>JAUBNQ010000001.1:20672644-20682741 GCA_032353495.1 Ctenopoma kingsleyae | reverse complement strand
ATCACAAAATTAAAATTATTGATGCTATAAGTAATATCTTCACCCCCCTCTTTCCCTTTACCTCCTTATTCCCTAACTACCAATCTTCTTCTCTTGTACAGGTATTTACTTTTCTCTTACACTACGAGAAATGTGCTCATCATCAGTTAAAGTAAACTGTAGGATACAGATCCATGAGTTCTAATAGATTTTATTGCCTGTGTTTTCATTCATTGTGACGTGAACAGCTGAAGAACATCCATGCTCACTCAGCTTTCCCTGTGTATAATCCTGCAGAAACAGACAATTCATGTGGCACAGAGTGGGTGAAGCAGTCCAGAAATTAAATACTTTGTGTGCTGTTGTCACTTTGTTTGACAACGTCGGCGCAACGTCTGTAAGAGCCAAGAGAGCGGGTCAAAACCGTTTTGCTTCTGCGTTATTCATACAATCATTTTTACATAACCAATCATTTAAGGCTGAGGGAATACAAAGCTTCAGGGATCCTCTCACAGGGACAGATGCATGACTGCATTTTTGTCATAGTTCCTTTGCTCTAACCCCGCTCCCCCCCCCCCAACACATGTGTTCTTATGGAGAACACGTGATTCAGCCTTGATGCCCTTTGGTAATTTGACTTCATTTACAGCCAAATTGTTTATTGTTCATCATTCATGATGACACCACACACACACACGTACATAAACACAGGACGTGATGTTTTTGAAAGGGAGACATACTACTTCTGCAAACAGATAAACACATGGCATTTTTTTCCTTATGACATTTATTTTTGACTGTGGTCCTTTCAAAAGAAGCAGAAAAGGCTTCAAGGTGCCTGTGCTGTAAAGATTTCTAACAAAGATACATTCTTATGTATCGTGTTTACAACGTGCATGATCCAAATGTTTGTTTTTCTATACTGCCTGAAGGCAACAGGGCAGAGAATGCAGAGGAGAGGCTGGTGAACTACCTGTTGGGTCCGGAGCGCTACAACAAACTCATCAGACCAGCCGTCAATAAGAGCCAGCAGGTTACCATCTCTATACAGGTGTCTCTGTCACAGCTTATCAGCGTGGTGAGTATAAAAAGAGTCTCATACTTTATTGATCCCCTTGGGGAAATTGAAAGCTGCCAGACAGTATACGATGGCACTAAGACAGGGATTCGGTATCTTGTCTAAGGACAACTCGACATGTAGTCAGGAGGAACCGGGGATCGAACCACTAATCTGGGGATTTGTAGACAGCTGCTCTATCAGCTGACCTACTGCCACCCCATACACACAAAAAACATATGATCACGACTTAGCATCATGTAACAAAATCTTTTAGGCTTTTTTCTTTCTTTCTTGGAACTCTGTAATGTTTATTGACTTTAAAGACAATTTTATTCCAAATTTTATAACCAAACATATTCTAATAGTTATCAGTGAACCAATAATTAATGTTACTTACTTACTTACTTGTAATTACAAAGGAGATTTGTCATAGTGTAAATCATGGCTATATTGTATTTAAAGGTCACAATAAAGGATGACAACATGTACAATAATTAAAACTAAAGCAGCTAAATGAAATTCAGCCTTCAACTGTGTCATTATTTACACTTAAGCTTTAACTGCTGTGACATTCGATGTTCGAAGCCTATTTTAACCTGCCTAGCTTTAATGAGCCAGAGTCACTGCAAACACCTGTGTGCGCACGGTGTTGAACATGCTTAATCTTCTGTCTCTAAGTCACCTGCTTTAAAAGGAAAGACATGTAACTGCTTTGCTGCTTTGTAACTGTGTAACCGTTCAGTACTGCTTTACTAGCAACTTCATCTGGCCTCCCTGAAATTAAACTTAATATATACAGACACATAATCACACCTGGTTTCAACATCTGATATGGTGCTGTTAATAATTTGCTAATTTTTACATTCTGTTGCTATTAACATTTTACAGTGTCCACTTTCTGCAAATGGGGTTGTACATATATTACATATATTATAAGAGCAGAAAATAAATATTACATTGTTAGTGTCATAATAGAAACTTTAGCGTAAACTCATACTGCCAGAGTCCGTCAGAGTGTCAGATTTTACTGTCTCTCAGGCAGATATTTAATGTTTAAAATATTTATATGTTTTATATTTAAATATTTATTTAAAACTTTTCAAAAACAATGTAAACCCAAAACCTCCTGCACAATATAACTATATATGTGATAACTCCTACCTTTGTGACATTTGTGAGAGTTATTTTATAACAATTTTGACCATGTAGTTCTAAAACCACTATACCTGTAGATACCACTGGGTAATAACCTTTTACTTCTTAATATTGCAAAATGAAATGTTATGGAAGTGACACTTCATGTGTGACAAGATGACATTTTTTTGCAGAATGAAAGAGAACAAATAATGACGACCAACTTGTGGCTGTGTCAGGTACCATCCAATCTATTGTCACAGTCTACACACAGCGTGTTACAGTATGTTGGTGTATTTCCTATCAGAGAGTTTATGAACCCTCTCTCTGCAGGAGTGGAATGACTATAGGCTTAGATGGGACCCAGACAAGTATGACGGCATCAAGAAGCTACGAATACCATCCAAACACATCTGGCTTCCTGATATAGTGCTCTACAATAAGTAAGTTTGTGGATGTCATCCCACCAAAGAGAAAACCAATTTGTCAGTATTTGATTTATGTTGCATATGTGTGTGTGTGTGTGTGTGTACATGTGGTGGTACAGTATTAACTGCCTTAAGATGTTTTCCGATATTACCACCCAGACGTCACAAGATATTTTTCTATGGGGATTTTGTTATTATTATTTTTGTTTGTTATTGTTATGTAATCTCTCTTCATTTTTCCAAACCGTCATGGTGAGGGAATATAAAATCACTGAGTTTGTTTGGTCCTGATTTCTGTGATGGTCTATGTTGGTCCTGATTTCCTCTACCTTTGACTCTGCACTCCTTTTAATCTTATATTGTTCCACACCTCTCATAGTGCTGATGGTGTTTATGAGGTTTCCTTCTATTGCAATGCTGTTGTCTCCAACACTGGGGACATTTTCTGGCTCCCCCCGGCCATCTACAAATCGGCCTGCGCCATTGATGTGCAGAACTTCCCCTTCGACCAGCAGAACTGCACTCTCAAGTTCCGCTCCTGGACTTACGACCACACGGAAGTGGACCTAATCCTGACAAGTGACTTTGCCAGTCGTGACGACTTCACACCTAGCGGAGAGTGGGACATTGTCTCTCTCCCAGCACGCAAAAACGAGGACCCCAAAGATATCACCTACCTTGATATTACCTATGATTTTGTGATCAAGAGAAAGCCACTGTTTTACACCATTAATCTGATCATCCCATGTGTGCTGATCACATCGCTGGCTATTCTGGTGTTCTATCTGCCATCAGACTGTGGGGAGAAAATGACACTGTGTATCTCGGTGCTGCTGGCCCTCACTGTGTTCCTGCTACTGATATCAAAGATAGTGCCGCCCACCTCTCTAGCGGTGCCACTCATAGGTCAGTCCTATTTCTGTTTTTCTGTGTGTGACTGTAAGAAATATATAGATGTGAACCTTTTGGGATTACCTAAAGACATGTATTTCTGAACCATGGCATGGCCATTACAATCAAAACTTTGTGAATTGTCATTCATGCTGAGTCTTGATACACTGAGAAAACTGTACTAGTGTCATCAGTACATCATGTCATAGCTGACTTCTTTCTGATAGAAAATTGTTCTAGCCATTTCTAATTTTCTATTTTCCCATTCAGTGTTAATCTGTGGTTAACAAGACTAAACACTTAACACCAAGAAGCACAATCTCTTCCTTTTTAAAAAAATTTTTTTTAATGTGAAACCTGCAGGAAGTAGAGTATTGTTAAAATCAACTTAACAGAGATAAGATCTTTACTGAAGACTTTACTTGAACATGTTGGACATGCTGTTGGATATTATTTGAATACTGAACTCTACCATCTTGTCCTGTCCCCTTTCACTTTCTGTAAGGTAAATACTTGATGTTCACCATGGTGCTGGTCACTTTCTCCATTGTAAGCACTGTCTGCGTCCTCAACGTGCACCACCGCTCCCCATCAACCCACCACATGCCAGACTGGGTCAAGCATCTCTTCTTAGTCCGCCTCCCCACTTTCCTTCTCATGAGACGTCCAGGAGCTTCCAGCGTTCGTGATAAACTCCGCCGGAAGTATGCCAACTGGAGCACCAGTTCCCAGAGTGGTAGAGAGAAGAAACAGTACTCAAACATCAGACTCGGTGGGATCCGAACAGATAACGACAGCTTCTATGTAAATGAGGACTTGGCTCACAACTTTTGCTGGAAGATGGGAGACATTCCAGATGGCGGTGGTGGGTTTTCAGACTTACGGAGACCCATGGCTGTTGAGCGGGATGCAGATCTGGAGGAGGCAGTGGATGGAGTGAGATACATCGCTGAACACATGAAGACTGAAGATGATGATGAAGGGGTGAGGAGATTTAAAAAAAAGTGAGGACAGCAGGAAGCGATAGGATCAGATGAATAAAAAATAGTTAAGAAATAATATATTATTAACTGGAATGAGGGAAGAGAAGGAACTCAAAGGTAAATTCTGGAGCTGGATGGTGACAAAAAACAGCAATTAAGTAGAATTGATCAGGAATTAAAGGTTATCAGGGTATGATGAGATATGAAACATGTCTGAAGTCATTCACAATTAGCTTTTGTCATTCTGTGACATTATTCTAACCTGTGAAACATCTGTTTTTTTAAACATTCAATATCTAACACAAGCTGAACTCAACACTAACCCCAAACCCAAATTTGTGGCCCTGGGTTTCTAAAAAAAAAAAAAAAAGCCTTGTGTCCTCTTACACTTAATAAATATTACAAACAAGTTTTGCAGCTGCTCATGGCAGATTTTTCCATCTGTCTGTATTAGCCACAGTGCACTTAAAATTATACCCTGGTGTCCTGGAAGCTTCATAACCACAGCAGCAATTAATGAAACTTCTTTTGACATACAAAACTTTAGAAACTACTCACAAGTGCATGTTCTTTTGAGCAGATAGGAAAAGCTTGATGTTTTGCTAAAGGTCTGCTCCCACGCATGCTTTATAATTGTGATTTAATCTGTCTTAACACCCATAATAGTCTTGTTGGTTTGGTTCCAGATCATAGAAGACTGGAAGTACGTAGCGATGGTGATAGACCGTCTGTTCCTGTGGATCTTCATCCTGGTGTGTGTAGTGGGAACGCTGGGGCTTTTCATGCAGCCACTGTTCCAAAGCTATAACACACCCACTGCTGATGAAACTGAGTGAGTCACAGACAGTGGCACACATCACAGCACTCCTAATAGGTTGTTTGAATGCAATAGGACTTAGATAAAAAGAAATGTTGGAGTCTGGCAACATAAAATGTTGGATTTATGTTAAAATTGTTTCACGAGGAGAATTATACCTTTTTCCTTTTTTTTGTTGTTGTCATGTTTATGTGGTCTTGCAAATGTGACAAAATCATGGTCCTTGTTGAGGCATGGTCATTATAGAGAGCTGGTTCAGAGTTAATGCTGTGAATTAAACTGGTTCTGACTAGAGGTGGAAGCACCTGCACCTCTTTATTTAATAAGCTCAATTAGCAATCACTAATAAGTGTGAAACACTGTTTCATATACAGAAATAGTAAATGACATGAAATATGTTGTTCTGCTCTACTTAAACATATCTCTTCATTTCAAACAAAGCCAGTGACTGAACATGTGAACATACTGTTTCGATCAGACATAATTAATTGGGTATTACCACAGCTAAGCAAATTTCTTCATATGAAAATGTCAGAGTACAGACACGGTATGTCTTCACTCACATTTAACATGCCGTGTTCTTTCTTACAGGTATGGAGATTTCTAGTATTTCTCTGATGTAAGACAGGAAACAATCAAAGGAGCCTCTCTCTGAGATCCTGCAGCAGGTCTGGCTCTGATCCATCCCTGTTAGATGGATGTGATAGATAACCAGCCCAATCAATGCAGCCAGTTACTTTGCTGTGCTTCCAGCGGCGGACTTCAAACAATGACCTACAGAATTCATTCCAGAACACTTTTTTTCCCCTACTGCATGACTTCTATTTCTGACAGACAACGCTTCCATCTAAGCTCCACCATCATCCCGGGCTTGACAATCTGGATATATTTTTTACAACTCAAAATGCCAACTTCAATCAAGGTGGCTTTGTCATGAAGCGACGATAGTGCCCATGCACGGTTTTTGACACAACGTACAAGACAGGTGCAGACATTGTTCTTCAGTGTTTAGCTTTCACAGTGTAAAGAACAAACAAAAACCACAAAACTGATGATCGATCCTGGTAACGTGTAGTCTGTGATTCGTTGTGGACTGACTGTGCTGCCTCTTCTCCTCATAAAACTATTAATGCACCATCTCTCTTGCTCTGTCTTTTTCTTATGCTTCAGAGCCTTGTGCCTCATCTGCACCAACTCTTCATGCATCGTCTCATTTTGAACAATGTGTATTTCCCGCTTGCTTTCTCTTGCTGTTTATTTCTCATTTGCTTGTTTTCGTTTTCCCCCCAATTTCTCCTTTTTTGTGTCATATCACATCATGAAGTCTATCAGAAAAAACTAAAATTAAAAATTAAAAGCAGAACAGAAAGAAAGGAAGAAGTCTTCAGAGGAGACATAGACACACTTTTTTAAACATTGTCGTTCACTATATGAAAGGAAAAGATAACTTCCATCTCCATGTTTGTTTCCCATTCCAGCCCTCACTATTACTGCTGCCTTAAACTGTTGTTGAATATCCTGACAGAAGATCAGAAAAAGCCAAAATAAACTGTAGTAGCACATATTAACAATGGATTTGACACTAACTGTATCTGAATACAATATGTCAAATAAAAAGCTGTGAATTTTATGTGGATGTTTCCCCCGTGTTCACTTCTCACTGTTGCTCCCCGGGAAAAAACTGAATGCTGACCATGATCGACAGAGGTCAGAACACACAGTGCATCATGGTTTCTATCTAGCAACAGGGTCAGTATCACTCTTTCTATTGCCTCAGGAGTTCTCTTAGATCCTTATAATAAAAAAAAACATTTTTGAGAAGAAACTCTTAGTTTGCTACCAGAGATTTCAGCTCTATGTGGTCTGTTTCTGAACCATTGCTGCTACTTTTGGAAAACTGACAACCTGACATTTATTTGTCAATTAGGCTGTTTGGATTCGCTTTTGCCTTCTGATGTTCTTGGACGACACAACACTGTGAGCTCTTTTCTAGCATAATCCATCCTTAACTGCTTGTGTAGATTCTCACAATGCCTCCACAACTATGAGTCTTTCACATACATTTCCACAGGCTCACAAAAGGTGATAACCAGCCAGTGAAAATATGTCAGAGCACCATTTTACAAGCTCTGAATTTTTTAGACCCTGTCTTTATACTTTAGGGCAAATCAATGTGCTGTAAAGAATATGATTCAGCTGTCTGTCCAGGTTACTCTGAGCTCAATGCAGTAGGAGTGTTAGAGGGTAAATATATTGTGGTTGATCCTCTTTCACAGTAAGAGGGAGGAGGGAGAAACTATTAACTGGAAGAGAAAGCCTTGTTTTACTTTAGTGGTTGGGAAAACTGACAGTCTGCAACATGCTGAATCCTGACAGTCTGACAGCAAGTGCTCCGCACTCAAAAGGCCACAGACGCATTCAGCAGAAAACTGTAGAAATATTTTTATACTTTTCAAAAACTGACACAATGACATTAATGTGTCATGTGTTTTATCTCGTTGACCTCAAATACGTCTTGAACTTTAATTAAACTTATGCTCTTTATGTGTTGATCAAACAGCTCAGAAGACAGCACTCAAGCAGTTGTGTGTGTGTGTGTTTGTGCAGATGTGCGTGTGCTTATCTTTTTGAGAAATACATATTAAGACAACATGCATTTGATTTACAGAGTTATCGGTGAGAAAAAATGAATTACAGTGACAATTTATATATACACACACACATTCACAGTGACAGGGTAACAAAGGCCCAGAGCCTAGAGTCACAGAGTTACTCTTCATCCCGAATGTAATCTTTCATCATTAGATAAACATAGTTGTTTTTTTTTACTGCATGTATGACATGCAAAAGACATAGATTCTACATATGCAACACAGTCCTGATCTGCCTGTATTAAATTTACTGATTTGTTTGGCAGGGTCATGGCAGGCAACAACATGTACATTTGCATCAAGATGAGATTAACAGTCATTCATTATTTCCTAAAATTAAAATTAAAATCTGTTTTACTTACTGGCACAGTTCACCCCGTGAAGCTGATTACATTTCCCAGTGTTCTTGAGGTGTTCCACTCAGTTTAGGCGGATTAGCTGCGGACTCTGACTTTACTGATCCGTCTTGACAGCAGCCTGGATCCGTTTCAAACCATCAGTCAAACTGTTGTTTTAAAATACTCTCAGACAGAAATAAGATGATGATTCACTTTAACCTGCCACTATAGTTCTGCTTGATGGTGTGTACATACACATATACGTTCTACATACATTATCTCTTCCATTAACTGTTATAAGCGTGACATACAACTTTCAATAACGAATCTTACTGAAGCCCAACTGACACTAAAAAATATATGAGAACACAGAAAAGAACGGATACAGGATTTTGTATCATGAACACCAGTAGATGGCAGTACTGACTCAATGACTGGTCAATTAAAGGTGTTGAAGTAACCAACAAAGGAGCAGTTATGAAAAATAATCAGACACTTAACACTGAATCCACTGACAAGTGAGGGAATAACATTGACTATCTCATTAAAGGGGTAGAATACAGGAGAACTTGTACTTGTTAGTATACTTCAAGTATACTTCAAATATAAGTACAAGTAAAGACTAAATTGAATTATATTTTCGGTATACTTTAAGTACTCTATACTCCAAGTATAGTTAGGTATAAGCCAAATCTACTTATACTTCTATCTATACTTGACAGTATACTTAAGAATATTTACAAGTATAGACCAAATGTATGTATACTTTTTCTGTCTACTTGTCAGTGTACTCCAGATATCTGATCTGATCTGGATCTTATACTTTTCTGTATACTTCTTATTATACTTAAAGTATACTTAAAAGTTATTTTGTCTAGTACATAAAAGTAAACTAAATGTTTACTTGCTTATTTTTAGTTAGTATACTAATAATATACTTGAATATACTTCTTTTTCGTAAGGGTAACCTTTATGTGGCCTCTGGGACTAAGAACTAGGATGCAGTTAAGAGTCTGCGTGTAAAGTCCTTCCCAAGTTCTTAGTGCCAGTATCAGCAACAAGTGTTAATTTAGTCACCTCTCCACCTAATAACATCTCAGTCACTCTCCCTGAAGCTTGCTGCAAACAGAGGGCAAGTACAGTTCAAGTTCAACGTGTGTGGCGAATTGATGTGCTACTTAAAACCAAGAGACCCTCCATCTTCTTAAAGGACCAGGAGATGAAGGCTCACTCATCATCACCTGTCCTTTTCCTTCACAAGCACCTTGAGAACAGGGACACAGTGGAACACAAATGAGAGGACAGCAAAAGGACAAGAGCAGGGCCTGAAACAAAGTAAGACAATGTGTCTTATAACATTATGTGAATAGCACTGTGATGCTCTTGTCTCCAGTCCTGTGGACAGCAGAAGAAATCTGTGTCTCAGCTGAAAAAAATCTAAAAGAGATGTGGCAAAGGGTATGGCAAACAGGACTGGAGACAAGGACTGGGAAGTCTAGAGAAATGTATGAAATCAAGTAACTAAAATTATTAGAAAAAGAAGAAATGTACAATTAAAATAAAAAAAATAAATGAGTGTAAATATGATTGAAAAAGAGAATAGTGGGTAGGAAATCAATTTTTTTATTGCTAATGGTGATTTATTTTTTTAACTATATGAAACTGTAAGTATCTACATTTTTTTATGAAGTTGATAAATTAAGAGAAAAAATGCTGAGGTTATATTACATGAAGGTTTGTTTTTTTTTTAATTATGAGGCATAAGTGTGCCCTGGGTTTTGAATTAAACAGGGTTCATGGTAAACAAGTGGAACAA
>JAUBNQ010000001.1:20658907-20672544 GCA_032353495.1 Ctenopoma kingsleyae | reverse complement strand
TTTTTTTTTTAATTATGAGGCATAAGTGTGCCCTGGGTTTTGAATTAAACAGGGTTCATGGTAAACAAGTGGAACAAATGTTATCAAAGAGTATAGTAGACTTAAATAAAGTTGAAGCACTAAATGAGCAACAACTTCTACACTGATGACCCACAACTGTACAGTATTGTACACAAGATACTGTGTACAACACATGGATTACAACACCTTTAAAAGTAAAAGTCCTGTTTTTATTTTTAGACCTGCTGTATTTCTCCAGAAAGTGCATATCATGACTCTATAAATGATATTCATTTATTAGATTTAGGGAAATAAGAACTTGCATTAAACAGCAGTTAAACAGCAGTCAATGTTAGTGTCAGAGAGAGCTCAGAATAAACATCAATTCAATTTTCACTCATCTCTGAGACAGGAGAAGGCAAACATGAGACAGAGTCTGGAGTAGCCATTACAGCTAACCACACAGGTATATACTGTACATCCTGGGAAAGTAGCCAGATGAACACCTTCCTTCAGCGAATGCCGGTTTGTTTACGTGTGTGAGGTCGTGAGGCTTAAGTGTTCATTTTCCACTAAATAAATAATTTGGTTTAACTGTTGCTTTTATATAAAAATGAAAAAAGACTTAAAACATAAAAAGACGCTTCAGATATGGTCAGTAATTGACATACAGAGACATGTTATGTGACATTTTACGCAGAGAAATAAGAAACTGTTTGTACAGACTGTCACATTATGCAACATGACAATAACAAAAACCTGTCAGCAGTTCTCAAACTGCACAAATAGATTTATGCAGTGTTTGCTGCAATAATGCTGTTCACTACACTATCCAATCTGCGCATACAATTATACAAAGGTTCCTTCACAGCACCTAACAAATGAGTATATTTATGGCAATGAACATACATCATGCCTTGTACTAAATCATCGTGGAACACACAATGACATCCTCCTGGCAACTATAAATGGACTGTGTACTCTTTTTAGACTTGCACTACACATACAGACTTTTATATGGTGGAATTTACATAATGCATGATACCCTGAATATATCATTTCACTTGACGCTGCTTGTTTTGTTCAACCAACAGTCCACACCCACAGATGTTCAGCTTACCACCACAAAGGGCCAAGAGAAGTGTCAAGGCCTTGCAGTTGAATAGGTGGAACAAACATGTTAAGTCAGTTTTAAAAAGGAGGGTTTTCCATGATGTAGATGCCTTTCCGTGTGGCATGCAAAAACAAACTCGTGGTGTGTTTTGACTGGGACAGCTCTAGAATTATACTAAAGAGAGTTGAAATTGTCCTTTATGTAGCCTCCATTTATCACAAGATCATTCTGACATTCAGCGCCATGTAAACTGTTTCACTACGCACATGCCTGAGTCCTCTGCCTCAGTTCTGCATACATACAGCTTGAACGTGTGATGCTACTTCTACACCTGGGCTGATTCTTGTTTACACATGCAAAAAATGTTGCTGGGTCAGTCGGCACCAAAGGGGAAGAGACAGAATCAGCCCAGATGTATAAATACTGTATATGGACCATACCTGAGCACAAAGATAAACATTCATTAATTCTTATACTTAATTCATAATAAACATATAGTAGAATTATCACCAACAGTTTTAACAAAACCAAAAGCTGAGTAACCATAATCTTGTGAAAACAGAATTCATGGAAGAGCTGCTGTAGTTGCATCAGATTGTACAGGTGTACTTAATAAAGTGGCCTGTGAGCATATATGCATAGGTCTGGAAAATGCAAGCTAGTGCAACTCTGAACCAGAACTACACTGCCACCAAGTGGACTGTCTTCAAAACACATCACTTGTCTGTGTCGTGCGCCTCAGTGGAGAAGAAAGTCAAACATTTTTCAAAGCTGTAAGAGAAGTTCAGGAAAGAACAACTTGAAAACAATGTTTTAGAAGAGGATGTTATACATTTATTATTGAACCAGCTTTTGAAATCCAAAAGATGGGGTAAAGGATTAAAAAAATCATTGCACTACTTAATAAGGTATTACTAGTAATAACTCTCATACAAAATGTACAAATGTTTGTTAAAAATTTCATTATCATTATAACAGGCCTTCAAATGATTTTGGTTACAGATATAATACATAATGGAACTACTATGACACAATTCTAATGATACAGTTTCATAGTATTTAAAGGAAAAAATATTCAAAATAACCCAACAACTTGCATGGAAAAGATTAGCAAAATGAATGGATAAGCACTAATCATACTGGTGGCACCATTTTCTGAAAAGACATAAATAGTGGGACTGAGGTAATTGCTAGTGTACCAAGCAACAGAAAACTGTCCAACACAAAATAAACAATCCTAAGACATAAAATGGATGCATAAAGTCACAAATATGACCTTTGACCCCAAAGGAAAAAAAGCAAAACAATGACAAAGTATAATTTCCCTCCACTCCCATGATAACATATTACTTTATACACGGACAACACTGAAGAGAAGTTGTTCTTGGACGACGAATGGTTTGTATTTAAAACAAGTTTAAACAAATGCATTGGTCTGATGTGGTGACACTGAATCAACACAAGTTGTACCTGGAAATTTTTAAGTTTTGTCTGAACTTTTCAAACCGACCTTTTGTCGGGGCAATCTCTCTAAGGCCAATGTTAGGCTGTCACCTTCACACAAAATACCGTGAGATAAATAGGGATAAATTACATTAGAAAAAATCTGCTCTGTGCATGAGGTGAACATCTAGGAGTTATGTTGTGACAAAATGACACAGGCCTTACAGAGATGAAGTATTATTAAGAAACACAGCCCCAAAACCTGTAAATAAACTGATGTGCAGCGAAAAGATTAACATATTGGTGTATCATAGGTACAACAAGGTAAAGTGGAACATGTATGTTTTAATGCATTTGTGTTTTTGTCATGCACCTATGACTGTGAAAAAAAGTGGTTTCTTTAGAAAAGAGGATGATGGTCTTAAATCTACATATTAAAGTGCCAAAGCCACCGTTTGGTGAAACATAGTAGATTTAGCTGTGACCTTATAAGTCTCTTGAAACTTGTTCCCTGTCAATGATGGAGAAAACATTCTACCTCAATGTGTCTACACTTACAGAAAACTGTTGGGGTACCAAGACAGACACAAGCATGTTTTCAAAGGCCGTATTCCTATATGAAAGCTGGAAAACGGAGCATGAATGAATGTTTTATGACATTTTTAATGAACGTTTCCTGTTCACCTGATCAGCTCTATTGGACCTCAATGTATTCATTTAATTTTAATGTACACATTTAATGTTTGTGTGTGTGGGGATATGTTGACAGAGAAATAGTAATAATTTGTTTCATTATATTTAGAAAATATTTCCTTTTCCATCCAAATGTATCACTAAAAATATTCATCAATTATACATTCAAGAACAATGTAGATTGGCAAGCATGGAGGAACAAAGTCGAACTGTAGAACATGTTGACCATGTGTGACAAAAAAAACAAAAAAAACCTTTAAATTCCCGCAGGGTTTCCTGGTCCTAACCTTTGATTTGTGAACAAACACATGTATACACACAGTCACACACTGCCCTCACACCGAGGAATGTAACAAAACATACAGAGAAATTAAAATGGACTAAATCTGTTCACCTGTAATTGTAATGAGTCTAGTAAAAATGAATGTCTCCAAGCTAAGATGAATGCTTAATTATAACCAAAATAACAACAATGAAATTACCATCATCTTTGGACTGCCAATTGTCCCTCTGGGTTTGTTAGTAGAACTATACTTTTCTCTGTCAGGTAGAAGACTGAACAGGTTGCATCAGTTTGGAAGTAATGACATCGAATGTGTGTTTCAAAGGCCATTCTTACAAAAAGGAGTAATCATGAGCAGAAGGCAGAGTAGTAGTAGGGGTGTAATAGTACTAAAAAGAAGGCCTATGAAGTCCAGCAATAAAGTGAGCACAAGTCAGTAGAAAGTTTCCACACCCCTAAATGCTGATCCCAGGGGAGAAATACTGTTCAGTGTCCTGGGAGAAAGAGAGTGACGGGTTAAGGAGCACTGGTCCCTGTCGTGTGGCAGAATGTGTGAGTGGAGGTGTACTGTAAAAGGAGAGGAGTTCACTGATTGGTGCATCCAAAAGGGAGTCAAAAGGAGCCGGGGACTGCTGTTGTGTGGGGTTGATCTGAGTCAGAGGTCACTCAGAGTCCCGCTGCACTTCAGAAGCATCAGCTCGACAGATAGGACAGGTCCGGTTTGCCTGGATAGAAGGAAACAAATGGAGAGAAAGGTTAAAAATCCATTTAAAATACATCATAAAAGATGAATATATACTAGACAAACACAACAGTTAAAGAAAGACCCAGTCACATCAATATTTAAATGGGTTAAATGTTAACTATTTCTATTGATCTTTTAACCATACAGAAATTCACTTGTGGGAGTTAAGCATATCTGCACACATTTTGTGTTCTTTGTTGCACTATAGCAATAATCTTGATGGTGTTGAGCTACAATGGAAAGTGGAGCAAGGTAATCCAAACAAGAGGAAGCTACCACATCTTATTACCTGCGTATTTCTGTCTGCTTCTAATAAACTTTCAATATAAAATAACAGTACAACCTTCTTCAGAAAAGAAGCGGTCCTTTGCAGACAGTGTGACACAATAAACTAATGTATATCAGAATATTGTCCTGTGAGCTTACTTGCTAACTGTCTGCTGACTCGCTCCTTAGCTTATAATTATTACTGGAAACAGTGTATAATCTTGAAAACAAAATACCAGGGGTGAAATTACAAAGAGAAAATAGAAAGAGCTTTAGTACACAATTATGACAGACTAGTGCTGCTATGTCACTTTCTGATGTAACAAGTCCAGTGAGCCAACACCTGATAAATTTGCAATTATCCAAACAGCTCAGTGTGTTCACTCACCTTAAGCCACTTGTCCACACACTTGGCGTGGAACTCGTGATTACAGGGCAACACCCTTAGGAGCTGGCGAGACTCAAAGTCGCACATACATACCACACACCTGTAAAATAAAGTCGGTACATTTTAACATCATATCACACCAAGCCTACAACCAAGCACAAGAAAAAGATCCTCAATATACACATATAAATATAAATACTGTATTTCTGAATGAAGAAAAGTAACTCACAGTGTTTGCTCAGACTGATGGTTGTTGGGATTGAACCTGTACGATGGAAGCTGTTCTATATCTGCCTTTGTTAGACCGCGGGGCTTGGCCTCTCCTAGGCGCTCTGCGAGGTTCAGCAAGGCCTGAAGGTTTTACGCAGAAAAAGATGGTTAGGAGGACAAAGTTTACAATGGAAATAGTGTCAGTAAAGTAAGAGAAGAGTATCAGAAAATGTGCTCTTTAAAAAAATGTTCTGAATGATGTACTGAAACTGACAAGGAGTAACTGGATGTCCTGTTGCATGTATAGACAAAGTCATCCATGTTTGCCAATTTCATAGGTCTCCCATTCAAAGAACATTTTGTGAACTGTGATAATATTCTTGAATTGGTGTTATGGAAGCAGTTTGTCCTACCTCATAGTTCTCCACTTCTCCATCATCCACATCCAGCTCTAGACTGATAGTGGGGGCCATGTTTGGGGGAACAGGAAGCATGGACCTGTGGTGAGTAGTTGAAGGCAAGGAACACATGTTTAGCAGACTGTCTGGTACATCTCTGTGACGTATACAGGACTAGATTCAATTCACCTGCATAGTTCCAACATAAACGTGAAGCAGTGAGAAACACTTACAGGAAGTAAGGCAGGAAGCTAGGGTGGTAAGGTGCTGGAGGAACAGCCTGTTGAGAGCGGTAACGCCGACTTGTGAATCGACGAGGCATATAGTGTGGATAGGGCTGTGAATAATGGGACAGAGTAAAGAACATTTATTCCACCCTGGTTAAGACAATGATTTTACCATCATCATATACTGTACCATCATCCAAACAAATGTGACACTCACCACTGTAAAGAGCTCCTGCGACAAAGGGTCATGGTGTGACAGGAATTGGAGTGGTGTGGAGGGTGGAAGCGTGGAGGGAGGCTGGTGGTGGTGGTGGTGGTGATGGTGGGCGTAGCTGAAACCTCCGCCCACAGAAAGCTGCTCTCCTAGAAGCTCAACCTCATTTTCGATCCTCTGTAACGGCTAGGAAGGAGAAGAGGTGTTATAGTGGGAAAATAATTATTAATAGCCAGTAATGTTACATTTAAATTTGTGGGACATTTTAGCAAAATCAAGTTTGCTGTTTTAAATATTCATATGGTATATGGAGTAACAGTGCAATACTGTTAGCAAATACTGCATTAGTGGCTTTTTTCAGGTATACAACAGTCCTAATCTAGGTAAACTATAAAAACATAAAGCATTCACTTACTGATCGAGGCTGTTGCGTTTGGAAAGGCAGGAACTGTCCAGGTGTGGGGAGGTGTGGAGCGTGGTGAGAGAGGTGGTGTGGAGGAGGAAGCAGGAACTGAGGGTCACTGGACAACAATGACGGAAAAGTGAAGGGCACCGGCAAATGTTGCATTGAACACGCTTGTAGCATCTGGAAAAGAATGAGGAGAAACAGGAGAGAGAGAGAGAGAGAGAGAGAGAAAAGGTTTAATTGCATGTTTTCTCATTGTGGTGATGTGCTGAGTGTTTCCACAAGGTGGCAGCAAAGGCTGGCAACACCAAGACGCCTCTTCACACCACAAAATTTTCTCTGGGTTATTGCCACTTTTAATCTCCTTCCCTCCAGCACTTTCTTTTTCCTTTGGTTGAGCTGAAGGCGAGCGTATACCACAAAGTGTACTTTTCTTTAACAAACAAACCTAAAAACAGTGTTTTAAAATTACACGCTGCTTTGTTCTTCTCACCGGGTGGTAGTGCTGTCCAGCACTGAAGACCACACTGCACGTGGGGACTTGTTGTTGTGATGAACAGGTAGGTGGAAGGTGCTGACCGCTACACAAAGGCGCTGCAAGGCCGTGAGGAGGGACTGGGGTCACCGTGTAGGAGACCGGTACACTGCCCTGCTGCAGCTGGAGAGAAATCACAGTTCAGGCAGTTAATACACAGAAACACACACATACACACAATATGGAACGTTTCCTAGTGTGCACACACAAAAATGAAAAGCATTTCCAGACTAACCTGTTCATGCAAGTCCATGACCATGGCTCCTTGCTGCTGCTGCGTTGCATGATGCTGCTGTTGATGATGGTGGTGGTGGTGGTGAGCAGCCGTATGCAATAGCCGGGACGACAAGGAGGGTGGGTGGAAAGCTCGGGGCTCTTCCGAACCTGCTCCTGCGCTGCCAGCTGTGGGGGGTTGAGTGTAAGCGCTGGGAGTGTGTGTTGGGTATGTCTGGTGGGGGGAGTGATGGGGGATGTGTTGGTGGTTTTCGTCCTGGAGCTCTGATGGTGACAGACGAAGTGCGGGGCCTTGGGTGGAGGCGTGGTGATGTGGAGGTAAGTGACGGCTGGGTCTGGAGAGACGACCCCGCTGTCGCCTTGCTGGCGGGCTGAAGGGTGTGGAGAAAATAGACAGTTTTATATTTGGGCCCCTCAGGTAACTCAATACAGTGGAACTAAGTTGTAGAAACAAAAACGAGCTTTACCTGCGTCTGTGCCGCGCAGGAGTGAGACATCTCTCCTGGTGGTAGAGTGGGTGAGGGTGTGGTTGTCTCCGGCTTGGGGGTCCTGACTCCCAGGGCCGGATGGGGGGAGAAGGGGTGGATGGTGGGGGGGCGGATGAGGTTAGCTGTTCTAAGACTGACTGACTGGACAGCCTCTGGCGCTTTGGACTGGGGCTTTCCTCACTCTGCATAGAGAGAAGTAGAAAATGGAGGAAACACAAGAAAGGAGTGTGAGAGAGGGGGCACTGTGGTTAGTGACCCATAGCACTCGTATCAAATTAATCAATTTCTCCATGGTTTACAGTCCCTCTGGCCTACAATCCACACTGCTGCATAGACACTAAGTTCCTTTGTGACACATGGCATTTCCTGTATGATCCAGAGAGTGTGTGTGTGTGTGTGTGTGTGTGTGTGTGTGTGTGTGTGTGTGTGTGTGTGTGAGAAAGAGAGCATATTACACCACCAGCATTCTGAGGCCCTGAGGGTTCAAAGTCACTTCCTCTTGGAGAGGAGAAATACAAATGCAACACGAGGACTCACTACCACAGGGCCAACGTGCGAATCATACAGACACGCCCTCAACTGGACAGCTCAACAAAAACTCTCTCATGGAGAGAAAACACTCATACAGAAAGAGTGACATAGCTGACGATGGAGTCATCCAGGTTTAGACTGACTAAGGTATTATCATATACTCTTGTTTCAATCCTATCAACTCATCAGTGAGTCACTGCACTTACAGTCAAGAAGTGACTCTTATACTTGGCACTTGGTGAGGCAAGACCACACGCACATGCTCGTGTGTCAGTTCTTAGTCATGCTCCCCTAAGCTTTGAAGAACACACAGGTTCCTTAAGAGACACCCCACATGCACACACACACCCTCATAGTTACCACCTCAACACTTCTTTCCCCCCCTTTCCTCTTACTTGATCCCTGCTTCTAACTCCCCTCTTCGTGGGAGAGACACGTTGTTAAAGTGTGATAAAAATGACTCAGCGGCTGTGACTTTTAACACACACAAACACACACACACACAGACAGACACACATACACAGCTCAGCAACCTTGAGAGCAGTGTGATAGCTAACAGGAAACAGCTGGAGAGCAGCCTGCAGAAACACAGACACACACACAGTTATGGAAACGCCTGCAGACACTCACACTCGCACATGGGCAGCTGCCACTGTTTGAGTTCTATAACCTATAAAGCACAATACCTTCTGAAGCTCTTCAAAGCAAGACTGCTATTCTAACAACCCTGAACTAAATGTATTTTGACTGTGGGGCCAAATGCACTGTACACTAATGGCTCATCTGCTCGCTTGTAGCACTGGATCTGACCTGATCTTGAGCAGCTTATGGTAAACAAACAATAACAATGACTTCATTTAGTCTTGACTAGAGTGGGATACATGATAGGACAGAGCTGGAAAAAAGGAAGGGCACTGGAAGAAAAAGAGAAGCACAGATAGAGTGAGTGTCGGGGACAGAGAGGCATGAAAGAGGGGGTATAGCTAGATGGAGCCTGAGGGTGCACCAGACCCTAAATGACAGAACAAATTTGGGTCGTAGTGAGGGTTGCACACCATGATTCTGAGTGTGTCTGTCTGTGCCTGCCTGTATTTTTATAAGCCGTGTAAATTACCATGCCTGAACATTTGGGCCCAAGGCAACTGGTGCAGCAGCAAGCTTCCCCCAAAGCCTGCACACATCCTGCTCTTCCTTATCTATTCCTCAAAATACTGTTTAGCTGTCTAATATTTTTCAGCTCTCTCAGTGACAGGCAGTAGTCAACTTATGCAATGACTTGGGTTTTCCATTCTTTAATAACCCAACAAAATATTTTTTCACATCATCCTGGTTTTATATTAATTCTTGATTCTTATTAGTCAAATTTGTTCACTTCGTCTAAAGCCTTGATAATAGGGGCAGATTAAATATTTAAATCCTCTTTTTACAAGGAGTCTTTTAAGCAATATAGGTTTGGCCTGTCATTTATGCCATTAAGAGCTCAACGATTTTCTAGGTCCCTTTGGCTGCTGATATTTGGAAGATACACACTATGTCCCTTTTCTACACAGGAGGACTGGAGGGCACCAGCAATCCACCAACCCCCTTCCCAAGCCCCTCCGTTCATCTCAACAACCCTCTCTCTTCTGACCCGACACCCCACAACCTCCTACCAGCCGATCCCCAACCCCAAAACCCTAGGGACAGCTACTGTGCCCATTTTCATATCTGAGCCAGCGTCTTCTATCCCAAGCCCACCCCACTCCCCCCCGACACACACACACCCCACCTTCTCAACAACCTCCTCCCATCCCCCCATCCCTTTTCCTTCCATCAGATAAGCTGAACCCCACTACAGTCCCCTCTTCCTCTTGCCTCCCAACAACCTCCCCCACCTTTAACTGTGCCTGTCCTGTCCCAGACCCCAGCCTGAAATCTGAGGGGACAAGACAAGAAGTTCTTAGATAGGACACACACACACATACAGTCTACACAACACATGCAGACTATTGCCCATTAGTATGAAAGTTTGATGGGCCTGTCTACCCATGTTAGTGGGAGGGGAGAGGTGCCAGACAAAGGGGTGGGTGTGTTTGTGTGTGTGTGTGTGTGTGTGTCTCAAGCAATATGCCATTACGTGGCCTTATGTTCTAATAGAGCGTTTGTTTTGAACACACACACGCACGCACACGTCGGGTCCGAACATGTTTTCACTAAAGCCAGAATACACAGAAAAAAAACCCTGCTCCACAAACAGGCTCTCAGCACGGCCCAGAACACTGTGAACTTTAAGGTTGATATCACAGCACATTCTGCAGTGTTCATTGTAGAAACCACACACACGCTCACACTTACTGCTTGTCGGAGTACCCGGAGAGAATCCAAGCAGACCTGAGGAGAACATGCAAACTCCACACAAAAAGGATTTGAACCTGGGTCCTTCTGTGAGACAGCAGTGCCACCATGTCACCTTTCAACTGTTTTGTGAGACTAAACATATGTAACTGATATTTTATCTTATAGATTTTATTTTTTATTTTATACTTTACATGTGATTTAGGGATCAGTCATCGGACAAGAACAACACTGACACAACAGTAATTAACTATCAAAAACCATAGGCATGCTGCTCTGTTGAAGGGATGTGGGGATTTCACAACACTGTCTCACTGCTCTGTGACATTCATTAACCCTGTTCTGACTCATTTTGCTCCTCGGTAGTTAGCTGTGCTGCAGCTGCAAAAGTATAAACAACACGGTGAAATAAAAAATAAATTCTAACCCTTCTTTAACACAATGCATGGTAGCGAGCATCCACCTGAAAATATTGTATTTTGCACTTGTTTTGTTGATGCCTTTTTAAGCCAGTCTGCCATGAGTGTTGTTAACATTACTAAATTATCATCCATTTGTATGTGCAGTGTCTGACATGTCACAGAGACAAAATACTCTAAATTAAATGTGAGGAAATGTGAATGAAAGATTCGATAAGGGAGTGCACAAATCAGGGAGAGCAGATATCCTGAAGCACGAGTACAGACACACCCTAACATGTTCATACATACAAACATCTACTTATAGTAACACACGCAAAGTAACTGTGGTCGCTGTTATTACTGAGAACCAACAACCCCCCCCACACACCTTAGAATTGCAACCAAGCACAGGTTTTCTCTTTTCTTTTCCAGCATTCATGTCCTAGAAATTGTGCGTGAATGTGCAGACTAAGCAAATATGGTCATTTGCTTTTACAGATTCATTAATATTTGCAGACATGCTTCCACTAACAGTCAAACACTTCTCCCTCCCCCACTTATTTTCTTTCCATCAACAAGATTTCAAAGCCCATTTTGTTTCCTCTGCCACTGTTCCTCCCTTCCTTCCCCTCCCTCCCTCACTCCTTTCCCTTCTCTCGCTCCAACCAAGTCCCACAGCTGGAGGTGAAATCATTAGCAATACCCCCTCCCTGTTTTTGGCCTCACCTCGCTCCCTTCACTCTCTCCCTCCAAGCTTTCTGCAACACCTTCCTCAGCATCCTGTCTCCGCTCTCTCCTCCTTCTTCACCCTTCTCCCCTTTATCTGCTCCCTTTTAACACAGACCTTCGCTTGTGATGATATGAGTGTACTTCATTTTTTGAAGTACACTTCTATTCTCTGGTAATTTTTAAATTAAGCTTATGTGTACATGAGTATGGTTTTACAATAGTGTCATCACTCACAGTATTGCTGAGATTATCAGTAACACTCCTACCGTGTCCTTCCAATCAAATGGAAAACAAAAACACACAGAACAAAGCAAGAACAGCTGCCCATAAGGAATATGCTTAAACAACAAACAAGTACACTTTACATTTCTCCATCCATGGGGGGCATGCTTGCCACAGGCCATCTAAAACTGTATAATGTATAAACATAGTTCAGCATTTGTGAAACACAAAGCGGAGCTGCCATTTGCAAACTGCGCCGTGTTTCTCAAGGCAGCACTTCTCTTAAGAGGTCTACACAACAAACAGTTAACTGCCAGTGAGCGCAACATAAAGCACATCAAACATTTCTCAAAGTTAAAGAGATGAAGAAAACCTTTTTTGTTATTCGTGACATTTTTCATGTTATTTCTGTCCAACTATCAATTAATTAATGTTTTGTTATTTTTTCAAATGTTTGAATGTATGTACATTTCATTACAAGCAAAAGGTTTGGCTTATTTTATTCCTTGAAAGTTATCTCAAAACAGGTGAACATAATGTTTATATCAGAACCACTAAAGATACTAAACTATAGTAGCATATTTGTTTTATTTACAGTACAATAAGGTTTCATTTCCACCTGGTGTGTTTGTGGTAGACATGAACTTCTCAAATACTTTTAGACAAAAATATCTAATGACTAATAAAAGCATGGTCATGCTATATTTGAATATACTATACTGAATTCATGACTTAATAGAGTTCACAACCACAGCTGTCATATTTACTAGCTACAGTCGAGGCTGATATCGACATATTGCACTCAGCACACACACACAATGACAAATTGTGTTTCAGTCCTAAATATCATTTAATACGGAAACAATGTGCAGCATGATCTCAGTTAAAACAGTGTGAAATTTACCTTATCACTCTCTTCTCCGTACGCATGGTCTGGATGGCAGTGGTAGGCCCCGCTAGATGCTCCTACAGAGAGAAGGGGCAGAGCAGGTCGCACCGTCAGACAATACACTCTTAATTCACATTGTAACAATCGAATCTGAGACTTCTCAGTTCAGTAATGTTTCCCAAACAATAGAAAAATCATAAATTGCTAAAAAATATATTCATTTTCATACGGCCCTTTTTTACCCTTGCTAGTGTAGCATTGCCAGCAATTAGTCAACAATACAGTGTTTTTAGTATAAACACACAGACCTTGAGCTTGCGTGAGCATGACAGCATTTAATCACTTCAGTGGTTCAAAAAAAAAAAAAAAAAAAACCAATGAAAATTCCGTTTTAAGTAAACTGTCTTCACTAACTGTGTAAAGTCTGGTTGTCTACGCTTTCCTATACTTATAGAGGAGCACTAGTCCGAATCTGTACCCTCGTAAATGTCTTGTTCTGCTCTGTGTGAGTCTGAACGCCACTACATCAACCGTTGTGCTGCGTTGCGTACTATTTTGCAAGGCAATGTACAAAACATGTTAATATCCTTTGTTGCAAGTGATAGCACCATTATACCCAGGCATTGTTGGGAGCCCCCTGTTTATCTCCATACAGTACATTTAATCCTTTTGTTGTCATTGTTCTCATGCGACTTGGATTTAACACACAACAGCCAAAACAAAAACAAACAAAAAAACAAAAACAACAACAACATGTTTGTGACAAGGGTTGCTGGCCATGGGTGCAGCACAGAAGTGACTCAAACACATATGGTACATCCTTGTTTCAGATCAGAAGCAATAGATGTAGGGGCACGCACATACACACTCACACGCGCGCGCGCGC
>JAUBNQ010000001.1:20646407-20656407 GCA_032353495.1 Ctenopoma kingsleyae | reverse complement strand
TTGCTCTGGAAATGTAAATAAACAACTAAAATTATGGACACAGAGCCCCACAGTCCCTGATGTTCTATTGAAAGCATCCAACAGCTCGTAGTACCAAACAGGAACAACATCATGGGAACAGGGTGAAAGCCAAGATGGGTGTAACAGTGATGGGAGGTGAGGATGAAGGAGATGCAGGGGACAAGAGGAGGGCAGAGTGGAGGTGCAGAAGAGGATGAGGCTGGAAACACAAATGAAAGAGTGAAACCACTGAGGGGGAAAGGGAAATGGGAAAAGAGTGGAGGAAAAACATGAGGAAGAAGACTGGAGGAAGAGAGGGCGGGTGGAGGGTGAGAGAGCAGTTGGAGAGAGGGAGCAGGATGGGGGTTGTGGCTTCCCCTTTTGACTGCTATTGATTTTCTGTAAGCCTCAGAGTGCATCAGCTATTTCTATCCATTTCCTCCACCTATCCCTCTCTTTCTCACCCCCCCCCCCACACACACACACACACATCCCTCCTTGCACTCAGCTCAGACACCCTCCTCACACATCCTCCTCCTCCTCACACTCTCCATCACTTCATCACCATTCCTCCCTGCCACCAATCTATTTCCCTATCTGCCGGCCTGTCTTTCTCCCATATATTCCTGCTGCTTTATCTCACAGCATTCCCATTTCCTTGCTTTCCATATCACACCATCTCCAGCCACGATCTCCATCACCCTGTCTCTTGCAGTCTCTCTTAAACTACCTCTTCCTCTTGTGTCAAAAAAAAACTAAACAAAAAAAAAAAAACACACAGAAGAAAGCGAGTGAACAGAAAGTGCGGTTGGATAGATAAGATCATAGATAAGTGACGGGCTTGGTTAACAAATCACCAGCTTAACAGCAACAAATAGGAAAATGGACAGAAACCTGCTGCAGAACTTGTACCAATTTACATATAGAAAGTGTAGACACACACACGCGTCTCACATCACCCCGCCTCCTGAACACATGTCACAGCACACTTCACACCCTAGTGCATAGCAGAGTCGAGTAACAAGCTGGCGTAGAGGCTTAAAATAGGTGGGCATGTAAAGCCTGCCCAGCCATTACCTGCCTAACACTGCGTCACGCAGACCTGTGCATATAGAAACAAGAATTATTCTACCTATCTCCCACTCCTCCTCCATCTATTTATTGTTCTCTCTTTCCTCATTATCTTTCTCATTATCTACTCTTCTGTTCTGTCACTTCTGCAGACCTTGAGGTGGCTCCTCCATCCTGCACTTCTCTTCTCAAGTCTGAAATACCACTCGTACTTCCCACAGTCTGCGAGCGCGAGCAGGTGTTCACACTCGATGCACTTGATCGTGGAGTTATGGCGTGCATAGGCAGCTGAATGGCTTTTGTGAAAATGAGAAACATAAAGCAACAGGAGCAAAACTTCTTGTCTCTTTTGATTTTGATGATTGTTTATTATGTGTAAAGACTAGTAGACTTACAGAAAAACATTGGTCAACTAAAAATATGAGTTTTAATTTACAAAGCTACTTTTAAAATAGTTTATGGTATGCCGTCACATTTCCCCACCACTCAATTCACACCAACAATACCTGTGTGACATTTTCAGTTGCTCACATGTTAAGTGAATAGTCAGTTGATCAATTAGAGTATTTATACCCATTGATATTTCAGTCTCTACACTTTGAACAGATTAGTTTTTATCCCTTTTATTTTTACATATTTCTGTAGAAACCCTTTCTTTTCTACAGTGATGTCATTCCACATGTATGCATACATTTCTGACAGTCCTGTTATGGCTCCCAGCCCACCCAGGCACCAAGTAAACAAGGTGTGCACACATTCAGTCACACATGTTCACTCTTTCTCCCTCTTCCTCCGGTCAGTTTCCCTCTCCACTACTGAAATACAGAAACCAGCCAAGGGACACAGTTTTAGTAGAGAGAAAGTAATGGACAGAAAGACAGAGACAGATGACAGTCTCAGTTTTCTTAAACCACCGGAAATCTCGACACGATCACCACAAACTGAGCCATCAGTTTATTTTAAGTACAATCAGAGGAGCTAAATGGAAATGGCTTGGAAGAAATTTATTTGTTGGGCAGCTAATGTACAATTCACACATGAAATAGTGTCAGTAAGTAAACAGTTTAGAATTAGAAAAAGTAATAATTTTTTATTCCACATTTTAGATAATTCTTTCCCTGGGTGTTGCTCTATTTTTTTTTATTTTCGATCACAGATACCGCACTATACTGTGTGACTGTATGATGCTAATAATAAAAAAGGTCACTTTATTTAGATGACGGAAATACCACAGCAAAGACACACAAACATACACTGTTTGGTCTTTGGATGAAAAGGTATCAAAATGATTGCAGAAACTTGTGATTATGATTCATAGGAATATCTTACTTAAGCTTAAACATTTGTGTAGTCTCTCCACTGTCCATCTGCATGCTCGACACAAATGGGGGTAATGTTGAAATGACAAGCAAATGACAAGGCTGAAGACACAATCAGATCAGTCTGTTCAGGCACAAAACTGTTACTAAAGGGTGAGAGAGGAAGAACTGCTGCTATCCTTCTAACATACATCTAGTGGACAGCGGAATCACGCATTTGCACCCACATCCCATGGACATTCCCAGTTATATCAACAGGGATATGAGTTAACATGCAAATAACCCCTCCCTCTTTCACTCCTTTCTCTTTAACTTACCAAACATTCATTCACGCCTTTCTCATACACACCTTTATCTACACTCACTGGCTCAGGACTCTGTTCCCACCCAGTCGTTTTCATCTCTCTCATTCCAGTCACAGTATTCACGCCTCCTCCCAGGTTGCAAACTCAACTCTCTGCTCTATCATCACAGTACACATGACATACTGCGTTTCTTCCACAGTCTATTCTATCCAGTAAAATGTGTTCACGTCTTCCTTTTGCCATTTCACCCGTGCTTCTGGATAATCACCATCTCGGTTCTCTTCCTCATCCTCTCTCAGCACCTGGCCTTCCTAAAACTCACACACTGCACTTCCTCCCTGCATCAACTGCTAGAATTGCCTAATGCTACCCACAACTTTGTTTGAAACAGACTCTCCTATTCCTCAGTTTTTGCACTGATCTTCCTCAAGGCTTTTAGTAACCTTTGGCCTCCTTGTTCCTTCTTTGTTCCAAATTAAACTAGAACCCTCAAATTCAGCAATAATCTGACATTACTGTTCCACTGTTGCCACTTTATCCCTGGATCTTGTCTTGCTGTCTGAACCAGGTGGTTTAGTTAGTGGTTAAAATTTTAATTTTCATGCCTTTTGTAGACAAAATTATAGACATGATACAAGAAGAGTGGAGGGGTAAAGGTAGAGTGGCAGAAACGTCATCTCTTCTGCTGCTTTGGGCAATCCATTAAAACGATCCCTCCATTAACTAAATGTGAGGGAGGAGGCCAGAGAAAATGGACCGGAGGGGTACAGAAAGGGTTGACTGATCCAGAGGGGAGGGAGAAATGAATGTGACTAAAAGAGGACAGGCTGTGACAGAGGTGAGCCAGACTCAGGATAAGATCTCAACTGCTACAGAGGATGTTTTTATCCACTTGGACCAATTTGGCAGCAGTTTTAAGCATTTTAGTGGCCACTTTTGCTTAAGTACTTCTACATTTGCTCTGCTTCTTATTTTTCAGGAGTCTTTATACCTCATAGCCCATATTAATTTCCCAACATGGTAGGCAAAGTCATGTGCCGAGAACATGAGACAGAATAATGAAAAAAAAAAACAAATATAAAGCGTGATCTACAAACTGTATGAAACTGGCATGAAAGAACAAGGCACAAAGGGGGGAATGGGGCCAAAAGAGTTAGAATAGGCTACAAGGCTACAAGGAGAAGACAGAAGGGGAGGGAGTGAAGAGTACAGGATATCATTAGCTTTCAAGCCCAACGCAGGTGACTAGCATGGGAAGAATAGACTAAGTATCTCAGCTTCTCTCTCACTTTCTGCTAACAAGCAGGAGCCATTCTGGGAATGGAAAGAGGGTCTAATAAAAGGTGTGTAGTGTTGAGAAAGATCCAGCTAACCAGCTGCTTCACTTGTGCATAGAGAATATTCAACTATAAATTAGTCCTGAGGCTTAGTCAACAATGTAAATGGCTCTCAAAAATAAAGTCCTTGTCCTTTTTTCTTTTTTTTTTTTAAATAAAGCAACTGCTTTGCTGTCATAGCCTGTTAACATAACCTTATTTTTCTTGCATCTTTGCTACTGACAAGATTTTTTTATCCTATATCACTTTAACACAAAATTCGTGCTTTTGTCCAGTTACAGTTTTGTCTGTGTGCACATTACAGGTCCTGAAATTAGACCTGACAGTGAGCGAGTGTCTATAGAATTTCTAGTCCATGTCTTCCCCTGTAGATCGAAATCCATTTGGATGGAAATACAATACAGTCATTCTAGCCATTGATTTGTGCTATCCTATATGTCATAGCCAAGCTACTATGACAGGGTATGGGTCATAGGTCAGGGAAGACCACTAAACTCTGACAATGGCTACTTCAACTCTTGTGGTGATGCAGTGTGGCTTTTATTGAATTATTAAACCATGTAACTCAGTTCACAACCATATGAACAAGGTTACATGAAAGAGTTTTAGTTCTCTGTAACCAAGCAGGCACAGAACACACAAACTGCTAGAACAGGACCTGAATTTGTATATGTGCGTTCAGCTGTTTTGTTCTTTCCTTACTCACTCTCCCAGACAGGTAATTCCAGTCACCAAACATAATTACTCAGTCTTTCATGTACATGTTTTATGTACAAAAACAAGACACACTTTTGGTACAGAAGGCATATGTGGAATCTGTACAAGTAGAATATTCTATTTTGCTTTTAGAAATAAGTTATCTTCATTTTACTGTGTAGTTGAAGGGTATGGCCAAGAGAAAACAAAGCTATGTGTAGTGACTAAGCCAACCCGAGTCTGTTCCAGGGTTAGGCACATCATCTGTCAAACATGAGTTTCTCAATAACAAGGATGACTGGGTTGTTAGTCTTCTGAGTGCACAATAACTTATTACAACATGTAGAATAAGTATAAGTACACCATTCTGGTCAGAGGACAATATTCACTGGATGGTTTTGCAAATACACTTTGGTAGTGAATAATTCAGATTTGTATATCTGCCCAAACAAAAATTAAATCAATTACCATATTATTGTATTTTACATTTCTTTCAGAATGTATGAAAAGCTTTCCAAAGGCGCCGCAGGAGACTACTACCCAACAAGCATTTTCCTAACCTGAGAAGCCTGTTAGGTGTGTGTGTGGTGAAAGAAAATCTTTCCCATGGCCTCGCTGAATGTGAAACTTTACCTGTGCTGTTTCTACTCTGTGTGGTTCACTGCACTGCATTCACTGTGCGAGAGTGCCCTCACATGTATTCTACACCCAGCACCACTTCATGAACACTGTTGCTAATTTTTCTTTTGCAGTTAAGCACAAATATCCAAATACTTGTCACCCAAGTGGTTACTAGTAGAGAACCCTACTATCTGAGAATACAATATCAGCCCATACAACCCTGTGGAACCTGTATGTCCATTATTACAAAAACTATGACCAAACTTTTCTCTGTAATATGACACATCCTATTTTGACATTTAGCCAGTTCTCTTCACTAAAGGAAGTGAGGGTTTGCAATGCTACAATTTCAATATGTGCATGTTAAAATTGTACTCAGATTCAGACATAAATGAGAGTGCCTGATTTCTTTCTTATTCACAACTTTACGTTTGCAGCCCACAAACCCTAACCCTGGTGTTATCTAGCATCGTTTTTATTTTAAGTACAGATGAGTCTTTGAAAAGGAATAGACCATGCCTAGTTTAGACAAAGATTAGCCTGTGCAAACTGTCAGGCTTGTTACCTAGCTACATCAATATTTGTGTAGTTAACTAAAAGTAGACATGCCACAGTGCCTTAAGAAACAGTCTGGGTAACTAACTATGTACAGCAGCTCAATAAGCTTGAGGCAAGCGTTGCCCACACAACAGACTGCTCTTCATTTACCTACTGTATGTGCACTACATTCACACTGCAGCTTTGTGGCAAGCCCATAAAACGCCCCGTCTAATTAGAATACAACAAATGCGTTCACACATGCACAGACACTTTTGTCATACCAACCCCAAGACACCCCCTCGTGCTCTCATTTTGCCTTTCAAAACATCCCCGAGGTTTTCAACACATCGACTTCTAACACTTGTACTAGGTGTTTGTGGGAAGAGAAAAGTCCAGATAAAAATTGATTCCACTACATCTCTTGGTCGAGAGTAGACTACCATACACACAATGACACTGACAAGTGGGGACATTTACCTGCCACCGGGATACGGTGCGCTCCGGGAACCGAAGATAGCCTCTGAATGCCGGGAGAGGCGTTACTTCCCGGGGCTCGCTGCTGGTTCTCCGAGTGGTTGCTGTGAGCTCCAAGCGGTGCGCAACCGGCACCGTGCTGCTGCTGCTGCTGCTGCTGTGGATGCAGTTGCTGCTGCTGATGGTGGTGGTTAGTTCCCATAACTGCGCTGCCAGTAATCCCATTGCCATTCCCACCACCGTACTGCTGGTAATATCCTGACCGAGAACGCGATCGAGTCCTTGGGGGCTCCATGGCCATTTGATGTGAGTGAACGGGGTGAAAGAGAAAAGAGGAGGACGCGGCTGGAGACTGCGGCGGAGAGCCGTTGGTGGATCCGGGCTGTACAAAGCCCCTAGCGCCGCTGTGGCTGTAGCTATAGCCCCCGAGTCCTCTGCCCCCCTCCGCGCCCCCGTACTCTGTTCGCTCTGCCGACTCCGCCGCCCCCGCCTCGTCGAATAAATCAGCCCCTTTAGGGACAGGCTCCGGGGTGGAGGGCAGCCGGGGGCAAACTCTAGGCTCCTGAGTCGTTGGCTGTCCAGCGGCTGCGATTGGCATTTCCTTTCGGGGGATTTCCTCAGTTTCTTATTTTCCTGCGTTTTCTTCTCGTTTCCTCTCACAGAAGAAGCTGTTAGACTCTGTTTAAAAACACAGGGTTGGAGAGTGACTAGCGGGCTACTTTCAGTTAGGACTGCTAATCAGAAAGTGTTTACACAAAACGCTCATATTAACCGGCACTGTTTATTTTGACAAACGTGTGTTGCAACTTCTGAGTTAGCCACTTCCCCCCAAGTTTGACTAAGTAACGTTGCTAAACACGGCACGATTCCCCAAACTGGTTCAACAACTAACGTTATACAACGTTGTCTATCTGAGATACCATCGACATCTCGTGTTTTAACTAAACACAACCGCGGACAGGGGTCAGTAAGTTGTGTATTTTTTTATTTAGCTTCCCCTGGACAGTAGCGTTAAATCCCACGGCTCATTAGCGACGTTAAGTCCATAACAACAGAACGGCTCGCTAGCTCACAGGAGGCTAACGCTGGGGGGACATGCTAACGTTAGTGCGCATAGCATGGTGTAGTAAACGCGTTGTTCCGTTCATTCTACCCTCAAAACAACCTCTCTATCATATCCGGTCGCTTACTCACAACTGTATTTATCTACGACCGGAGTTTAAGGTAACTTTGTCCACTTTAACACACATTTAAACTTGTTTAGTCAGTCTGCGTAATGTCGTTCGCTAGCTTGGCAAGCCATACCAACCCCTCCTCCTCCGCCGACTAACACAGAGAAAAATCCCATAGCTAGCCACCCACGCCTCGAATCCCTTTTAAATGCTTGGTTAATAGTAACAAAACAAAAACGGCTTTGAGTAAAAACTTATTCGAGGTGATTTCATTGAGTTACAGTGGGCCGGTAATGTTTCCCCAGCTGGAATGGGGCAAGCAGCAAAGCGCACATAGGAAAATAAAAAGTGGTCAACCTAAAATTACAAAGAAAGAACCACGGCTAAAATTAACGCGATTTTAACCAATGACCCCGCCTCTGAGTGTACCGCTGAAACCCGGTCTCAGTTCTCCGCCTTGAGTAGTTTTTAACACACAACTTACCTTCAATGTGCTCTCTGCGACTGTACTCCTGACTCGGATCTGTCGATAATATTGTGAGCCCTGTGTGAGAGTGGATGTGAATGTGTGTGTGCGCCCAGTGTTCGCCTGGTGTCAGCGTGAAATGTGACAGACCGTCAACGCTCAAGTCGGATTTCGCCAGACTCGACCAATCGATACCAGAACAACGGGCAGCGTTTCTAGTTGTCGTAGTTGGGTGTGGGATACGCCTTTCGGATTTATTCACACATAGCTAAATAACACAAAACACAGATTAAAAACGTCGCATATTGATGTTCTTTATTCGATTTAAAATGACATGTTATCAGGTAATACGAGTTGCTTTGGATCGGTGTTTGATTAGTTGTGCCTGTTAAATCAGAAGCTGTGGATAGCAGAGAGGCAGGCTAAAAGGGGATTTAAATTATTTATTTACAAATACCAAGCCTACCCATTGCAGCTGTTTCCTCTGGAGCCGAAAGTTCGCTTTAAAAATAAGTATTCATCATTTTTGCTAAAGTTGCTACAGGCAACAATTTTATAGTAGCTGGGGAAAAAAAGACAGGATAACAGAAAACATAGTGATGAATAGAACAATTACCTGAAATAAATTGCCCTTGTGCAATGCAGACCTACAAGGCTTAAGCAGGTGAGTTACGTTACACACGTTACACACTGACAGAACAGATATGTCTGTGTTTTCATCTTGCAATCAAGCTCCATATGTTATTAGTGAAATATGTTGAGGGTATTGTATGGTTTATGGTATTTCTCAGTTTTTTGCAGCCAGTAGTGAAGCTTGAGAGAGCCAAAGGTTAAGAATATGGCCTGTATATGAAACACGTCTACCATAAAATGAAATTCTTCCATAAAACAATGTGCAGTAATTATACTCTGTGTATGTTAATGGGTGTGTGAGATAGTGTGATGGATGGCATGTGAGGGGAACATCTATGTGTGTCCCCTTTCTGTCACACACACACACACACACACACACACACACACACACACACACACACACACACACCTATCCCAGTCCATCTCACTTCCTGTACCCTCTTCCCTTGGTCTTGTTCTCTCATTTCACACACACTCAACCCTGGCCCATCAACACTATTTCTAATACACACATGCACCAAACAGACACACACACAAATGAACACACATTCTCTTCTCATTACACTCCCTTTCCCTACTTTGATGATATGCAAATATCCCTCCCTCCTTCCTTCACTCCTCCTCTCCTCCCTCTCTCCCACAAGCAGCAAGCCTTCTCTCTCTTTCTCTCTCTCACACACACACACACACACATCACACACAGGCTAATGTGCTGTCCACAGACAGGCGGGGAGGATCAATTTTTCACCCAGTGTGCTACCGATATTCATAAGATAAGGCCACAGAAGAAGGAGAGGAGAGCAAGGTGGGGGAAGGAAAGGGAGAGGCAGAGATGGGGATAAGGAAAATGGCGAGTGGATGTGAGGACGGGGAGGAAGTTAAAAGAAAAGGTGTACAGGAAAAACGGGTGAATGGAAAGCCCAGGGACAGGAAAAGGGAAGAAGACAAGGGAGCAGTTACTAGGGCGGGTGAGCATGGGTGAGAAAGTAGAGAGGGTGGAGAAATCTCGTGGGTGTGTGGGAGGGTGGAGGCAGGATGAGTAAGTGGGTTAGGGGTGGTAGGAAAGGGGGATGGGGTGTAGAGAGGGCTCTGGGGGATGGGGTTGGGAATGGATAGGGTGGTAAGAGAAAACGAGTGATGGTGTGTGTGTATGTGGAGGGGGGGTTATTTTGCTGACGTGCTGTCTTATTGGCTTATTCAAACGCTGGGGGAGGGGCAGCCACAAACCATACTCTCACCAGCTGTAGGGAAGAGCAGAGAAAAAGGGGGAGAGAGAGGAGGGAGGGGGGCAGATATGTGTTTTAATGCTGATATTCTGGTCTAATTAGATTCCCGTCTAAGTGGCGGAATGAATGGTGCTGATCAG
>JAUBNQ010000001.1:20573836-20589266 GCA_032353495.1 Ctenopoma kingsleyae | reverse complement strand
AATTTGATGTTAAAAAAATCTGCTTCTATTTCAAAAACATAGTCATTTCTGTATGTGTCCAAACTTTTGACTGGTAGATATGAAGGGGTCCAATTACTTTAATCCACACACACACACACAATGAGCAACTATGAGGAATCAAACTACTGATTCTGCGGTTTGTGGACAACTTCTTTACCACCTGAGTATTTTTATCATTTTTACAGGCTTCGGCCTTCAGCTCTGTCCCAGCATAGTGGCTGCTAAAGGTCTCTATAACGATGATGCTCAGATTCTGTGTTGCACCTTAAAAAGAAAATACATAAATTATTTTTGGACTCTTGATTAAGACACTTCAAAAAGTGAAGACCTGATTCACTTATCTTTTCCAAAACCTAACTGAGTGGATTTTCAAGCTCCCAGAGAGGCCCAGTCGAGTGATGTGTAGGCCGAAGACAACAGAAGCTGTGCAGCCAGTTGGATTTGAAATGGGTTCTGAATAGAGAATCCCAGAGTCCGATTCAGTGTGCTCAGCCAAACCCTTGGTAATTGCAAAAACAGCACTTGGTCCACTAATAATGGGTGCGTGTCATCTCCAATCCCAAATCCGCCTGTCTGTCCACGCCACAGAGGCAGCAATTACAGACTTAGGCCTGCCACTGCTGGATGTACACACAGTAAGGGCAGAGGAACAGTAGACTGTGTGTATGTGTGTGTGGGGGTGGTAGGTTAAGGGGTACATGAGAAAAGAAGTATGCTTCTGTGTGTGTGTGTGTGTGTGTGCGTGTGTGGGTGTGTGTGCGTGCGTGTGTGTGTGTGTGTGCGTGTGTGTGTGTGTGTGTGTGGACACCGGAAAGGGCAAATGCAGACATGCAGCTAAGCTCGATTTAAGAACTGAACAGACATTCTTGGGCACTGCGCGGCCACAACAGTTGAAACAGATAAGACTTGAATCTGCAGCTGACAGTTTATCAGTTTATGACTAGTTAGTAATCAGTAAATTATTCTTTGCATCCACTAAATGTTACACAATATTACACAAAATCCTCTTTTTGCATTTTTCCCATTTATTTTTTTTTATCCATACACTTTCTAGTAATGATGGATGAAAGGAAACGGCATCTATTGATATATCAGATGGCTTTTTTGAAATTGAAACTTCTTTGTTAAAACCTCAAGTTTCTTTTTTATTTTTCATGTGTGATAACTTAAAGCTTGTGTGAGCAACACACAGTTGGACATCTCTCTGAGCTCTCTGAGTCACTTCCTTTACTAAACACTCTCATGGCTACCCAACCATGACTCCTACAATGGCCATCACGAGGTTTTACTAAAACATTGACTGATCTTTCCTGTTACACTGCTATTGTTTTATTTGGTTTTCTCTACAGAGGCATGACAAACTGGGATCATGGCAGACAATAGAACAGAGTCAGGGTCTGACCCCAAAACTAATTTGCCAGCTTAAGCTCTTCTGACAAGTGGCAGCTTCACCCTTTGTTGTGAACTCCCTTTTTTGTTGTGATTTTCTTTTTTGCTCAGATAACAACTCAGATAATAAAAAGAAAAACACTGAAATATTACATAGATATGGGAATAATTTTCAGTACTTAACTGTCACAGTACCAGTTTTGTATATTCCCTTCTTAACTTGAGAAACTTGTTTCCCGTGTAAATTGTTCATTGGAGTTTCTCAAAAGCTTAAATTTCATTGCTAATGATTTGTTAAAAGACAGTATCTGCTTTTGATTTGGTTGTAGTTTTGTTGCCATAAAATTGTACCACAGCAGCCTGTGTCTGGTTGCTGAATGGGTCAGAGGTCAGGGCAAAGTAGCCGTAAGCAGCAACAATACCTGTGAAATTGGACACAACTCACCATTTGTGTGTGATTACATCAATTTCCTAGGGCAACTTCTGTCAGCACCTTCTCAAAGTTGGATAGCATGCACAATGTCTGGCAAACTGTCTAAAAGAAAATGTGCTTTAGTCATAAAGAAATGCTGACCATAAAGAAATACCTGATAAATAGAATAAATAGAAAATTTGGGGGTTCCTGTTGTACAACATGCAGTTAGGGCAGCTTGATTATTACAATTATCTTATTCAAAATACCTCTTTGCTCTCATCGACTTGAAAACATTATGTTTTGAATTTAAATAGTCTGTAATTCATTTGCAAAAACAAACGTTAACTTATACTCCAAGTGAGACAGTGTCCAGGAATCTCCTTTTTTTGTTGGTTGTTTTTTCTGATGCGTGTGTTACACATTCAGGTGCATCAGAAAGGTAAGATTTCTTTTTACAACCACAGCAAAGCAGGTTTTCTGGCCTTGCCATATTTGCCATATTGTAGAGCAAAGAAATTAATTTCAGAATCTTCTTTTACATTACAACTTTACAATATTTTCAACAACTCACTAATTTCTGTTGGTTTCAACTGGTTGATTAATCTAACAATAATTTTTTGTTTGAATCTATTGTTTATTTTTTTGGTTACTTGATTAATTCTTTGTTTAATTCACACATAAATAATAATCATAAATTCTGTTGTAAAAGTGAATTTATCACTTACCTTAAGAGGAATGAAGGAACTGTTTCAAAGTTGAACTTTTATCTTGTGATAATATTCGTCACAAAAGTTAAGATTTATGCATGATAGGCCTAATTGGCTAAAGTGTTTAATGTAACCATGGATATCAGATCGACAGGCCTGTCGTTGTTCAGTTCTGTGATGGAGAGTTTCTTTGAGACTGGCGTAATGGTTGAGAATTTGAAGCAGGATGGACTTTGCACAGCTCCAAGGATCTTCTGAAGGTCTGACACAAGACAGGAGCCAGTTGGTGTGTGCAGACAATACAAAGCACACTATTGTAAAGGAATGGAGTGTGCTGGGTTACAATGACAAAACAAGAACATCATTGACAAACGGAATGTAGCACAATAATTGTTTTATCTCAATTATTTAGTTTTCATAATTGTTGGAAGCCAAAATTGTAACTGAAAATAAATTTCACATCCCTATATGCAGTTATTCTTATATGCTGACCAGTTACTGCAAATACGTTTAAACATAATCTTTGGGACGTAATTCAAAACGACAATATAAAAGAGCTAAAAAAAGGTCCATAGAGCTGCAGAGTTAGGGATTCAGCCCTAAAAAAGTTAATTTTAAACGTAGTCCAGAAAAATTGCCATATAGGATACATACTTGCAACTTTAATTTAAAAAGAAATAGAATAAAATAGAAAAACACAACACAACAAAAATATGGCAACAGTGACCTATGAATACACACACAAAATAAAACAAATACATATTTGCAAACCATAAACCCTTTAAGTCCTACTTGAAATGTATACTAAATAAATGAATGAATAAATACACAAATAATCAATCGATCTAAAATGGTTACCCAGGGGTTTCACAACTCAACACTCTTAATTTCCCTAAAGCAAATTAAAATATTCACTTAACTACCACTTTAATAGAGGACAAACTCATGGTTATGGCTTTAACATTACCTTGCTGTGAACACAGGTTATATGGATTAATGGATGTGTTTGACTGCATGTGTCAGACCTTTCCATTAGATGTATTTCAGTCCTATTGAAATCAAAGCTGTCTTGTTAGAGTAATAACAGATAACTTTTTAGTGTTCACTCATGCATATAACAAGATATGTGCTCATTTGCTTTATACAACAACATTGCATCCCACACAACTTTTCAGTTTCCCCACACAGGACCAGAATACACTTGGTGGCTTAATAGCAAGTGTACTCAATACTTCCACCTTGTGTTCAAAGTCAGAAAGATGTTCGATACTCTGGCAGCTCACTCCCAATATGCATCACATTTTCTTCCACTGTCTTCCAGGTTGAAGACTTTGGCATAATTTTTAGATAACAAAATTATACAAAGAAACAACAAAGAACACATAAAACCATGTTAACATATTTGAGACCAACTGTAAGTGGGAAATTATGTCCTATTAAATTTACCACCTTGCTACACTAAGAAGCCATTTGATCCATTGTTAATATGAAACAGTATTGAGTTGTTGTGCTTTGCGTCATAGGCTGTACTAAACCAGATCATATACTGAATCCAAAATCTTGGTCTGAAAGATGCCTTCAGTCAGGCCTAAGAAACAGAACACAATACAGGTGTACGACTGTACACTATACATACAGTCATTGACATAATGGATTCCCTTGGCTAACCCAAGGCATCACAACTAAAGGACTAACCACAACCTTTACCTAAAACCAATTCTAACCATAACCCTCAAATCAAGTCAAACAGCCTTTTGAGGTTGAGAGTGCCAGCTGAACAGTACTCATAATAATGGGTTCATGCTAAAATTTGTCCACACAATGATAGAAACACATGCACACACACACACACACACACACACACACACACACATACATACAAATGGCTTTCTAAAATTCATCTGACCCTAGCTCTTTCTCTAGCAGTAAAATGCCCTGAAGCCATGAGACCACTGAAACAAATATAAATGCGGAGGATGCACTCATGGAAAAACGTATTTTTAGTATTAGTCGTTATGATTCGGAGGGAAGTGAACAAAGATCAAGAAGAGAAGAAAAAAGGTGAACGAATAATGTGATGATTGTGCACTTCAGCGCAAACTAATTTAGGATCAAATTTAGGGTGCATAGGGGGGTACAATTATTAGACTGTTTCCACAGTTAATGAGATTGGTTTATTTTAGAATCTGTACATATGTCTAAAAACTCCTCACAGACAGGCAGCCAGAATATTTAATTTATGGACATTATGTCTTATTAACTGTCTGACTGATACTAAAGTGGAGTGGCAAAGTCAAATGCTGAAGTTAAAATGTTTTCTCTTGATGTCGCTGTCATCAAAAATGCCAGGATTTAATATTTTACTAATGAACTTTATAAGGCATAACAGACGGATTGGCTACTGTCTTTATAGAGAGTGCTCAGAAATTGCCGTTGCACCATTCAGGTAATTGTGATTTATTTTTTACGTCTCTTTTATTTTCCTCATTCTTCAGCCCTTTTAGTTTCTGTGGAAAGTAGTGAAGTAAAATGCAATTCAATTAAGTGGTTGTTACCCCGAGGCCTCTGTTGTTCTTGTGCTCCCACCTATTACTGATGCTATGTTGAGAAGTAGACCATGTGTTATTATTACCAATGACTACTGAATAGTAGACTGGAGAGGAAGAAAAAATTTAGAAAGACAACACCTGAAATTGAGACCCTTTTGCACACAATTAAAGAGCAATTTAATTGATAATTAGTGGGGAGTTCATTAACCTTACTTGAGTACTACAAATAGAAATCCATATATGGAGAAAAAATGTTTTAATTTCAATTTAGAGTTTTCTCATAACCTGGATCACATGTTTTTCTTACAGAAACACCAGTAACCAATCAAACAGACAGTTGGCAGGATTTTATTTCTTTCTTTGATGAGCTATGCAAGAGATTGAATAAAAAACCTATGCATGTAGCTGCTGTACCTACAGTATGTGCCGTTGCCATAGGTATCCACAGTGGAACTGTCTTCAACACCTTTTGTCCAGTTTTAGCTATGACCAGTACTGTGGTCTTTTTTGTTTGTGTCATATTTTCACATTTTAAAAAAAGAGGTAGTAGTTCAATTTTTTTTATTGACTAACATACAATCTCAAAGTCTCACACTGCATTATAAGGAGTTCAGAAAGATGCAATATTTTAACCCCCACTTCACCCTTCATCCTATATTTTACTGAATGACATGTAAACTAGCAGAAGACTTTGGCAGGACCACGATAACTCACTAAACAGACACTAAGATCAGTGGCCTCACTCTTTCTAAAGCTAAGCTTTGTTGGTCATATTTCCTTAGGGAGAACACACACTTTAAAAGTCAGTGAGGAAGAGAGAGAATGAGGAAAGGCCCTGAAGGCAAATGGCAGGGAACATCAGTACCGTTAGACGGAGCTACTTTAGCTGTCATGCAAGAGTACGTGAATGCACCAGTGAACACACTGTCAGCATCATTGAACACACATACAGAGACAGCCATCGTGATAATGATGGTACCATTACACTTCTCATGTTGGAATAAAACAGTTTTGTTTATGACAACAGCATGATTTAACTATATAGATAAATATAGTAGTTTTGTAAATGTCAGCTGGACTTTCGAATAAACTATTTTTACACTAATATAATGGTTGGGAATATTTATTAATTTACAGTATACTAGGGTTTGTTAAGTCTTCAGACCTGGGTTTTACATTTTAATGTCCTTTTTGTTTCCTATTTTACTGTAACTAGTAGAAAAATGACACTGGTGTTTGATTCATGCCAGTATTACTTGACTATAGGAAAAGCTATTGACCTCAAAGCCAAGCAATCTGCTGCATAGTTAGCAGTCAACCGACAAGTCAAACCAAGTGCCATAAACTCTCCAGAGATATTTGGTTTGTCAAAGCTGATTAGACCCAGGCAGGCATAAGTAGACAATCTGGGATAACACGTGGTGGCGTTGAGTTGAGCCATTGGCCTCAGCCTGTTTACTGGGCGATGTGTTAGGACAAGGAAAATGAAGCGGAGAATTCATACTGATGAAGATGATGATGGTTGATTTCTCTCACACAAGTCTCTTTCTCTCTCTTGTCTCATCTCTCATCTAACAACACTTTTATGTTTGATTTCTCAGCCAAATCTTATTATTTGTTAATTGTGTTTGCTTGTGCAGGCATGCATGAACCTTTAGTTTAAATGTGTATACACAAGCACATTTGTTACAATGGCTGTATGCTAGACACGTTTGCATGTTTACATACCGCAAGGGAGAGAAAGCGAGAGAAGAGAGATTGTTTTTCTCTGTGAATGTGTGTGTTGCGGAGAAACTCTATGGAGCTTTTTGTCACTGCTCATCACACTGCGAGATCACACAACACGATGTGACAGTGCACAGTGCAGCTCAGCAAGTGGCGCTGGGATTTTAATTGATGTTAAAACCACCAAGTACTCACTGCAATGATGGGTACCATGTAGAGAGGGATTGAGAGAAGTGGCGTCTACGTTGCAGGGTTGTTCTCAAGCAGGGCAACTCAAACAGATTCAGTGTTACTGAAATTCTACGCACATGAAAAGACTATGCCGACTTGAATGAAAAAAGATCCGAGAGTGATCCTCTCAGGTTAGCTACATCCATCACTTGAAGAGGTTTTATTGCTATTTCACGAAACTGATCGTGGAAAACGTAAGACAGAGGGTGCCATATTAATTGTTGTTTAGAATTCAAATTGCGCTAACTAATTATTTAAATTATAATAAAAATGTAACATGCATGAAATCCTGACCAGGAAGCAAGATTTAAAAACTATCTTAAATCTATTCTAATGCTACAAAATCTTTTCAACTGCATATGATGCACAGTCACAGGATGCACATTCCACAGTCATGAGAAAAACATTAATGCATTTGAGAATTATTTTGAAACTGTTTTTTGAGCTGCACCTCTAAATTTACACCAAGGTTTTGGAGACAATTTGCTAATAAACCAATAGATGGGACTAAAACCTTTGAGGTAATAATGAGGTTGGTTGAGGTAATAATAAGTTTTGACCTATGGGTTTGCATTGTACTGCAACAAAAACAAACTAGGCTCTGATTATTTAGGTTATCAAATAATAGTAAAAGGGTTTATTGAAAATTACTTCTACATAATGGTGTTAAAACAATGGCTGTGCGAATCAGCTTATTCAGTTGGTGAAGTATGTTTTATCTTGAGGGCAGGCAGCGGCATTGAGCTTGTGTCCCACCATTTTTCTCTTTTCAGTCTTGTTCCCTTCAGTCTCCACACTAGTTTAAGCCAAATCCTCTGCATATGACCATCTTTAATCCTGTGTTAGACCAAAGTGATCCTCTGTTAGCTCAGTGCATTGAGCTTATTACATGATGATGATCTCTCACACCGTGTTAAGTCATTTGGATGGGAAATACAGAGGTGTATTGGTGGAAAATAGCATAGCTTTAGCTTAGCCTACTATAGCTCAGCCTGGCGGGGCAATTTAAAAAGGCACCTTTAGCCTGACAACAAAGCTAATATTAGCTTAGCATTAGCGTTAGCAAACAGGGGGCTTAATCAGGCTGCTGGACTGTCAGAACGTATAACCACATGCTTCCAAGGGTCCCTTTGGAGTTATAATCCTGGGTCTCGGCAGGCGATGACCTCATGGGCTGGACTGGTGCCTGTGGGAGGATTGGGGAAACTTTGTGTGTCTAGCAGGCCACTCAGTGAGATTTGTGTGTGTGCTTTCTTTATGGCTGATTGTTTTTCGGGACATACGACACAGACTGTACTGACACTGGCGAGTTGAACTTTACAAACATGCACAAGATTGGAATTCCAGCTGTTTTGTTTGGGCATTTTTCTGCAGTATCTCATGGAGATACAGTGTGTGCAGGCCCCAGGATATGAGAGCAATGATATTTCAATTGTCTTCATGCCACATCGCGTTAACAGTGTGCTTTGTTTTTCCTCACGGCTACGAGATAATTGAAAAGGTTAACCTGTCAGTTTTATCTTATGTTATTTGTCGTTCTTCAGACTAAAATAGTCATTAAGGATGTCTGTGACTGGCAAGATGGCACGCTCACTAAAGTTTATAATGATCAAAAGACCACACTGAAATGATGACAGTGCTGCTACTCCAAGAGAGGAAATAATAATTTGTAGCAATTAAACATATTCATAGTCAGTGAAGAAAAAAAAAAATCACTGGATTTTTGCCTACTTTTTTACCTTGATCAGGCTCGTAGACTGATAACCCATGCAGACCTATAACCCAGGCAGACCACCCATTTATGAGAGCCTAGATCCAAGACTGGAGGGGGCTTTTGGGTTAAACTAACTCCACATTTTCACGCAGAAAGCTTTGGAAATTGAAAGTCAGTTGACTGCGTTAAATGCACACACGCACACACACAAGAGCAAACACGCACCGACTGTGAGCCCAGGGACTCTGGAAGCAGATTGCTTTGCTGTCAGTGTAGGAGACTGTCAATAGCTCCAGCCAGCCATGGGCATCATCAGCCAGAGAGACCCAGGACTCCCAGGCTACACTGAGCTCCAGAGCAGAGGCAACCTGTCAGTGTGATGCAGCCTCAGGGTTCAGGGGTTGTGTCTTTCTGAAACAAACTGTCCTAAAAAGGCTTTGCTGATGGACTGATATGTAGTAGGGGTGGGCAGATCGATCAAAAATATTTATAGTATCAATACCAACGTTGGTATTGGTATCGGATTGATACTAGCATGATGGGATACTTTAAAGGAACTTCAAAGGAAGAGCGAACCAAAGTACGATGTGACAAAATTATTATTTATCAGTTATTATCACACTACATAGTTAAAATTTAGTTATGGTAAACAAAAGTGAAATTAGGTAGATTTTTTTTCTATGAGGCACTAATGGTTAGTATAGTATACCGTGATGGACCTAACTGAATTACTTTCCATTGCGACTATGTAATCTAGATGTTGAGACAATATGTTATTCAGCCATACATTATTAAAAAATTTTCACCTTATCCATCAAGAACATGGCCTGCACATGTATACTGTATGCAGGGAAGAAAAGAATCTGAATGATCTTTTAGCAGTCATTATGATACCTGATGATATATAAGTGTTACGATTCATTTTGTGAACTTTTATCACACAGTGTATATTTGACTGATTGGATTACCATTTCTGTGCTCTAAAGAATTCACAGATGCAGTGCTGGTGGACACACGCACCCAAACTAACATGCTGCGCTATGTTAGCTCCTAACATGTTATCTTGGTGTGTGTGTGTGTGTGTGTGTGTGTGCACTCTTGCTCCATGGATGTATGTGTCCATCATCTCTCCATGAGAACCAACCCTCTGGTCTTCCAGCTGAGTTCACAGATCCAAAGTCGAGTTAATCTGATTTTACCTTTAGCCCCAAAAACAACACAGGAGTAATCCAGGAACAGCTGTAATCAACCATGAAAACACTGATGGTTGCATGCTAGCTGGGGTCAGGGAGCACACCAGGAAGAGACCTCAAGAGAACTCTGGGACATTGAACTAATAGCGAGAACTTAGGTGGATGTAGCATGGATTATACTGCATATAAGGGATATTTTCTAACTATTACCTCTATGTTACGCTATTCTGTTCTGTATGGTATCTATTGAAAATGTGTACTGGTGTTTTCAGCAACAAGTCAAGGAATCTCTTTGGTTCAGATTGTCAGTCTGAATTGAAACGGTTTGAACCACTGTCAGTGAATCAGCAACACTCAGAACAATTATAGAGTATAAGGAGGCCCGAGACACTGAAAAAGAAAGAGAGATCAGAATAGGAGAGAAGCAGAGTGGATAGGGTACAAACAGATGAATAATGAGTTAAGTGGAAAGAGGGGAATTTGTGCTTTTACCGTCCCCCTCACCCCTCCCTCATGTAGGATAGTCAAGTGTATAAATGCTCTCCCCCTACTCCTTTCACTTCACTGCTTCTTCGTTCATCTCCCAATAGAAACTGCTCCATGGCATTAAATATGTAAAATTAGCATTTTAAGTAGAACACATTTCTGTGTCGCACCCCACTCTACCCACTTTCCCTGTTCGCCTGCCGCCCAGCCCTGAGCGCTTAAGCCACACAAACTCATGCATGCATATGATATGCATTTGGTCATCTCCATGGTTACACTGGTGGGGGGAGGGGAGGGGCTTAAAGTTAGAATGATGAAAAGGTGTAGGCATTGAAAGTAGATCAAATTATATTTATTTTTTATTTAGTGTGTTTATTCAGGATGTAAATCATACCAGCACTCATTGTTAATGTGAAAAGCTGAAGACTAGGACACACACACACACACACACATGAATATATGAACACAACATCCCCTTTACCACTCTCCACTGACCTGCATACAGGGTATATCCCAATTCCCTAATTTGAGGGATTAGGGAAGCTATCTGAGAAGCTATGAACAAGGATACATAAGGCCATCTTTGTCTTTTAACGGTTTGACACATGCTTCTGTTGGAAGTCTCTTAAGGATTGGATGCTGCAGGTGATTGGACTGATGCTGTGTGATAACATCACTGTCTAGTCACTAAACTAGACAGACAAATAACAGAACAGATTTAAGACTCAAGTATTTATTGTGTTGTGTATATTTTAATTGTAGGCCAGACTGACAAAAGAGCCATGAACAACTTTTCAGTGGCAGTGTGATATTATTATTCTGTATCTTATAGTAGTGTCAGAATCAAGAATGGCAATTTTATCCAAACAACACAAAGTATAAGGGTCTGTGGAATGTGTCTGACTTGGACAAAGCACAACTCCACACAATGTCCGGACCTGATTCTCCCTACATCGTCCAGAGTTTATGTGAAAACTGTGCATAATGTAGCAGCTGAAATTGAAGTTGTTCAACTGAGGGAACTTGGCTTGCTTTCTAAAATGATGTTTTTCAGGTGCTTAATTATGTTCTTGTGTTGTATTTTGCAGTGCTACCACCACCCCTCGCAACGTTTCCTTTGCAGATTTTACAAGTAGCCGTTGATCTTGTTGCTGTAACAAGCATCAAATAACATAAAGTGCTGTGAATTATTATTGAGTCCATGTTGTGACTTTGCTCTTGTCAGTAGAGTTGCGCAAAATTATTCAACCTGTATTGCAAATTAGGTGCACTGGCAAAAAAGAAAAGGTGTTGAATAATTTTGACTGTACCTGTATAATATGTTTAGGTTTATTAGGTACACCTAGCTAAACTAAATTACCTCCACTGTACCGCCACAGTAATAATTATGTTTTTGAACTTGTCACACTTCACAAGCAAGAATTTGGTCGGAGAAACTTTCATTGTTTCTCATTTACAGAGCCTGGACTGCATAAAAAAAGAATCATAGTTACAGTTTGCATGTCTTTGGGTAGGTAGTGTACACTTCTGGTTTATTAGATACAATCTGTGCAATCAAATGCAGCGATTTGTTAACTGTTAGTCGCTGGGTTGTTTGTTGTTGTTTGTTTCTAAACTTTGGTCTCCCCTCCTTGCCTCGCCGTACCTATCTGTGTAAATGTGAATGGACCAAACTGCATCTTGTCTGTGTAGGCAAAGGTCATTGTAAATCTGTCATTGAAATAAACAGGAAGCTACTTTCTGCTGCTTATTGTGTAAAGGCATCAAAGGAAAAGGAAGAGTGAGTGTTGGGTGCGAAGTAATTTTATGTTCTTAGTGTGTCCTACACACAGCAGACACATGTACAGAGCCACCATGTGTTTCTGTTTAATTCTGTGTGTGTGTGTGTTTGTCTGTGTGTGCATGCATATGTGTGTGTGGTGGCCTCCAGCTTGGCTCGCTGGTCTATACGGGAACCAGCCACTGCAGACAAGATCATTACAGGCTCATTCATCAGGGCCATCGTTTAACTTCAGACTTGCCCTCTGTCCAAGTCAGTGCCACTCCCAAACCCTCTGTCTCACACTCGTGCTCTCTCACACACACACACGCACACACACACACAGTCACTGCGTTCTAGCTACACTCAATGACTTCTTCTCCTGTGTTTGCATGCCTATATGTCATGGATCTATTTTTCTGACGTTTCTCTCTAATCCTGTTCCTGTTTTGACCACAATCCAACAATATTGAAAGAAACTGACCTGCTGAGGCGAAAAATCCTCAAAATAAACAGTGACAGGCCTTTCCGTCCTGAGCACCCACATAATCAATCATAACCGGGGCGTACAAATTCATCAGCTTGGATCCATTTTGCCGTAGTTAGAGATCAAAAGGTTGTGAGTTGACTATAGGAAGTCCAGGTACTAACCCAGACTAATTTATCTAACATGGGAGAGATTTAGCCCCCTGAGGAAATGGGGACATGGTTTTTCTCCATCACGTCGAATATCCTCATTGGGGCTCGAGGGCACTTAGTGTTGCCGCAGCATATCCTGTACGCCGTTTAACATTCCATTGATCAGATTAATTGCAGTTGATTGTGTCCTGTGCGAGGAAGCCTGTGAAAGTGCACATTTAACTGAAATAATTTATAAGGTACAAGAGAGAACTTTTTTTATTTTCTTATGATCTACAGTTAAGTGTAAGAGGAAATCCAAATAGTCTGCCCAGAAATCATCTGCTCCTTAGACGTGTGGTAAATTTGAAAATTTTATTCGAACTGTTTAAAAAATTGCTGACAGATTATTGTATGTCTTCATTTTGGTTTCTTCAGGAAACAGAGTTGCTGCCACTGTCAAAACTTTATCAGTGCCAAATCTTGCCCAAAGATACAATTTCACTGTCTTTCTTCCTCTATTTTCCCCACTAGGTCACCAGACTTATTTTAGCCTTTTATTAAGTTTGTCAGTTTGTGACTCTCTCTTTCACTCACATACACTCTGCGTTACTCCGCAATTATGAATAATTGTGACTGTTGAAATTTGTTTGAGTCTGGATTCCCCTGGTTCTCCTCATTGCTTGAGGGGGCAGTCACCTCTGCCACGTTGGTTTCAACCGTGTGTATATACACACACACACACACACACACACTTCACACATCGAATGAAAGGGCAACATTCAGGAAATGGCAGCGCTTTGAAGACAGCAATTCATGTTTCCAAGCGTGGAGCACTTATTGGAGGTCAGCCTGAGGGTCTATTAAACTTCTCATATTCATTACGGAGGGCGAGAGGCGAGAGATCCAGAGAACAACAATACCCCCTAGGTACCATGACCCCTGGACCCAGGATGTTTTTCTGTTGGTTTTTGGTTGTTAATTCAAAGACCTTGAAAAAAGACTCCGTTATTACAGGCTACAGTTTTCGGTTATGCTCGGTAAGTTGTTCTTCTTCGCTCACTCAGAGGCCAAATAGGGTTTGGGAGGAGCCATTACTCAAAATATTCATCACTGTGGTGTATTTTCAGATCGTGATCCCAGTATAAAAACAATAATAGGAGGTTTTGGTATTTTAGAAACACAAAAAGAGCCAGAGGCTACAGCCAAGAACATTTGAAAGACGGTGGTGAAAATCATGTTGATGATTATCCAGACATCGAGGCAAAAATAATTTCAATTCATTGCCTGAGGATTAATGCCAGCGAGTATTTCCTCAGTCTGCTTTGTATGATTGTGAATATATTTCAGGCTGCTCAAATGTGCCGTTACTGGGCAGTAAAATATATCTGTAAGAGCCTTTTCGTCTCTGTTACATGCTGGAGAACATGCCAAAACATGCAACGCTCAATCTCTCATAGTCACAGAAACTTAGAAACACATACAGCAGATCAAACACACACACACACACACACCTTGAGCCCCTTCAGGGACGATATTCTACACCACAGGCCAAAGCACATATCCTTACAGATGCAGTATCGCCTCCAAACCTTTGTCATGTACACTACCTGCACTGCGTGTGCATGTGTGTGTTAAGCTGACATGTCACTTTAGACTAAGGTGATCGGTCCGCTCCGACACAGCTCCAGCCCCACGGGGGTATCCTGGTGTACCACTGTCCCAGTGTGGGAAAGCAGAGTGTTAGATGGGGTATCCCGTAGCGCCTGCCTGGCTCCTGGGCAGCAGACAGCTAAATCAGTGACAGATTGGATTATGAATGCCAAGTTGTGAATACATCTTTTCTTGCACACAGATTTCACACACAGGAAAACACAAGCAGTTGCAAATGTGCCAAAGCAATTTATTATGACTTTTATTACGTAGATACGTAGATATAACATCCACACCAGCATGACAATTTAGATTGACTGAAAGCTTTTCTGGATGACTAACGTGTAGTACTGTTTTTTTGTTTTTTTTTTTGTTGCGTTTGTGTTTAACCACTTTCTTTTCTCTCCTCCTGTCCTTCTCTCCCTGTCTTTCTCTCTATGTCTTTTCTTTCTTTCTTCTCAGCCCTCAGGTCATAGACTCAGTTTCAAAGTGTTGATCCTCATCTGAAATCTATTGCAATCAGCGCAGTGCAGGACATGAAATACAGGCCTGTGAGACCTGATACGTATGTGTGTGTGTGCATATGTCTGTTCAGATGGCTTTTTGTTACAGTTTCAGTCCTAAATAATCAATGAGACACCTAGTAGAGCAGTTGTGAAACATGTAAGATGAGGCATTTTTCACATTTGTGTTGCTGCCTTTATTGAAGGTGCTACACTGATTGTGTGTTAAAGTATTTGCTGTTTGAGCTACTGTATTATAAGAATTCAAATGTAACCCACAAAGAGCAGACAAACAAACAGCACAAGTCAGTTTATTAGGTGCACTGACTAGAACCAGAACAGTCCTGCAATAAATTCTGCCCTCACTGTGCATTTGTGACATTTGTTAGTAAAGTACAGTAAAATTCAACAGCACCAGAAATGACACCTTCAAAAAAGAATCCAGTTGATTAACACTCTCAAACACA
>JAUBNQ010000001.1:20551310-20561775 GCA_032353495.1 Ctenopoma kingsleyae | reverse complement strand
GTCAAGCTGGCAAGTGGATGGTTTCGATTTTTGAATGATTTTAGATAAGTCAGTTATGGAGGGGAGAGTGAAACATGAAAATGACTGATTGGTGAGCAGAGAGGGAAGCAGGGACTCTGCTTCAGAGACTGCAGCTCCTTCAGAGTTTAGTTGCTGGTGGATATCAGAGATTTTGAACAGGTTTTGGAAAGTGTTAGATTTATATTGAAGGAGATGAGCATGTGATCTGAGAGTGTAAACAAATTGGGTTTGCAGAACAGTGAGTGACACCAGAACAGCAAAACAGATCCAGTATATGGCCTTTGCAGTGAGTGTGGAAATCAATGTGTTGATGAAGTCCAAAACTATCCAGGCAGGATGTGAAGTCTCTAGAGAGGGGATCCCAGTTAATGCCAGACTAACAGGTGTCATAACCTCTGAATCCAGAATCCCATGTTGTGGAGTTTGACATATTTGAGGTGTGTTTAGATATGTTCTATAGTGTAATGCTTTGTTCAACTGCTCCATTTCTCTTTACATATAAGTGAAATACTGCCACTTTTGAATGGTTGCACATTGACCTCTGCAGATGAAAATGTGTTGTTTACTGTACAGTTTATAGTACATATAGTACAGCTACTACAACCATCTGGTAAATTGTCACATAAGAACAAATATTCAACTACTACACATGGCTGTAGTCTGCTTACACATACGTTCTGAAGCAAGATTTTAATCACACATACACATACAAGTTTTGGCCTAGCTTATCCTGTATGGCCTGTAAAACAATTTGTTTCTCTGTGTAGCTTGCTGTGCTATTCATTCTTGGTCCTGGTCCAGTCTGGTGTCATCTTCTTTTAGCCCTACACTCTCTTATCTCTGTGTCTGCACCATTTGCTTTTATCTAATTTCATCCCTTCTGCCATCTTTCAATTTCCTCAAGCAATTTGCATCATTGGGGGAGAGGGGGACTAAATTAGCAGATCAATAAGCCATCAAACAGTCTTTAAGTGTAACACATACACAGACCTCCTGTCTCAGGTTTCCCCTCTAACTAATAGCCTTGTTGTTTACTTTACAATGTGCTGTGTCATGTAGTTCTGGTCTCAGGTTGCCCTCTGGCACATTGGGACCCCCCCCCCAGGGGAATCCATACATCGGCTTGTCACAGCACACTGATACTGCAAAGAGCAAGTGCAATGCTGCTTATACATTTTGTTTTTTAATGTAGCGGGTTTTATCATAATGATACCTGAGAGCTGTGGTTGACATGAATTTTTACTCCCCAAATTAGTCAGATTCAGATTCAGAATCTATATACTAAAATTTCTACCAAGTTCTACTAATGAAATCTTCTTATGATAGTCATTTTTGTGCTTTCATAATGCAGAAATAAGGTCGTGGGATGGTTTCTTCCATCATCTTGGGAGATGACCTTTGTCAGATGACTGGGAGAGGTCAGCAGAGGTTAAAGTAACTGGCAAGCTGAGAGAGGGGCCCCCATCTAGTCATGCAGAAAGGAGCTGCCAGAGAGCTTTACACAGGCGTAGTGTCCACGCACACACTCGGTCACTCTCCACCCAACAGGAACAGCACTTTGTTGCTCCCAACCTCTGCTATAGAGAGGCGCAGACCCATGGAGAAATACAAACGTAATTGTAGTTTTTCCAACACAAACACACACTCATCAACTTGTTCTCAGCCATCCCTTCTCCCTCTTTTCTCTCTGTCCTTGTTACACACTCTTCTCCTCAGTCCCTCTCATTCAGTCATAATCACACACTGTCAGGCTTCAATGCACAGACTACTGTGATGAGCTATGACAAGGCAAGAGGCAGGAGGCAAGCAGTGTAAGAATGGACCAGGAAGATGGAGTGACAAAATGAAAAGAGCCCAGTGGTAGGAACAATTAGCACTTCTTGCAACCAGCACTGAAGTACATTGGTATATTTATGTGACATGTACTTAGTACAGGAGTGTAATAAATAAAGCTCTATATGGAAATAAATATCTTAATACCTGTTGTTCAATGGTCCAGGGTTGCTGCCTTTTAAAATATCCTCAGTTTATGGCTCCATTAAATTCAACTTAAACATTACTAAAATACCATTTGGCCACACCTTGCATCTTGACTGTCTGTCGTCATGTCTGAGTGGGTAGCCGCCAGGGATTGTGGGTACTGAAAAGTGGTGTGACTCTCTAGCAGCTCTGAAACATGAGACAGCCTGCCGGACTTAACAGGCCTCTTTTATTCATTGTAAAGACACACACACACACACACACACACACACACACTGAATCTGTCTCTGAATCACATACATATTGATGCACATGAAAACCCCAGAGATTTATTTAGTATTTGGTGCAGTGGATCCATGATGAACAAATTATGTCATGATGTTTGACATAACTTACATCAAGATATGTGCCCCTGTCTTTAATATTTTAATTTTGCACTGAATTAATTAAGAATGGCAGTATGAATCTTTATTATTTTAAAAAAGTAAAGGGTAAATGTTGTGAAAAGTCTACTCTGGGTCAGAATCATGAGGTTCCAAACATCGAAACTTGTGCTTCTACGCTGTGAAGCACAAATATTTGAGATACTTTTTAAAGGCCAGTATTATGAGTCAAGAAATCGAACACTCAAGACAAACTTATAAACTCATTTGTATTTCACTGTTTGGTCTATCATAATGCAGTTTATGTAGTTATAGATTTTTGGATTCTGAGTTGACACTAATTGCTTTGTACATTTTTCTTCATTTTCTTTTATTACAGCAGGATTATATTTAGCTGTTATGACTGATTGTTCCTCGTTTATTCCTGTTTTCCCCAACAATATTTTAAAGTTATTCACTTATGATGTGTTATCAAAGAAACATCAAATTGAGAAAGTAAATAACCCTGTTTCTGTTTTGGGGGGATTAATGTATTTGGTTGATTCACTCTGCAGTCTGACATGTTTTTTTTAAAGCACAGATCAGCACAGAACATTTTGTAATGTCTGACTTTAAGCTAGTCTGTAAGGAATGAGCCTTGTCTCTGCATCACTTGAGCAGGACAACTATTTCCCTCTGTATACATTTTAAATTATGCGTTGGCTGCTGATGTTTTAGTCTGTGGCAGTAGCCTCATTCAGGAAGTGAGACTGAGCATATAACGCCTTCTCATACAGAAAGGGATGTGTCTCAGCTCTCATCTGCACCTGTCCAGACCTACCTGCGTGGATCCCAAATGTTTTAGACTTTCAATGAGGAACAAAATCATTCTCATATTGCTTATATTGTGTTGTTTATACAAGAAGAAAATAAGGTATATCTAGATGCATGTGCACAGACATGTAGAAGTGGATGAGCCTCAGCTCCTGAATCTGTCACAACTTTTTCACCAATTTTTCCTCAGTCTTACTGACGTTATTATAGTTTATATGAGCTTTTTCATCTAGATTTTATCATGTTGGTGGTAATAGGCAAGTATTCATATTCTGTTATTTATACTGTACCAAAAACTTTACTCCTGCATATCTCAAGTTATTGAAGCCTCAGTGTTTGAAAAACAAAATAGGAGTGTGGGCCTATAAGCAATTTGAGACTAATGGATTGTCATTTAAGACAGCTTTACACCAAGCATCCTTTACTAAGATCAAAAGTTTAATTAGTTTAATTTGCTAGTTTTGTTATTTTATCTGTTCCACATGTCTACATCAATAAGTCTTCTCCAATTATTTTATCTATACAATAAATAACAAAGGTGATCTGGAAACAATTCATATCAATCAATCAGATCAATATACTGGCTGAACATACAGTGTATTTCTATTAACTGCAGTCTTTTGTAATAACAAATCACTGATGTCTGAAACACAATATTCAAAATAATCAATTCTGTAATAATATTTCTTGAATGAAGATGTTTTAATTACAGTTTCAGTAAAAGGTGTAATGAGCCTTTAGGAAAAAGTGGAATAAAGTAAGAATAGTAGGCTATGATACTCAGAAAAAATAGACATGCGTGAAACAGAATAAAATGTTAATTACATTCATTTAAATACATAGATAATTTCAGTAATTCAAAATTCATTATGATACAGGAAATGCATGCAAATAGCGAGGCTATATAGTAAATTCTTTGGTGGTTTAGGCTGCTTGAAATGCTGCAGTCAACAACAACAACAACAGTAATAATAATAATAATAATAATAATAATAATAATAATAATGAAATGCCATGATAAAAATAAAAATTAAATGTTGGGACTGATACTGTTTAGGCCTCCCTCAGGCTATCATTATCAATAACCTGATGTTTTCTAAAAAACTGATATGTGTCACTATAACAAGGTTAGTGTCAGGCCTGTACAAAACCCATAACTTTGAAAAATAAATAATACCGCATGAGCTTATTTTTCTGTCACTGTACTTGCAATCTTAAAACAGTTAAGGCCGCTCGTCCGGCCCAACTCTTTAAAACGCTTAAAACTTGGCAACAGACCACCAGCAGTGTCTATTTCACGTGGAGAATTATTAAAAATATCATACGTCCCCTTCGTACAAGCTGAAGTACTTGCTGGCGTTTGAGAAGCAGAGGTAAGGCGTGCTACTCCCCGGGTACACCACGGGCAGAGGCATGGGCAGCACGCATCGCCCCAATAGGCTGCTCTCTTTGTACAAGGCCGGAAGCTGCCCCACTACCACCACCGGTTTTCCAGTCTCGGGGAAATCGCTAACGGGTCCGTCGATTTCTGTCGAGATTTGCCGTTTCAATTTATTCCTGCGATTCTGAAACCATATTTTCACCTGGGTTTCCGTGAGCTGGAGGGAACTGGCGAGACAGGCGCGCTCTGCGCTGCTCAGATAGCGTTTCATGTCGAAGGTAGACTCCAACTGGAAAATCTGTCTCTTGGAGAAAATAGTGCGAGTTTTCTTTTTCGTTATCATTTTGCTCTTCTTGGTCGGACTGCCTCCTTTGTGGGGTTCCGTGGTCGTGGTGGTGGAGCTGCTGTCGTCGCAGCTGCTGTCCCCGCTCTCGAAGCGCGCCTCAGTCTCCTTCCTCAGGTCTCCGCGGCTGATGACGACCGGTTCCGTTGCTCCGCTGCAATCTCTGATCAGCTCTGCAACAAAATCACACCTTGTTTGACCCACTGTCGGCATAAAACTGTGCTACCACTGAAAGGCCTGAAACTACGAGATCATGTGTTCAGAATCGTGCGTAATTGTGAACACAGATGACAGAGTGCATCTGCTCCACACAGCCTGCAACCATAAAGTCATCAAAGCCTTCTTACCACTTTCGTTCAGCCCGTCGCCCGGGGCCTGCCTCTGCTGCGCTGCGTGCTCCTCGTGGTGACTCTGGAAACCGTCTTTACGCATCGCCGTGGCCGAGTCATCGTGCAGTCCGGCGGAGTCACAGCTGCCACAGTTCCTCCCGCTTGTCTTCAGGTTGAGGATGTTGTCAATAGTGAATTTCAGAGAGGCGGCGGGTCGACATGGTACGTCCACTTTGTTCATATTCTCCAAGGCGTAAGTCCTTTCTTGTTTACTTCCGCGACTGTGCTCGCGTTATAGCCTAAACTTGAACGTTAATCTCACCACTAACGTCTCGATGCTGCGCGCACCATAGCAGCGGCCACTGAGCACACACTGCTGGGCTGGCGATGCTCAGCCTGCACTGTGACTGCACAAGCCGGATGGAGCGCTGTTTGTCCTCGCTGATTGGTCCAGAGGAGCGTGGAGTTCGGGCCAATAACAGAGAGGGGATGGGAGGAGAATGGAGGGCAGATAGTGTTGTTGTGCCCTCCCCCTGCTCCACTCACCCCGCGCACAACTCAGACTTTCATCTCCTCGTCCACCGTCATACATCACCTTGCAGCAAGCAAGGAGCCTCGGGGTCCGCAGCCCCGCAGGTGTCCCGCAGGAAAATAAGAGTGAAATTAAACTGTTATTTATTTCACACCAAAGACATTATGTGAGCTGTGTAGCCTTCACTCTCTTTCTGTAGTGTCGGACAAATGTTTCAAAAGTGAAAATATGAGAAAAAAAAAGAAGATATATCTCAGCAAAAACACTTTAAAATGTTGCATTGACAAAATGACCTTTTCACTGTATTTTCAATTTAGTGAAATATAAACTTATTTTTCTCTAATTTTAAAGTATTTGCGAATATGAAAAATCACAACTTTAGATGAGTTGTAAACTCACTAACGACACTGAAGTTTCTATATTTGTATTTTTGTTGTGATGGAGAGTTGTACATGAATTTGGAAAAAAAAAAGCTAAAATTCAGAAACACAATTGCGCTCCTGGTGACTTGATTATATATAATGTTTGGCACTCCTCACTGCCTGGTAGACATTTATAAATAAAGCTGATTAGGAGTGAAAAAGTAAGAACTTTGGAAAATCTGTAGCTTTAAATATGAAGTTACGTTTGCAAAAAATATGTGTACTGAAACATACAGTACATTAATTATTCCACCATGTCTCCAGGCCCCTGTTTTGCATGACCAGTGCATCTCCTCAAATCTCCATTAGTTGTAAATAACCCAGTCTTGGCTATTAACCAACAAAAATATTTCACATAATTTCTGCGATAACTATGAGCTGCACAGATGTTCTGATGGCTTGGACTTGCTGCAGAAACACCTGTTTAAAGGTTAACTGTGTGTATGGTTGACAGAAATGAACACACACACACACCGGTGGGGTCGTTAGAAACAACAGAAGAGCAGACTGTTTTGTGCTTCGTTTTTATTCATCTATTATGTGAAAAAAAAGTGACAACGTTGGAAAATCTGTGGCTTTAAATATAAAGTTACGTTTGCAAAAATATGTGTATTCAAACATACAGTACATTAATTCTTCCTCGTTGTCCCCGTGGCCCCTGTTATTCGGCTCCACGCTGTTACAGGACAAAGACTCTTGTAGAAGCTTATAAACAGAAATATAATTCATGTGTTTTATAATCACAGTCTCTGCAGCTCGTATCTTTGGATGCATTCACCAGTTTAATGCGATTTTGTGGGTTATTGCACGATTTGTGTGACTTTGTGTCGTTAAACAGTTTCATGTGTCAGCCTTGAGCAGTCTTTACACCAAGCCGGTCATCTGTGACCTCAACATGCTCAAGGAGTGAGCAAACGAGGACAGAGGGTAGCTGAGAGAGCTGCAGAAGCCCGCGACCGGTGGAGAAACTGGATGTCCGTTCAAGTTGAAGCCCAGCGACGCAGTGGGTGTTAATCCCTCGTGGTACAAGATGGGGATCCTGACGATCCGCTGCGTCGAGTTTGGGACGTGAGCGGCCTCTTGATCCGCCGCCAGCTGCCTCTTCCACTTATTCCTCCGGTTCTGAAACCAGATTTTGACCTGGGTCTCTGTCAGGTGGAGAGAGGTCGCCAGGCCCGCTCTCTCCGAGCTGCTCAGATACCGTTTCACATCAAAAGTGGACTCCAGCTGAAACACCTGACTGCGGCTGAACACGGTCCGGGTCTTCTTCTTCCGATGGGAGCTCGGCTCAGAGGACGCGTCTTGCGCCGACCGCGCGTCACAAGTGTTCTGCGCGACAGCGTCCTCGTTGTCGTCTGTGAGGTTGCTGTCTTGGCCTGTTTTCCGTTCGGTTTCGTCGCTGCAGTCCGTGATCGGCTCGGACACTGCGGGTGAGCCTCTGTCGCTGGTAGACGTGGAGAAGCAGTGATCCTCTGAACTTGTGTTGTCCCTTGGGCCTGAAAAGAGAAAATAAAACACTAATAACTTAAAATCAAAGAGAAGAATCCCAGATATTACTAAATAGAGTAACTTCGCAGCCCCAATTTGTGATATATGATATATGTCTTTTATTTTTAAATAAATAAAACATTGTCCTCATCTGAAGCATGGCGGGACAAAAAACAAAAAAGTGAACCACAATAAAATGAACTCCTCAAACAAGTTGAAAGAACCCAGATATTTCACTTAAATAAGAAATATGAATTTTAAGTTACCTTGAATTTAGATACAATGAAAATAGTGTTTTGTTACTTAGTGTCACTAGAAAATTGGATTGCGCATGAGCAGAGATAAGACGTTTTGATTGGATTATAGAACGTGATCCCTCTAAGGAAGTTGTGTCAGGCCAGATTATGATACACACAAGAGTAGCATGACTAGATTAGTCTTAAACAAGACCTTTGCAGCTTATCATCCATCATCATACGAACATCCAACAGGTTAATATATTTGTGGGCCCGGGGCTTCCGTTTCTTCCTTTTAATTTTTAAATAAAAGTATGAGTGTATACGACCAAAGGAAGACACTTTGTTTTCATGTGAGGGAGCATGTGACTGGCACAAGTGGTGAGTGTCTTGTTGACGTATGTAGTGTTTTGGGTTATGTCCAGGGCGTTTGTGCATAATCCACAGAATCTCTTTAATCTCTTTAGGTTTATACAGTAGAGGGTGAGTCGCGCAGCATCTAACATGTGTTTTACAGATCGCTGCAAGATTTCTGTCTGTGTCCCATTAAAGAATTGCAGAATGTTAACATTACAGCCCCAGTCAGGATAGCTTTTGTCGATTCCGGGGTGGTCGGTTGGACTATTGTAGGTTAACTGAGAAGAGGAACCACCGCTGTAACACTCTGGGCTCCCAAATCAACTCACCCCCTGAGCCAGAACCAATACGACGTGCCAGCTTAACTTCACATGTTTCTATTAAAGTCACATTAATACATTTGCACGCTCAATAAACGACCTGTCAGTGGGAGAAATGACACCAAATAATGTGGTCAATAAAACCTGACAATGTGACCGCACCTCCTGCAACAAACTTTCCGTGCTCACATGTAAATTTATTGCATGTCTTGTAATCATAAAGAATAAAAACTAGAGCTACTCACTGTGCGCTATTTCCAGAGCTCTGAAGTTCAGCGCAGCCCCCCCGCGGTACCACTGCAACGGCGAGTCCGTGTATGGGGACCGAGCTGTGGGGCTGCAGCCGTCCGGAGCGCTGGAATCGGCGTGATGTTCGTTCTGGTGTCTGCTGGTGGAGGCCGTCTCCACACCTGCTTCCCCATGACTGCTGCCCGACATTGACTCCTGCCCACTACACCCTTTGCCCAGTAGGTTCTCGATAAAAAAGGACGACGCCCTTGATGGAGCGGGAGCCAGGCTGTCTGTCAGCTGCTCCTGCATGCTTTCCCTATTTCTCGGTGCTTTTACGCGTAAACCGCGGCGATCCTGTCTTGATGGTGCGTTAAGGCGACCGAAAGTTGTCATTTCAAGCGCCGCTGCTTCTGCGCAGTGATCGGATGAGGAGTCATGGCAGAGACGGGACGGAGGATCTCCTCGGTGCCACCGGGAAGAGAGGCAGACAGGGAGACGGAAGCAGTAGTACAGTGAAACGTCTTAACGAGCCGAGGGCACCCAGCGATTGGACGAGCACAACAGCAAATGGGGTTTTCCAGGGAGAGGAGAATCACTGTCTGTCTGCGTCAGCCGCTGCTGCCGCCACTCTGTGTATGCGTTCATGCAGGCCCGTCCCCTCCAGGCCAAGCAGCCAGCAGAAAACCTCTGTTAGTGCCATACAGCTCGCTCTATTTGGGTCAATTAGAGTGCAAATCAAAATAAAGATCGGCCAGGGCAGCATCCATCCACCGGGTCAAAACCCCCCGGTGCACACTCACATAGAAGGCGCTGACAGTCAGCTGTTAACTAGCAAGGAAGGACAGTATGAAGCCCGTCAGTTTTAATGGTTTGTGTGTTCTGAAATACCCAGTGTTTGACTTTTTATTCAATTATAGAAATCCTAAAGATAATATTCAAAGTTTGGATAACCTTTGACAGCACCTGGGGGACGCTGACGTTCCATTTTCATATTTTCATAGTCAGTTAGACCCACATAAAATAATGAAGTGGTGGCTCCCAGTGTGATTACGTTTTTGTGGTAACTCATGTGCGCACTGGACCATGCAGAACATCACGTGAAACGCTGCGTTTTGAAAATGCGCTTAGCAAAAACTTTCCTAACGGCAAAGTCTGTGTTTCTGTTCCTATGTGAGTTGTTATTTTCACTTTATCTAATCCAGTACATTCTCTTTTATTGAATAGTAGATCTGTTAAAAAGTTAAGGTTCGTTTGTCAATGCGCTTTTGAAAAAATAAATAGCGATGTTTTACGCAATAACCAAATTTTTATCAGTGTTAAAATGAATAGATAAAATGAGAACACAGTTTGGTTTATTGCATCTCCATCCTGTGATTTTTTTTTTTTAAACCCTAAACTGGACATTTCCATTTAATCAACAGGACTTTGGTTCCTGCGAAAATTCCCCACAGAGCAGTAAATGACATTCATGAAATGAAAACTCAAACTACACTTAAACAGTTGCTTCTCAGTCTGTTGTTTCGCTCCAGCTTCATCACTAACAGTGAGTTTTTATACTAACATTTATGTGTCGATAGGGTTACCTCACACACACACACACACACACACACACACACACACACACACACA
>JAUBNQ010000001.1:20491424-20503042 GCA_032353495.1 Ctenopoma kingsleyae | reverse complement strand
AAAAACAAACACGGAGGAAGTGACAGGAAAGGGTCTCTTAACAGAGGTAAAATGGCACTCTCAAAGACCATGAAACGGTCCTTCAATGATGACTGGACTGAAAAGTTTTGATCCTCACAATTTTGGAATCCAGTCGCGGGCCGGATTGAATGGCTCAGCGGGCCGGATTCGGCCCGCGGGCCGCCAGTTGATGATCAGTGCCCTAGGTCATGCTTCATCCTCTCTCTCTCTCTCTCTTTCCCTCTCTCTTTCTGCAGGTATCCTCAACCTTGGAGCTATAGTACTGGTCCTGCCAACACGCCCAGTGCCTCATCTTCTGCTCCTTGTTGTTGTTTTGATCTACCTGCTGTTCTTTCTCTCTCCTTTGTCCAATAATCCCAACCGGTCAAGGCAGATGGCCGCCCATTCTGAGCCTGGTTCTGCTGGAGGTTTCTTCCGTTAAAGGGAGTTTTTCCTCTCCACTGTTGCCTAGTGCTTGCTCAACTGTGACTGTTGGGTTTTCTATGTTATTCTGTATGTACTTATATTGTGTAAGGTCTTAAACTTTACAATTTAAAGTGCCTTGAGGTGACTTTCATTGTGATTTGGTGCTATACAAATAAACAATTAGACAAAAGCACTGTTGTGCCCATGCACAGCATCACAGAGCCACTGAGCTCTGGGTTCAGACTTTTTTCAAAACTGAAACAAAGATGCAAGGTTAAACTAGACTACACTTTTAGTATGAGTAGTCTTTTCTCTACATTTTTAGTTTTGCTTTTAGTAATTTTCAGTCCAGAAAATAATTTCAGCCAAATGCATTTACTTTGGTGAATAAGGGTATAAAGAGAGTTCTTGCATGTCTAGTCAAGGAATGTCTATTAAAGTTTTCTTTAGTTATGAGTAGTGAATAAAGCTAGTCAGTTTTAAGACTGCTGGTTGTAAATAAGGAGCTAAGTTAAAATGATGAAACAACAGGGAGAATTGCAATTAGAGCTGACGTCTGGCAACGCTGTTAGAAAGTAGAAGGTGCTATTCCCCTGTGAAAAACCCACAGACAGCTCCACTGTTAAAATATAATCCACAGAGATGACTTCTCTTTTGCCTTGAATTTAATTGAACCACCAAGCACTGGCTCAACTAAAGAAAATGTTATTAAGAGTGGCTTTGTCAGAAGGTATGCCCGATAGAAAGCAATCACATGTGTACTAAAACTAGAAATGGGAGGTGTATGTACTCCAGCCTGTGTGTGTGTGTGTGTCTGTGTGCACTTCACTCCTTCTCTATCATGCAAGGGGAGCCAGGGCTGCTGTCAGACTGAACAGACGAGTTAGATTGATAGGCTGGAGAGAAAGAGGTTAAAAGACAGTGTGTGAAGAATGGCAGACTGATGGCAGATGGTGTGCAAGAGATGAAGTCCTACCTTTCCATTCTTGCTGTGAGGAGAGAAGAGGTATTAAGACCCCCGAAGAAATAAAAAGGTAGAGGGATTGATTAAAGAATCAGTTCTCCCTTGCAACAGAGTTTTCCGTGTCTACCTTTTGACTTATCCTCTCATTGCTGAAACATAATCCTTCCTGGACATTGCATTTTATTTATGAAATATTCTTGTATTCACATTCAGTTTGTCATTTTGTACTTGCCTGCCAGCAGCCACACCTCTAGTGTTGTACCACGGCAGCAACGCTGATAGAAATCATGACAAATTACATGGTGTTAGTCACACACTCATTGCTCAAAGGTGTGAACATGACATTCAGTGAAATCTATTACAGAGCCTTTTATCCTTCACTGACAGAAGTCTGTTTGCTAGACAACAGAGAAATACAGTAGAGGTGCTATTAGGGTTTTAATTCAGTGTCACATCTTTGTTTCACATCTCTGCCGTTAAAAGCCTTAAGTCATTTAACTGTGTGTGTGAGGCATTGTTTAACATTTGGGGAAATTTGCTACTTCTTTACAACGGTAAGCGAGAAGATTGATGCCAGTCAGTGCTGGAGCCAGAACATGACCATCCCAGGAAACATATAGTCTGAGCTTAAGTCTTCATGCTAAACTAAGCTAATCAAGATCCAGCACCATAATCGATGCACAGACCTGAGAGCGGAATCACTCGAAAACTCAAACTAAATCTTTAAATCTGCATTACCTGAGTTATTTTATCACTTAACTTAAATGTTACTTTTTAGAATTAATACACCAAACTTGTTATCATATTATTAACACGTTCAACATGTACACATTGAACAATTATAACATTCATTTGGAGTTTTTGTTTGGTCTGCTGAGAAAAATATCAGACTCTTTAGCTTCTAAATGTTCCACTATGTTCACCGACAAGTTGATGCATTTGTCTGTGTCTTGTGCTAGGCACATAGTGTCCAGTGAGATTTTGGACCTTTTCACTGCATCTGGAAGCAATGTTGATGTTAGCGGTCACAGTTGATCCCAGCAGTAGAGCTCTGGGGACCTCAGGCAAAAAAGCTCATCAAGTCCTCCACCCTTCACTTACCACTGTCCTGGTGTCATTTTTTCTCCTTGTTTTTTCTTTCATTTCTGTTGTCCAGAAAGTTGTGCTTATTTCATTACATTGATGGTTACTCTTAAAATTATATATATATATATATCATATGTAGTGCTTTTATGAGAGGTATAAAAACTGCTGAAGTTCAAATTGTATGTAGTGTATGATAAAATACAGAGGTAAAGTTTATGATTTAAAACAGTGCACGCAGAGAAAATTGAACTGACACTGTCAGTCAGGTTTTCCAGGGATTCTGGTCCTCAAATACATGCACAAAAGGACATGTCTCCGAAGCCCTCCAAAAAGAAAGTAGTGTCTGTGCAAGAAAAAGCTGATGGCTGCCACATTCAGAACTGTAGCATCATGTCTCACTGAATTTAGCTTTAAAACCTTGTGTGAGTATTTACCACTACATACTGTACACACATCAAATATTGTACAAGCTGGCCTTACTTGATTTGCCACCCACTGAACACTCATGCAGATCTGCTGAAATTAGTTTTGACATGTGTGAGGGAGGTAAAGAAGACAGGGGATTTGGAAGGTCAGATTGAGTTGAAGACATCATCGCCTACCAGAGAGGAAAGCAATGTAGTTATGGACTTTAAAAATTTATGGAATGATGCTTTTGAAGCTCAATTCATGAATATATTTCCCTTTTATCACTTGTTTGTTAAAGGACTTGTCTGATATGAGCAGCAAAATCCTCAAACTCGAGTATGGAAGTTGAGCAGTGCCTGTAGATAATGCAGCAATAAGTAAATAAAATTAATACACATGCTTAAAATGGAGAAAACATGTATTTGGGTCTCCTTTTGCCATAGTCTCTCAAAACAGTGCAGAGTGCATCTCTGTGAGAGTGTTTAATTGGTTTTGATACAGATGTGCAGGACAAGAGCAAACCACTAGCAGCATGGTAATATGACCTGCTGACTCAGCAAGCCATAAACAGTTTAACAAGAGAGGGGCTGTGATCAGAGAATCAATTTTTCTTGATCACGGAGGCAATGGTAGTCTGCTTTCAGGCTAAAATACATAAGCACAAGACAGACAGAGAGAGAAGGGGTGTGTTATATACCTTGTCTGGATCAGCAGAAATTGTCTATGGTAAGCTCTTACCTAGATGGACCTCTGTGGATTGAGGAACCTCTGGTGAGTAGTTTTCCAGCATACACATAAACGTGCAATATGCCCATACACAGTATCAATAAAGACTGAGGCAGCTGACCTGTCCTCTGAGAGCGACCAGAGTTCTTGCTTATAACTGGTGCAGTCAGCCTCCAGTGACTGAAACCATTTTTTTTTCCAGAAGGATTTTATGCTTCATAACAAGAAGTAGCTTGATTTAATGCGATGCAACCACACAGTCTGTTCACAGCCACCTATCAGGTTCTGTGAAAGCATTCCAAGGAACACAAGTATGGTCAGCACACACAAACATCTCTGGAGGATATACTAAATGATGCAGTAGAAGAAAAAGATATTGTTTACACCTACGCTGAGTTACAGTCCCAGACAGCAGGAGAGCCAGAACTGTCTTTGAACGGGAGAAATGTGTTACAATCAAATAGCACCGTACAGCTTTAGTAAACTAGATCAAAGTCTGGAGCATGCAATGCAGGATTTCAGATAAGTTTTTGTAGGCAATTTATCCAGTGATGTTGTGAAAGCAGACAGAGAAAAAAGTCACACTAGCAATCCTTCAGATGCCTCAGAAGTATTTCTAGTATTAGTAGAAAGTAAGTAAGTATTAAACAGGATCAACCAGCTTGTTTGTGTATAACAAATCAAGGTTTTTGCGAGTCAGATGTTTTTCATACAGTGCATTGCAGCTTTCTGTGCAGGGGTCCACATAGCTAGAGGTTGGTCACAGTGCCCGAGCATCAACCACCACTTGGTGGTGTTGATGTTGTGGATGATCAGTGTATCTATAGAATGGGTACATGAAGAATACATTTTCTATGATAGCAGCAAACATCGAATGGGTACCTCAAAATGGCACTTAAAAAAAGATCATTAGTCATATGTTGTGAGTCACACCAGTGACTGTGGTGGTGCAATAAATAAACAACAGTGGCAAAGCAGTAAAAAAAATGTAAAGGAAAATGTACGCATGCAGTCCTCAAATGACACTTGAATAAATCTTTTTATTTGATCATCTTGAATGTGCTCAAAGTGGAGAAGTAAACACTTGTTCTTTTAAAAAAGGACAGAGGTTGGTGTAACAGGAAAATCTGGAGTGTTGTTCATCATACAAACAATACATTATATCATACGTGTGTGATTATGAGGCACCACACAATAATACTGCACTGCCTTCAATTATTTACAAGAAAAAAAAAGCATCATATAAATGCTATAAATGCTTGAAGATGAAAATGTTGACTGTCAAATCAAGTCATTTTCACGTCCCTGTGGATACAATAACAATGTATATGTGTGTTCTTAAGTGAGTGTGAGCAGCAGACATTAAAGAGAGCAGTACGGTGTTTGGTTTTTACTGTGGCCAAGTGTTTTTGTGGCTGCAAGTGAGAGAAAAGACACGTGACGGAAAATAGAATTGAGGAGAATTAAAAAGGCCCTTGACCAGAGAGAGTCCGAGATTTGAGAAAGTAGGCTTATACACGCTCACACACATACACACACACAGACCATCACTAAACTGGTAGTTGGGATAAGATGCTGTAAACTCTCTATCACAACAACGTTCCACATTGTTATACATGTTGTCCTGTCTTTCACTTGCACGCACGCACACGCAGAGAAACACACAGTGTAAGTGTCAGTGGGTGCCCATCTGCCTCAGCAGTACTTCTGTATTCCATCTATTTTCTCAGGAGGAACAGGAAGGTGCAAACACATGCCTGGGAGAGGAAATTGCCTACCCTACTGTACATGCCATCGTATCTGGACTGAGTCCAAGATCAGAAAAAAAAACAGTCCTGTTCAAAAGTTTCCATAGCAGCTCTCATTTTAGTCACACACGCAACACAGAAGCATGAATATAACTTTGCAGTTTTTGAGTCTTTTTTTAGTTGTTGAAACAGTTTTGCTACTGAAACAGTAAGCAAAGAGCCCCTTCGTCCCATTGGTCCTCATGGTGAGAGTGACGCGATAGAAAGGTAGAGAATAACTGATTAAGAGACACGGAGAAACGATAGGAACCATTATCTGACGACACAAATAACAGTTGTGTGGAGATTGTCAAGGCCTTCGCATTGTATTCAGTGAATGAGGTCACATTATACTGTAATCAAGTGTCTCTGTAAACCCTTCTTCTCCTGCACAGCTCACCCAAGCGTAGCCACTGTAGTGTGCATGCATCACAGTAAAGTGTTATGAGTCAGTTTATTGTATTTAAATGAAGGGAGAAGAAGTGACTGACTGGGCAGATAAGCCAAAGCACGCATCAGAGTCCACAGGCAGCCTGAATGGCATTGGATGAAAGCCTTTTCTTTATTTTCAACCCCTTTTCCACACATTGGTTCAATCCTTTGACCAGTTAAGGGTCCCTTCATTTCAAGTGCAATCCCTGAAAGTAAAGGTGTGAGAGCACCTCAGGCCAGCACTTTATCCTACAGCTAAAAATGTCTATTAGAAACCCAGCCATGCAGGACCCCTCCCCCTCCCTCAGAAAGAGCGTTTCCATGACTTACAGAGGATCTTCTGGAAGGCTCTGCGGAAGTCCTGATTGAAGATGGTGTAGATGACTGGGTTTAGCGAGCTGTTACAGTAGCCAATCCAGAAGAAGAACTTGAACAGCGTCTCGGGGATCTGACAGGGATTCCGGCAGATACCATACAGGCTGTAGGAGAAGAAGAACGGGAACCAGCAAACGACAAATACGCCCATAACAACGGCTAGGACAAAGGTGAAGCGTTTCTCCCGAGCGGCAGAGACTTTCTTCCGATTGACAGTGCTCCGGCGTTTGCGGCGAGATGAGAACAGATCTATGGACTTGGAACTGGCACGTGACTTCCTGCTGGAGTATTTAGAGGCTGAGCTGCTCTTCCGGCTGGACTTCCTGTCTTTTTTGTCATCATTGTGTTGTTTGGAGCAGCTGGAACTTTTCTTTAATTTCTCATCGGATGAGCTGCTGTCATCAAAATCGTCATCGTGGTCTGTCTGTGGATGTTTCGTTGCATTTGGTAGAGAGGACTGGACTGCCTGCTCTTGACAGTGCCCATTCTCACGTTCCTGGTCTTTCACGCTTCCGCCCCTGTTGGACTTTTGTGACCCACCTCTGCCTGGTTCAGCTTTGTCCATCCCATTCTCCAGTGGCGAGTCCCTCTTCTTCTCTGACATTGTTCGGGTTCTGGTCTTTGCTACCTGGTAGATCCGTATATAGACCAGAATCATGATGACACAAGGGGCAAAGAATGATCCAATGCTGGAGTAGAGAATGTACCAGGTCTCGTCATTCAGAATACACTGGGGACTGGCCTCATTGCTGCTCCTGTCCATTGATATGAGTGGTGGGAATGAGATGACAGCTGAGATCAACCAGACCACCACAATCATGCCTTTGACTCTTTTTGGTGTTCTCTTTAAGTTGTACTCTACTGCCTGTGTCACTGACCAGTACCTGTCCAAACTAATAGCGCACAGATGAACGATAGAAGAGGTGCAGAATAAAACGTCCAGAGCCAGGTAGATGTCACACCAGATTTTACCAAAAAACCAGTAGCCCATAAGTTCATTTGCCAGAGAAAATGGCATGACCAGGGTGGCCACCAGTATGTCTGCGCTGGCCAGGGAGACGAGAAAAAGGTTCTGGGGTGGTTTCAAAGCTCTGCTCGTTAAAACGGCGATGACAACCAACACGTTCCCGACAATTGTAAACAAAATCAGAAAGCTGACAAGTCCGGCCAGAGTCCAGATAGCGAGCTGGGTGTACTGGCTCGGAGAGGTGGAATTAGAGGAGATATTATCTCCCTCTACCCCCTCCTCCAGACCGGAGATATTTAATAAATCCATTATGAGTCTACTTGAAGTCAAGGTGTGACTTTTAAATTTTTTAAATGTGCGGAAATAATATATAAAAATATGCCATTAGGACAGCGCATATTTCACCACAACACTCAAATGGCATTTTTCTCCTCTCCTCATGTGCGATCTGCCACCTCCTGCTTGTAAGTCTCATCTTAGGAAAAAAGAAAAAAGAAAGAGAAGTCGCAGTGTGCAAAGTCTTTTAAGTCCTTATTCCACAACCGTGCAGGCGGAATTTCCATGGTTCAGAGAGCGGACTCTCCCTCCTCACCGAGTCCTCTCTCATCCCGACTGTGGCCGCCTCTCTCCACCTCCGCCTCCCCGCTGTGTCCTGGGAGAGGTTTGTAACAACCACGTGTTTTTTTTTTCTTCCTTAGAATAAAACTAGCAGGGACCCGCACCGCCCCGGAGAAGAGATGAGAGCGATTATTGGAGGAGAGCAGATGACGGTGAAATAAGCGAGCAAATATTTATTTATAATATATCTAATAAGATCAACGTGGGCTTCTCCTGGGGGGGGGGGAGTTGTTTAATGTATGTCCTGTTTGTTTGTCTGCCTGAAAATTGACTACTCGTAAATACACCGGTCTGCTGATTAGTGAATCTCGGCGTATTTGACTTTTGAAGGTCTATTTCAGAATCAACTACGCGTTTTTTTGTCCACTTTAATAGACGAAGCGAGCAGCAGCTGTCTGTTTTGTCTGTTGGAGGTCACACTGCTGTCAAAGCGCACTGACTGACAGCGGGGGAGTCCACTGAGGCACCAGGAAGAGCTCGCTCTGCTCTGTCCTTCTGTGCGCACACTGGAGGTCAGTATTGTTACAGCCTGCCCCGCAGGGACACACAGTCGAACACACACTATAGATATACAGCACTACACGCTCATCGGGTGAATTGGTATTCCAGTATGTGCTGATCAACATTTACCTTGTGGGGTGAACTAGAGAAAGAGAAAGCCCGTGTAACCTTGCAGTGGAAACTTTTATCATTTGCGTGCCCCCCCAACCATTAGTTTTGCATATTTGTGTTGTAGTAATTGTGCTGATAAGAAGATTACAGGATTATCCAGTGCTGTTGTCATGTTTTGATGGCACAGAGAAGCACTCATGTCAAAGGTGCAAATCATCTGTATGGAAAGCAGCAGAATGAACACAAATGACAACAGCTCTCTTTCACTCTTTCTCCTCCTGTGTCTTTCAGCCCTATCAACCTTTCTATCTCGAGGTTTTTGGAGGATGGTGCAGCAGCACATTACACTTGGTTGCTTATATTTAATCATATTAAATCCAGGCTCACATCAGTAAGTCAATCCAAAAAAAAAAGCCTGCGTGAAAAGTTTTCATCTGCGTTTCTGGTCTCTGCTTGTGTTAACCCCATTCATTCTGGGTGGTGCTCCCTGTTCAAGAAAGCTTGTCTCCCCTTTGGCGTATAGCCTGGTATTAAGTTCCCGGACCGATGCGTTTATTGACCGTGTCCTCTAGCTAAGTACCTGTCATTAATCACAGAGCTCTCAGCCATACAGAATTAAAGAGCAGCAGCAGCCGCAAGAAATGCCAGAGTCCAAATTGATACTCATCAAGGCTATAAGGTGGAATGAGGTGGACTCTGGGGGTTGTTGTTCATTTGTCTGCATGGGAAACGCAGGGACAGTGTCTAACTCGTCCCTCCACCCATCCCTAAAAAAGCCCTGCTCTTTCTGATTCTGCCTGTTTAAATTGAACTAAGGCTAGAGTGATGCTGTAGGTCAGCATAGATGCACTCTAAGCTGATTCTGAACAGACAGACAAGCCTTATTATGGTCATTAAGTTGTGTCCCAGGGCCACAGCTCTGTCCATGTAATTGGGGCACCGGTGAGCGATCTCCGTTATTACCAAGCCCTTTTCTTGTTTCCAACATTGTTGTTGTTCCATCTGCTCGGTGGAAATAAGTTAGCTCTTCCCACCTCTAGCGAGAAGCTAGCTTTGGGGGGATAGTAGATGAAGTTGTGTTGATTACTTTTACCACTTTAAATCAAATCTCTGTGCCTTCATTTGAAGGTATTTAGATACCACAAACCCCATTTCATTTTCTTCTATAAAAATACTTAAATCAGTGATTTTTCTTTGCTTAAATCTTAATTTATCTCATAAAGATTTACAGATTTTCACTGACCAACTTAACTGCTTTTTGTAAATGAGAAAATTGTCTCGTCTGGCACAAAGGAAAATTGTCAAAGAGTTCATAAAGAATATTGCTCAAGCAATAATGAGTGGTAGCCACTGTTGAATCTGTGTGATCTTCAAGTCCTCAGGTGGCATTGCAGGAGAAACCGTCATGCAACTTGAATGAATACAGCCATATGTGCTTGGGAATACTTTGGAAACTCTTGCCACTTAACACAGTCTGTCGCTGCATTCAAAAATGCTCCATGAAACTCTGTTACACAGACAGAAGCCAAACATCAATTCTATGCAGAAACGCCATAAAGTTCTCTGAGCTCATGTCAGTGGAAACATTTTCTCTGGTCACATGACTTTTCAGTTTGTTTTGGGGGAAAACGTACGTTGGGTTCTCTGTGTGGAAAATAAAAAAGACCATCCAGACAGACCCAGCATCTGTGATTTATGGGGTTGCGTCATTCCCCCAACAATTTGTATCGCCCAGTTAGACTGAAAATTGTTTCTGTACTTTTGTCATTTAAATAAAGACATATTAACAAAGTGAATTACAAATCACAGAATTTATTTTTATTGCATTTTAGAAAAGTCCCAACTGTTTCTTTTATATGCTGTTCCATTCTGTGTTACACTGGTTCAAGCACTATAGCTGTACAAAGTGTGACCCTTGCTGCTCCGTGTAACAGAGTGGTTACTGGTTTGCCATCCACTGCACTTTTATTTAAGTGCTACACTGCAGCATATGTGGAACTGAAAATGGAGGAGCCAGACTTACTCAGACCTTCCTATTAAAGCAAACAGAGAGAAGCAATATGAGTCTAATAGGATTCACCTAATAGAGCTTCGAAAACCTAATAACACCTGATGTGTTCTCACAAGGTAACATGACCAGCCTTTTGGGGCCCATTGAAATTGAATAAAGTCACCACTCTGGTGATTGTGCATCATCACACAATCAGTTACTTATAATTGTTAAAAGACATAATACCACAGGCATCGACTCAAGGCTTATGAACTCATCTCATCTACCCTTAACTATCTCGCACGTACATTTTCAACATAAAATGTAATAAACGTCTTGATTTTTCAGTTTCGCCTTGAGTTCCTTTGAGCAACCTCTGAGTTGCATTTCAATTGTGCTAATTGCCCTCTGTGTAAATTTACAGATAATCCTTGTATGGATCTGTACAACGGCATGACTACACAGCTATGTTTTGCTCTGTCAGATACTAAATGAATCCACACAAGGCTACTGAAAGTGAAGAGGCATTTTCAGAATCACTTTAATGATAGTTTTCCATGATGTTTTGAAAATGTGGCTGATTCAGACTAAAATAATCATACCGAGAGTAGAGAATAAAAGACTAGATGTAGGCTGAGTCAGTAGAAAGAATAAAGACTCAATTCCTCTGAGTATGTTTGGCATTTCAGGAGTGGAACACTTGTTCATCTCAAAGAGCTACAGACGTTTTATGTGCACAGACTGGGCATTAATATAGACATGTAGATGTGTTGTAATTTAACAGATGGCGTGAAAGCTTTTGCTAGTGATCAGTGATTTACAGAGCAGTGCCCGAGGAGAGGTAAAATGTGGGCAGCAGGTAGTATGTACAGTGCAAATACTGTTAAAAGCCTCTTTCTGCTTCTCAGGTGATCAGTGTATACTGTAGATGCTTGTTCAAAAAGTCAGGAGGCAGGAGCAGCTGCTCCCTGTTACCCCCGTGTCCTCCTGTGGATCAGCAAGTACCTGGCTCTATTGTGAAAGGCATGTGTACTGACGTAAAGGCATTCGTCCTGTTATGCAACACAGCAAGATATTTTATCTACAGTATACCATTATTTGAACAGATGGATAGATTTCTCCTGTATTTAATGAAATTTACGAGGAGCCATAAAACTAACTAGTCACCAACTAGTAATTAATTAATTAATTAATTAATTAAACAAATATGATATATATAATATGATA
>JAUBNQ010000001.1:20472218-20491324 GCA_032353495.1 Ctenopoma kingsleyae | reverse complement strand
GCCCACAATCCCCCCCACCCTCACCCTCCCCCTCAACGCACGTTACATTAAAATAAATCTCAAAGTGCTACAAGAGGATAATAACCATTGAAAAAGATAAAATAAAATAAAAGTATAGTATATACATGTCCATATATAGCCACAACATACATACACACACACACACACACACAAATATATATATATACACACATATATAAACAAACACACCTATATACATAAATATATACATACATACGTACATACACACACACACACACATATATATATATATATATATATAAAAATATACATACATACACACACACACACATAAATATAAAACCCTAAATAAAGCTTAAGTAAAAACAGAACTACATTTCAACACTACAGACATTTAAAGGTTAAAAGTCTTCTTAAAAAGGAAAGTCTTTAGGCCCTTTTTGAAGCTTTCCACTGTCTGTGGTAATCTGAGTGTGTCAGGCAGTGTATTCCAAAATCGTGGGGCAGCTGAACAAAATGCCCGATCACCCATGGTGGAAGTTTTTTGTCCTGGGAGGGAGGACAGTGGACCGTACTGAAGGTTGCAGTGTGAGCAGTTCCTTCAGGTACTGAGGGGCATTTCCATGGATGCATTGAAATGTCAGGAGGGAGACCTTATATTCAATTCTTGCAGAGATGGGGAGCCAGTGAAGGGAGTGGAGAATGGGTGTGATGTGATCCGATTTGCATGCTCTCATCAGGATCCTTGCAGCAGAATTCTGGATGTATTGGAGTCTCTGGAGGCTCTTTCTGGGGATCCTGATGAGTAGTGCATTGCAATAATCCAGCCTGGATGATATAAAAGCATGAACAAGCTTCTCAGCATCAGGAAAGGAAAGTGTAGGGCGGAGTTTTGCAATGTTTCTTAAATGGTAGAAGCAGGTCTTACAGAGGTATTTTATGTGAGTCTCGAAAACACAGTTATTAGAGATAAGTCTTCTGCTATCACATATTCTGCATACTGCACATGCTCAGTGACGATGTTTGCCTAATGTATGACCTGACATTTCTGGGTCAGGTCATACATTGAAGTTCAGCTCATTGTTACATAAGATTTTCTGGACAGAAGAAGAGTACTTCAGAGTAATACCTTAAGGTCTTCTCTTCTATAGATGGCATCTGTGCTATTCAATAATCTTCTAACAAGGCATTTCACATTTAGTGAACAATGTGGCTGGAAACACGAATACAACACAAAAAGATTTTCCTAAAGTGATATCACAAAATGGCCAGTATGAAGTTATTTATTATAGTCTCCTAAAACTTTTGGACATCTGCTGTAGCACAACAGACTGTTACACAGAACAGACACAACTTTTAGGTTATGCAATTGCCTCACGAAAGATTGACTGTCCAATTATAAGTGCTGCGTTGCCCGAGATGAATGACTGAGCAGTGTCTGGCCCGGCAAAGTCATTACTGTCCATCTCAGTGACAGTTGGGCCAAACTGGCAGATCTGCGGGCAACTTGAGCATTAGGCACAGCAGGAATGTGTTGAAAACGTGACACCCCAGACATAGAGCAACACAAGTCAGCTAGGTGTTGCATCATGATCTGGACACCAGATTGACTTGCCGTTGGTGAAAAATGATCATCTGTGATGTGTCTGTCAGAGAGGTCAAACACTGGACAAAAGGACACGAATGAACTGATGTAGAAGTTAAATATGGAGCCACACTGCAAGTTACTGTCTGCACATGAAGCCACCTAAGCAGTTGGCATTACAGTTCCTCTTCCATCTTAACTATGATCATTTCGCAGCCTTCAGTAGCCACAAGACCTTTTTAAAGTGCCAGGTTTTCCAGCATAATCCCACTATTGATGCCTCTGTTGCCTGAGAGCTGAGCCCATAAAGATAAAATCTGTAACTGTTTAGTGAGGAAAGGTTTAGGAAGCCAAATAGAGAAGGAATAAAATAAAGAAAAAGAGTGAAACAGAATCCGGAAAAAGGTATCCAGGAGAAACACTGAAGAAAGAATAAAGCCAGTCAAGTAGCACCACTTGGAGAGCTGGGGAGATCACTTCCTCAGACTGGATGGTTGGTTAGGGATGCCATTCTCACAATTGTTTCTCCACAGAATGTACTTTGGAGTTTGTGAAACGTGATTGCATGTGCACATGTATGGCTACATGGAGACGTGTTATTTCCCTGTATTAAAACCGGCTTTTAATTTTTGATGAGCTAGGAACAGATACTTTATAGGGCTGTTGTGGCAAGTGGTAAAGCAAAGTAGATCCATATTGTACGTTATTGAATTGGCTACTGGACATTCGTGAATCTAGAAGTCTAATTGGTAATTTTATTCACAAGACTACATTGTTTAACATCAATGCGGCTACTATTGTTCTACTCAGTGCCAACTGAGTCATGTAGCATAATCTGTATGGAAAACAAATGACTGTTCTACAGTCGTAACCAGGAGCGCCCAAAATATTTCCTCCCACTTTACAGTTCTGCTCCTGCACTGCAACACAACCTCCTGACCAACATCACTCCTAACACTTTGTTTCTACAGGGAGTTTTTGTATTGTTGGTGGTGGGGATGGGTACTAGTAAAAGTTGGCATTAGCACTCAGAGCTTGAAGCAAATTTGCAGCTCCACAAGAGGATTTGAGGCAGTAATAGACAGGTGGGGGGGCACACCAGGCAATGTTTGAATCACTGAATTCTACAAAACTGTACAAAAGTTGTACACTGCATTTTAACTTATTAGACAAGGCAGCAAACTGTGGGCAGTGTGAGCTGCTTCCATGTTATGTTTAAGGCATCAGTATCCTTGAAAAGAAATGCTTGTTGGACTGTTTAACTCAAACTCAATCCCCCTTTAACAGCCTGTCAGACACTCCCACCTTGCATAGTGATTGGCCAGGCGTGCAGAGACAAAAAGGTCTCTCTCCACCTGCTGTTCTTTATACAGCTAATCCCTTTATTCTTCATGTGAACAAGTTCAACACACTGTACTGCACATCACCATATATATCGATTTATATTATCATAATGACAGTTTTGCTCTCACATCACCAGAGAGGAAACCAGCTGCAGGCAACCAGTCGGTCCATTTCATCAAGTTTGTGTTTTTGGTAAGTTTGTTTATATTGGTTTAGGAAAATCCACAGAATGCCTTTGGATTACAGTTTCATCTGCCAAAAATGATAATAAACAATGCTGCCAAAGCCTGCACACACATACATACAAGACAACTGTGTGTGTGCGTGTCTTTTTTTTACCTTTGTGTAGTACTATCGATACCAGATACTATTCATTTGTAACATTGCATAAAATCCGATTATAGAACAGTTTAATTATGCTGATTAATGTACGTGTTACTAAACTCATTGGGCGGTTTATGAGGTAGCAGTTCCACCAACCTAAAACCTAAGACGTCCTTCATGAAGGAACTATTTAGGCTGCACCTTGGTGTACCTGCCAGGTACTATAACAATTACACAGTCAACTGTGTGTAGTCCTTATTAAAAACATTAATCAACACACATTTTAACTTACTGGGCACGCATAGGTGGAGGCTGTTCTATAAAAAGAACGTATAATGTGAAGTTTTAAATGGTTTAACTGCTGATCAATTTGTTACAGTTGAATGAGGAACATGTTTTTTATGTTTGGGTATTACATTTCAGTGTAAACATCAAGTGATGTCTTGGTGTTTCCAAACTTTTTCCTACCAGTCTATCTAGGGGGTAATAGCACTTTTGCTTCCAACACTGCCTCATACAGAAAGAGGTTTTTTAAATAATGTGTGCTATTACTGCAATTTTAAAGCACAATTTGAAATGTACTTATTTCATTGTTGTTTGTTTTTTGTTTTTTTGTTTTTCATTTGTTTTTACTTGTTTCATAGACAAAGTATTGCCATAAACCCTACAGTTAATTATCTCTGTGGTTATAAAACATGAAGTTGTCATCATGATTAAACTTTCACTAACCGTCATTCCTGTTTCTACCTCCAGAAGTGTGTCTTTCTCTATGTAGCACTCTATATGTTTATGTTTTATTTGGACAGGGAAAATTACTTCTGACCCACTGTCACACTGTGTTTTGTTGCTATTTCTCTCTTATCATACAAGCTGGTTGTATGAAAAAAAACCATTTTGTCCTGGCCTGTGTGTCCCTTTCCTGTCCTGAATCTGTAGCATATCTTCTTCACTTTCCCTATTTTCAGCAAATACTGTGACATCTTTCAAGCTGTGATACTTCATAGTGTTTTGCTTTTATTCAAGAGTGTGTGTTTCTGTTTTGCTGGATAGACATGTTTGCGCATGGTTTTCTACTAACCTAGGTCTCACAGGAAACATGTTTTATTCCATAAAAAAATGAAAAACACTTGAAAATCTTCTTAAAAGTTCCTCCCATCTGCAGACTTTCTGCTTCTAAGCCCCTTTAATTCTGTCCTGTGGACAGGCAATGCCAGTGCCAGCTGATTTGAATGCAGACTTTGCCTTTGTGGTGTCATTGTGGTTTTTCAGCTGTAGCGGTGACATCTCAGCCTCTCTGCTGATCATGCCTACTGCCCTCCACTGTGAATAATAGATGGTGTGTGTGCATGAAAATTTGCATTGTGCATTAAAATGATACTCCAGAGTGAGTGAGACAAGTGTTAAATAGTCTGTGGTAATGCAAATTCCTGCTGGTTTCATCTTTGAGAGGCTTTCTGCTTCTGTCATCCTCAACACTAAGGTCTGAATTGATTTGATTATGCTGAGCTCAGTTTCATGGGAGGAGAACTGGGATGCTGAGACAAACTAGACTGTGTTGATTGACTGCATCTGAATTAAATCAATTTCAAATTCAGATCTTTACAACCTGCAATATTTTTCACGTATTCACATTCGGGGTGCCGCCTCAGTCGGTACAGCTATTAATGTTTTTCAGATAACATTGTTTCATGCTCTTCGTTTCTCTATTGTTCCCATTCTAAACTCTCTAATCCATCTCTACAGTAGGAAACAGTCCCAAACAGAAAATGTAATGTTTTCCTCTCTTCTCTGATTTGTGATCACGATTTGTTGTCATGTTCAGCCATTTGAACAACACACCAGCACCTGTGAGCAATGACTAACTGGAGATTTCATTTTAGCATTTTTAGTGGCAGTGATTTGTGAAAACACAAGGGCAAAGTGTGTCATTTACAGTCTCAGTGATAATCAAAAACTGCTCTAGTGTTTTGGTTGGTTTCTAAATTGATTCCATAACCATATAAACTGTTACAGAAATATGGGATAGAAAGAGAAAGCAGTGTATTAGCAGTGCTCTTCTGGTCGCTCAATATGCAATACAAACAACAACAGAAATTTATAAAGTATGTCCTACAGCCTCTTAGATATCATCTGGCCATTCATAGACACTGCACTACACACTATGTATACACCTATCCAGTCACACGTGAGCTGGTGAAACTAACTCCAGTGTCCTGATCATTCTGTCACACATACGCACAAACAGCTGCACACACAAACTCTTAATTGCAGCTCGAGCAAACATGAAGCCATTTATGCCCAACGGCTGGCATTGATACAGTGCATTTATAAAAAAAAATGTTTCAATGCCATCAAACAAAGGCAGTGGAGTGAGAAGTTGAATTCAGACTTTGTTATGACCTGTTTTATACTCAATGACAGCATGCCCCCAAGCTGGCATGGGCTGCAAAACCAAATGACCCATGTTATCCCACCATGACTTGACAACGACAACGTCCCAAGGAGCTTTTTGTGAATGCTTGGCTTTCTCAGTGTTCAATGCCCCCATATATGTTCAGCATTATTGAGGTCAGATGACTGCGTAGAAGAGTCTAGGACAGTCAACCATGTTTCTGAAGATTGGAGTGGTACTTCTCCTTAGTCAGGGTGTAGTCAGTTTAGTACAGGGTCCAACAACTCCAGAGTATAGGTAAAACACACCCAGACTCCCACCACCATGTTTCACTGTAGGTTCGGTACACTTTGGTGTCATTCTCTCTCCTGTTCATCACCTTACATTCGCCTTTCAGTATGAAGGCCTTTTTTCCTGTGATCCACTGTAAAATGCTGGCACAGAATGTCTCAGCCCACCCAATGCATTTAGCTTTATTTCCCTTCTTGAGAAATGGTTTATGGACTTAATTGTCTTCTGAGACCATTATTAGACAGTGTTTTTTTGATAGTACTTTTGCTGCTTGGAGTCTTGTATTCTTAATCGCTGTATTTGTGATTTGCTTTTCTATCTCTCAGTGAACAAAGCTATTGATCTTCCGATGGTGAGGTCACTTTTGGTCTGACTTACTGTGCTTTGAATACAAATGATCCAGTTTGAGTTTCTCAAACTTTATGATTCTCTTCTAGACGTGTTTAAAACATCACAGATTTTACATGTGGCCTCAGATGTTTGGACCCCACTGTGTACATTAATTCACAAATGCTAACATTTTAACACAGGGCCCATAAGCTGCGCAAGAGAAAAAAAACAAACACGCTCTCTCTTCCTACTTCTCTAATCACAAGCATTACACAGCCCATATACTGTAAGTTGGCTGCCAGTTAGCCAAATGTAAAGCCATAATTAGAAAGCTTATTCGCCTGTTTCATGCTGACATTTGTTTATTTGTGAATTAAACGGCTTTTATAAAATATGTGGCATTATTGACGAAGACAGCTGGATAAAGTTTGCTTGTGTGTGTGAGTGTTAGTGAGAGACACAGTTGGAGAACTGTGGCTTTTTATGAGCTTTTTGTTCAGGGCTGTTAAAGCACAAACCAGATGTGCCTCCTTGTTAAGTGAAGTGCAACACTAGCTATGAATCAGACAAATGCACAAATACAAGATGGCCTGAATTCAATTAGGTGACGTTTTTTATGTCTGTGATTTAAATGAACTATTCACAGAAATAGTGTCTAACAACAGATATCTGTTTTTTTTTCTTTTTTGTAAAAATATCTATGTAGTTCAGCTTTATACAGTCATTTGCATTCATTTACATTCAAAGCTGCTTTCTACCAGTCTACAACTACTGATCAGCAGAATAACATAGAACCATTACTGGATGAACACCCAGGTCAGCACTGGGACTTTAATGGTTCTATGGCTGCAATTCAGCGTGGGTGACACCTTTTGATCATGACTTTCAACACTTTCCCATTTTCCCACCACAACATTAAACCTACCAGGTGGTGCTAGTGTTGTGGCTGATCAGTGTGCGTTCTTGTGTCTGTCTATTATACAAAAACAAAACAGCACTACTACAAAAAATATATAATTTGCCTTAACTTACAGCAATGAGCTAAAAAAAAATACTGTACATATATATATTTTTTTCTAACTTTGTTCTAGTTTTTGTAGTAAAACTGATTATGTTTTAGTTGAACCTATAAAGTCCAATTAGACATTTAATATATGGCCCTGTGGCCCTTGAACCCAATGGCCACGGGGCCATGTCCTAAGTGTCAGAAATAATGTTTGAAAACCACTCCTGGTTGAAGATAAAGCCTATGAAAATAGGAAATTACTCCTTTTACACGCAAACACACTTGAACATGTGGTTAAGAGCACAATCACACATACAAGCCCATGTTTTAGATGTGGGGATTGTTTTTACGTTTATTGATTCTTTGATCCTTAATGGCGTAGAAATGGTCCATCTGCTGCCTTATAAACCTTGCGAGCTCTCTGAAACCCCTCCACTGTGGACGTTATTGTTCCCTGTAACATTCCCTCATTCGTTCAATTTTGTGGCATCCTGCTCTCTTTTTGTTTCTCTCATTCATTCACAGGCACAAACTGATGCCCACCCTCTCTCACACACACCAGATTGTATGTGGAGAGGTCGTTGCTATGCTGCTCATGTTAGGGTGTTAGGGATTCTGGTCCATTTCGTCCCCAGTAATCGGAATCTAAAATCCACACTCATCACTCAGGCCACATATCATCAACACAGCTGCAGTACTGTAGCCCTACATATGCTCAAATGATCGGGGTATCTCTGTCTTAGTGTGTGTGTGTGTGTCTGCATTTTGCTGTGTCTGGCAGACAGGTAGGTATTATTATTATTTTCACATCAAAATGACTGTGTCTAATCTCATTGTTCTCTTCTGATAATCAATTAAATCAATAAAAAATGTATTTTATTTTGACAGTCCTTTTATTCCTAACCAGTAGATCTTAAATATTTTCAGCATTAACCACTGTCAATTAAAATAAGGAAATTCAATATTCAGTCAGTCACTTTAATTATGTTTGACTCCAAGCTGCAATGAGTTTATTTTAAAAATGATAATTGGCAGCATAAAAATCACATTTATGGAAGAAAGTTAAATATGTAAGGGTAGAAATTTTATGTAAATCACAACTTTTTGTTTTTTTTTTGGTTTTGATCCCAAATGACGACTCCATTGTAACTGGTAACCTACAGGCAGCAACATGTCTTAACGTGTGTGTGTTTGTATGTCTCGCCTGGCACTGTCTTCCCATCTGGTGACATTTGTGTGATTTTATATTCAACTAGTCATTTATCCCATATTTCCCTTGTATGTCTTTTAATTATCAGTGGCAGCTATGAGGTGGCATTATGAGGGCTGATTTTGTGCTTTTGTGTGTGCCGCAGTCAGTTAATCCTCTCTCTGTCCTGTCTGTGAGGATAGTGGTCATGGGAGAATTGTTTCCACAGCAGGTGGGTTGGAAAATTGTTTGTTTCCAGTTCTGTATGCATTATAGCTTTTTTCTATTGGTCTTTAACTTGGGGCGAAAGAGTTTGCTAATGGCAACAGACACACAAACAGAGTCCAACATGGTTTAAACAGGCTCTGTGTGCAATTTGTAAAAACAAATATATATAAATAAAAATGTATTAATTATTTTGTGGCTGAGATGCTTACGTCTAGAGTGGTGGACTGAATGGCACTGCTAACTCCCAGCATAGCTGAAAACGGGTGAAAACAAATACACTTTATCTCTCTACACAGTTATTCTGTGGTGTGTATTGCATTCCACAAGCTGTTTTGGAAACAGGTTTGTGATTTATATTTGTTGTTTCCACTGTCCTTCTCCCTGCCTTGTTTACTTCAGTTCCAGTCAGTGATCTCTTAAATGACTTTCAGCAAACCCCAGGGGAGCTTGTCTGGATTCGTATCCAGCTGGGTTTACATGCAGGTTCAGGGAGCAATAATAATAGCCTCAGTTAGAGCAAGAAAGTGAGGATCCAGTAGAGACAGAGCAAGAGGTGCGTGCAGCCATCCTTCAGAACATGATGTGTCTTGGAGCTGTGTTGCATAATGATTTGTTGAGTTTACTTAGTCTGTTATCGGTGGAAGAAATTGTATCTTATTCTCCCTGAATCACAGTGTCAGTGCTGTTGCAACAAGAATGAAGTCCTAACATCAAACCCTGACAGGAACTCTGCTTATTTTATTTTCTCAAACTTTCTTCCCCTATTAAATGTTTTTATTCAGTTGCATTTATAAAGTTGTGACCTATTTTATATCATGACAATATGTATTTAAACATTACTCTGGTGTTTAGAGCTAATTACCATGTGTGCTAGAAATATTTTGGTGACACTGGCACAGAGCAGCTAAATAGATTAAAATCTGTCTTGTTACAGCATATTAGCATGGATTTTTTTCATTTAATCTTAATGAGTACCAGAGAGTATATATTATATTCCCTTGAAAGCCTATCTGGAATTAAATCTGTTTCAGCTCTATACACTGATGACTCTGTTGTTGTACATGAAGTACTATCAGTATGTGCCCCTCATCCTTGGCTCCCGTGGAGAAGCTCTGAGAGTGACATGGAACATTAACACCTCCATTGCAGTGTTGTTCCCGCACATCCCTCAGCAGTGTGAAACCAGATGGATGGCGTCACTAGGAGAATACTGTATAGTTGATGTTTTTTTCTCCTAACAGTAAATGTTATCCAACTTCACAGGTGAGGAGCGCACTGAGTGAAGTAACAACAAATGTGCTACTCCTCTTGGAAGCAGTTCTGTTAAAAAAAACACACACACAATGTGCATGTGTGCTTGCAGACACGTGGGTGTATCACTCTTTAATGGCAATCAATGTAATCATTGAGTGGAGTGGAAAGATCATGAAGTGACACTAGGGACGTATTGATTAGCTGAGTGGGCTTCTGTCTCCTCCTCTCCTGGGTCAGTACTTTCCTCTGCTACCACTGCTCTTTTAATAATTCCTCTTACAAACTTACTGACTGGAGTTACCCTGTGCAGTACATCATCTTACAACCTGCTAATAAACCTCACATTTGACATATGTTGAAAGGGGCACAAGGGAATCTATGGCATTTATCAAACTGCCTTTGCAAGCAGTGATTCACAACTGATGTCTGGTCCTGCTTTCAGTAGCATATGCCTGACACTAACATTTTTTTTAACTGAAGAAGAACTGATTAGTAACCATCTAAGGAAAGACACCCAGCAATCCAGCATCTTTCCTTATTTATCTTATTGTGTATTCCAGATTTTTTTTTTTCCATATTGTCCCACTTAAATGATTCAGATCGCCAGACAAATTTTAATATTTCAAAAAGATAACCAGAGTAAATACAAAATGCAGTTTTTAAATGATGATTTCATGTATCAAAGGAGAAAAGCTCTCCAAACTGTATCTATGTGAAAAAGTAACTGCCCCCTACACCTAACTTCTCTTTATTTGTTATTGTACATGGTGATGATAATTTCAATAATATAAAGAACTGACCAGGTGACATGCAAGTCTGACAGCAGCCATAATACTAAACTCACCTTGCATGTGACACATTATTCAGCAGTGCACGAAGTCTTCATCCCCATCTGCACGAAGCATGTTCCAGCCTTAAGTCAGTTTGTGATGCACATACAACAAAATTTGTATCAATAAAACAGGTCAGAATCCAGCACCTGTGGAGGTGTTTTTTTCTTGAGAAGAATAAACTTGGTCTCGCATATTGTGGATAAAATGTTGGCATCAGCTGAGCAAAGACTGCAGATAAGAGACTGTGGTCAGGAATGTGAAGAAGTTCAGAGAGTCAGGAGAAGTCTTGCTTAAGAATGGGGTGATGTGGTCATGGGAGCAGGAGTGGGTGAGCAGATGGGCAGCAGACATTTGGATGTACTGTAGTTGTTGCCATTTTGGATGATGTGCCATAAAGAATGCTATTGCATTAGTGAAGTCTTGATGTGAGAAAAACCTTATTTTCAGATGAAAGAAAGCAGCTTTGGTGATAAAATTCACATGCTCTTGTGTTGTGAATGACAATGTCTGATTTGTAACAGTTTAGCTTCGGGAAGGTGGTGTGCATCCTTGACTTAATTTCAGTTAAGCAGCTGCTAATGGTGGATTGAGTTTTACTATTGACAGATTAAGGACTTGTACATAATAAACAGCCTCATGAATGTGTATACAACCTGCAGGCACGCAGCCCTAAGATTTATGTTTCAGGCTTTATAATATATGAAGAAATTATTCCACAAAACCTTAATGTTCAGCTCTGTGTGAAAAAACACCTTAACTTTAGCCAGAAACTGATTGAGAAGGCCCACCCTCTTGAGTTGCTTTCTGACTTTCAGCAGACTTTCTGATTAAGTGGAAGGTCTGCCTATCTGGATGCTCAATCATATACCACAGCAGCAAATGTGGGCGGTGTAGTAATAATAAAAACAACTCAATGTGAGTGGAAGGCCCTAAAATTACACTGGGAACGGTGTCAACACACTGCACATATTGAAAAAGTCCCTGGTATAGATCAACAACTCTATCAAAGCTCCACATGTGTATGATGTCAGTGCTTTGACTTGGTAAAATGTTAATTGCTGCAACTGTTTTAGCTCTGTGGTAGCAGAGTGTGGTCATGGCCTGATCGCATATAACAGCAGCCAGTGTACATTTGTGTCCTATCATTAGTTGCAGTTGTTCTAGTACTGTATGTAACAAGTACAGAATATGGTGCATATCAGCATTTTTGGAAGGTGTGCTGCCAAGGAACTGACCCATATTCCTTTGTGCTTTGCTTTTTGCTGTCTGAAAAGGCAATTTCTCCTTGGCAAATCTGCTTGGATAAAATTTACTGCAGCTGTATTCCACTTTCCATTGCAGTCAGTTGGGTGCACCTTTAGGTCACACAGTGTGTTAGAGTTACATTAACAAATGAATCATTACACGCTTGTCTAGCAGCAGCAGGTAGAAAAATGATATCACATTGTGGCAAGTAAGTCTGGATATGATAAATATTGTGTACAGTTACTTTCCTCATGAATTTGTTTGGCAGGAATGGAAGAAAAATAAATTAGTTACAGATATGCACTCACACATTTTCACATTCCCAAGCATACACGCACATTTTGACCAATGACAACAGTGGCCAAAGGCAGCTCTTGCAAACAGACGGTTGTAATCAGTAGCTAAAGGTCATATTAATTATATACACGGCTTTATACAAAGCACCAACTCTCACATACAAATGTGTGTCGAGTGAGACGTGTACATGGAGTTTCTCTTTCTCTGTTCTGTTTTAGTGTTGTAAGATTAAGACAGTAACAGTAATGTGTCACTGTAATTGTTAATTCATGCTGATGATCATGGTGATTACATTATATGTAATAGTCTCTACATTTTGATTGTACTTTGAAAAGTCATCAAGATTTTTGCTTATCCACTGAAATATTTTGACATGCACTGGATGAATTGGACCAAAATTTGGTGGAGACACTCTTGGTTCCCACATGAAATTTGTAAAATAACGTAGCACTCGTAGATTGAGTATGTTAATTACATACTGCTCTGAATCTACATTTGTTTTCCAATGTAGCTGCTAAACTACATATAAAGAGGAAATTCATTTCATTTGTTCATTCATTTGTTTCCTTGCTTGCTTCAAACCTTTCACTATGCTTTTTTAAGACAATAATGACAACTGAACAGAGGCAAGATCAGCACTGCAGTATCCTGTATCTGCATTTGAATCAATTTCCTCTCAACAAGTGGAGTGTGATAGCAAACACCACTGTGCTTCCTTTTCCACAGGAATTAAAACTAGCATGACTGGATCATGCCTGGATGTTGCAGACGTTGCATCAGAGGACACCGGCATGAAGGTGAGCTTACCTTAAACTCCCCCTGTAGTGCAGCTGAGGTTCCTGTTCAGTCTCTGCAGCTCAGCAGCAGTGAATTTAAGGTAAAATGCTGCAAAAAGAGAGAAACTAAATACATGGTATTGACAACTTGACAACTGGATAAAGAGTCTTGAAACTATTCTGCTGTGCCTCATTTTTTACATTTTAACAAAACTGTGGATTTAGTCACTTTTTGTGGAATCACATTAAGATAGAATCTCTTTACAGCTATGAATAATAATAATAAGAAGAAGAGGAAGAATACATATTTTATTATATCATCATGGGGAAATTCTTGTGGAGGCGCATTCGGAATTCAGTGTCTCGTCCCAGGAGATGTGACCAGTAACCAGTTAGTGGTAATCAATCCACCAATCTTGGAGTTCATGAATGGCTGCTTTGATGACTGAGCCACGGTTGTCCCTTAAAGTTCAGTTGTTGTCAGCAGGAGAGCAGAAGAAGACTAACGTTGAGCATAAATTGTCTCACAGTGAAGCTGTTTTTTTCTTTTTTTTGTCCAGCAGAATTACCACTAACACTGTTATTTATTAAACTAATTTTATCTGTACTAAACTGTGACACTGAAATATCAAGAACTAAATTCACTCATTTTGGATATCAACTTTTATTTAGCCTACAACTTGTTGTTGTTTTTTTTTTGTTTGTTTTGTTTTTATGGACTTTACAGCCTCATAGACCCATTTTTTAAGACTTCAGGTAGAATCCTTAAAAACACAGAACTTTTTTCTGTCAACATTGTGAGTGTTGCTCTGTCTCTGTTTCTGCATGTACAAGCATGTGGTTGCAAACTCGTGGGCTTGTACTTGGCTGCATGTTTGTCTTGATGTGTTAACAGTGAATAGCAGTTTGATACTGGCAAAGCAACGGATTCCTTCTCCTTTGTGGGCCTGTTTTCATGTTGTTTGTCTCAGCAGGAAATGCAATATTGCCAGTGCCTAGGGCTGTGGGGCTTCTAATGTAGTTACTATTGTCTTTTCTCCAACATCCACCCACATCTTTCTATCTCTCCATCTCATTCTGTCTTGGTTCATTCTTGTCTTCCAGGCTTCTGTCTCCTCTTTACACGATTAAACACCCATAGTCACAGACACCTCTTTATTTTACTTTCCCACCTTCTTTCTTCTCTCACCATCCACCTCTGCAAATTACATTTTAATTTGTGTATGAGGTCAGACAACTTTCAGAGAGATGTTTGTAGTTTTTCTAATTTGTGGAAATACATTAAATATTTGACAACATGGTTACCAGCGAGTTCATGTTTGCAGAGTTGCAGATTTGTTTTTCATTCTCCCAAAGTTCAGGCTGCTCAGCAGCAGCACACAGTAAGGGCAGAGAAATTAAGATGAAATGAAATTCAGACAAAAGGGCAAAGAGGTTGTTGTATGAGTATTAAAGGAGATGAAGGAAGGGAGAGGTGGGAGAGACAGAGAGCTGGTTAGGGCTTGATGCAGTAATAACACTACCATCAGACTCCTGTCCTCTCCTCGCTGTCCCTGTCAATCACAAAGTCATCCATCAGTCACTGCTACACTTAATGCAGGCAAACACCAAGCCAGCCTCTCACAACTTACACACATGCATCACCATCTCTGTCCAATGTGGTGCCCCATCAGACACAGACATGCACACACACCCATAAATCACAGGGGTAACTATGCTTTAGCAGAAACAGTGGATAAGGATGAGCTGCTTCCTCACTCAGTCCTGCATCCTGCTTTCTTAATTTACGGCCTAAGCTCACCTCAGTAGCTCACACACTCAAATGCACAAATATACACTTCAGCAACTTGCAGCATTACAACATCTGTCCCTGTGGTCCTACTGTATGCACCACCGGAGCGAGTGATAACCCAGGATGAAAAAAGACAGGACTGAATGCAACGAAAGGAGAAGGGGAAGCAGAGAGGAACAGGATTTGGCAATTTTTTATACTTTCCTTATCCATCAGGCGTTATCTATGGGCATAGACCACCAGAGCATATGATAGGATGGAAAGTGAGGGAAAAAGAGGTGGAGGGATTGACTGAAAGGGGAAGAGTGAGAGGAAAGTGAAAGGTGATCCCTATAAGGAAGAGAGACACCAGAGCAACTAAATTAGCTCAGATGCTGGGAATAGCAAGAAAGGTGGGAGATTGGACAGAGACAGAAGCATGATCCTTGTCCCAGTATTAGTCTGTCTCTACATAGAGGACATAGAGTAGGGGGAGAGAAAGACATAAATAGGGTTGTCCTGAGGTCTGTAGGTGGAAAAAGATCAGCAAATCAAGTTATGTTGAGATATAAACATAAGATTTAGGCTGAAAGGACTAAGAGGCATATAGGATGGAAGAGGAATGGATTGAAACGCTTATCCCACACTTCTATCATCAAGACGGAGATAAAATAATGCAGTGAAGCACAGTGGAGATGGAAAGTGGCAGGGTTAAGTATCTGAGGATATGTGTGTGTGTGTGTGTGTGTGTGTGTGTGTGTGTGTGTGTGTGTGTGTGTGTGTGTGTGTGAAATGTGGTAAAGCTCTTTCTCGAGGGAACCTTTCCATGGTGTTGCGCGTCACAGCCTCAGGCGCTGTCCATGGTGCTGAATCATAGTCACTACAGTGCAATGCTATAAAAAAAACTGTTTTCACTGTCTAAGAGAGAAAAGATACCTTAAGATTTATATACATCTATGATCTAGATTCAGAGCCACTATCTTTGCCTGCGCTGAAATCACTGAGTCATCACTGAATTTTTAACACCAAACACTGTTGTTTAATGATAGATGATAATAATGTGAATGACATGGTTTTCACAGTGACTCAAACAAACAACTGTGAGAGATGTCATCACAACAGTCTATTGTGTGTCTTTCCATTTTGGAAGAAGCATCATTTTCTGTTCCTCTTCCAAATTGTAAAAACTCTAGAAATAAAAGCTGTTTGTGGTTTGTAATAGCAACATCTTAGAAAGAGCTAAAGTCTCTTTAAAACTTCTGAAAACTTTCAAATACTATGTTTTTGTATGTTGTGTGTTTCTTTAATGGGAAATAGTCACAAGCAATAAGTAATAATCACTCAATGTTAAGTTATAAAAAACATTCAGAGGAATCAGTTATTAACTTAGCTTTTCTTTTCTTTGTGATGATGTGAGTGTGGATTTAACAGACGACCTGGGAACATGGCAACTCTTAAAATACTTTCATTCAAATGTTGGTAAATCCTGATTGATGCATGGCCACTTCACAGCACTGAGAAGAGCTCAGAGAAAAACTGTTTCACTCAAATTTTCACTCAAGGTAGATGTGAATAAAAAAGAAAAGATGATGATGAAAGACAAACTGGCACTGCAATTAGCAGAAATATGACAGAAGGGTTTATGAAAGTCCAAGGACATGTAGTAATATATGTAGTAAATGTACAAACATTTAAAGTTCATGGGTTTAAACTGTGGGCTGATTATCCACAAACACAAAGTATCTGAATACAAAGAGCGTTCTGCTGATCTGAGTTTAAACCTGCAGCAAACCTTTAGAATATATTTTCTCCTGGACACCCATCGCTTCAATGGACTATTGCATATTTATCCTCCCATCTGAATTAGAACAGGTTGTGCTTTATGAAGCCCACAGCTCATTCTGTTATTATTAATAGTGCTCTGTGTAGGAGGCAAAACCAAAAGTTGTTGAGATAAAAGAATCTGTGATACATGCTCTTGGCATGTTTGGGCGTAAAATGAAAAGGGGGAATTGACAAACAGTAAAGAAGTGAACAAATAAAACATTTGCGTGTGCGAATAGAGTTATATATAACATATTTTGTGTGTACAGCACTCTCAGCCAGGTCCTTAATTCAGTCAAGAGACGTGGTGGCACGTATGAGCTTGTAAATGAAACCCAGATGTTTGCTAACAAGTGCCAGGTACATCTACAAACGCACAATGCACAAGGACACCTCTCAAATTAGCCATTTCAAGCATTTGTTAATAGTAATAAAGACACAGCCTTGAATTTGTTTTGGAGTCATTTGACTGTTGATGCTGTTAATTTCCCCACACCAAAACCTCCAAAATGATTGCGCCTAACGTATCTATATGAGTAAGCTGTAACGTATATGCATTTGCGAAGAGAAGTGGTGGGTTTAATGATGTTTTCTCTGAAACAATAATGAAGAGATGAGGTGTCCAAATGTGCTTTGATCTCTTTCTTGTAATTAACAAGATGTGCCCGCGTGACATCTCATCAGCAGCTGTTTCACTTCTCTGCTTCCTCTCTGGGTTTGTCCACCTGTTCTCTTTGAGGAAATCAAACATATTGCTGGAAAAGATACATTAGCGAGGAAAGGTTGTTGACGTGTCTGAGCTCTTTCACACTTGGATCTACCTTACAATTAGGACTATTTTTTTCCACATGTAATTTTACGTGCTGTACATGAGGAAGACTGGTCATCGATTGACATAATATCATGAATTGTTGTTGGAAATAACATATCTACATTTATTTCAGAATCATTTGCATCTCTGATTCTGAAAGTACATAAAGGCTTTTTCAGCAGGCATTCTTCCGCCACTATTTCCATTTATTGTCACTGCACCCAAGCTGCTAAGAGTCTGAAGACGGTATACTGCCTACACATCTCCTTGCACAAATAGAGACACATTATAATAACAGTGTTGATCCCCTCATAATGTTATTTGGATTGTTTTTCATACTTATCTGTGTTACAGGGAACAAAAGTGTCTCTAAAATTTAGTTAAGATAAACAGTCTCATCTTCTGACTGATCCTAGCGCAGACGTTCAGAGGTTTAATGAGGAACTTTCTTCATATAAGAACATAAGAACACATTAAAAGCAGGCTCAATTTTTAATTACATTTTAATTAAAGCTTTCAGCCATAATTAAAATGAAAGCTTCTTATTTTAGAAAATATAAGAAGCCAACATGTTTGACTTTGAATGTAAAGTAATTCAGTGACTGAAATTTTCAGCAGCTTGCATGATTAAAGCCATAGCATAGAGACACAGTAGCCAAAATGTTCACATATTATTTGTTTATTGTCTCAATTAAAATTTAAATAGCATGTCAAAATTTAAACAGAGTAAAGTTAACAAGTATAGTATCTCCATCAGCATCACAAATGGAGAACAGGTTCACTATGTTTCAAGTTAGTGCCATTTGCTTGCTATAACTGCTTTCTCCTAATACAGGCGATTCCTAACATGCCTCTGCTATATGTAAGTGATAGCAAGTGATGAGGGGCAATATCTGGTGTACTTCAATCTCTAACTTTGTTTATCTGGTTTAGGGATAAAGTTGGATTTCAATCTGTCTTTCTATTTTTTTACTGAAAACAGCTGCATGCTGCACGTGTAAAAAAAGGTTGACAAGAGCAACAAGAATCAAGAAAGTAAAGTTGAAAGCCACAAAATGAAAACAAATCTAAAATGCTGCAGAAGAGTTGAGGGTAAGTGCAGAGTTGGATGATGGTGTATTTGATTAGTATTAATTAGTCTAGCATATATAACATAGCAACAGTTATAAACACAGAGAAACAGAAAAAGTCTAGACTCAAGATTGTGATATAGTTCCATGTGTTTGCATGCTCTTGTTTCTTTTTTATGTATGTTTATTTTTTACTGTCTTTCCATCAATTATCCTAACTGCCTGTCCTCTCAAGGGTTGCAGGATTGCTGGAGCCTATCCCAGCTGTCATTGGATGAGAGGCGGGGTACATCCTGGACAAGTCGCCAGTCTATCACAGGGCTGACACATAGAGACAGACAAACATTTACAGTCACATTCACACCTATGTGCAATTTAGAGTCACTAATTAACCTCACTGCCTGTCCTTAGATGGTGGGAGTACACAGAGAGAATCCACACAGACAAGGAGAGAACATGCAAAATCCACTTGACCAACCCGTGGATTCAAACCCGGGGTCCTTCTTGCTGTGAGGTGTGTGCATGTGCATGAGAAACAGTAAAAACAGTTATGT
>JAUBNQ010000001.1:20454120-20469019 GCA_032353495.1 Ctenopoma kingsleyae | reverse complement strand
TTGCATAGTGGCATGCATTTACAGTCATGATATCAGATAAATCCTTACAATTAAGATAATGAGAATGTGTTAATGCCATATTCACATGCAATGCAGACAATCACGTGATTAAAATAACATGATACTTAGATTACATTGTGTATTTTCCTGTATGTTAGACTTCCACATGACTAGAGACACTACTATGCCGTCAGCTTGTCACTCTGAAGCACATCCTGCAGCAGGAGAGGGACTTTACAGTGTCTCAACGGTCATTGTTAAAACCCATCTGCTCAGGATATGATAGGAACAAGCCCTTAAAACATACCATCATCTTTATGAGAGCTGGGGAACATCAAAGACCTGCTGGTAGACATGAAGAAACAACTGAAATTCCTTCAGCAGGTTGCAATCAGGAATGATTCTCTTGCCTTAATCCATAAAGCAAAGCTGTCGCTCAGGTGCTGACAGGCCCCTGGGAGGAGCATATGGATGAAGGCTTTGAAAGGAAACTGGCCAAAGGGGTTGGTTATTGAAGTTGGAATCAGCCTTTTTTTTATCAGGACCATCAGTGAAGTGGTTCAGAGCTTTAAAGTCCAGAAATATAACTATTAATGTTTCAATACAGTAACGTGGAAATAAACAGCCCCCCTTATACAATCCATACCTTCTTTGTTCCCTGCATTGCTATGCTGATATTTTCCTTCCTTCTTTTTTTTTCTCCTTCCCATTTGTCCCTTTCAGTCCTCAGGTCTATGCCTCATGGTCTCTCACCAAGGCCAAAGGTTGAGGTGGTAAGAGACACTCACTGCTCGGTCATGCTGTGATTAGCATCTCAATTTAGCTGTTAAGTCACCTTCCTGAAAAGGACAGAGAGGGAGAGAAAAAACAAAATATATTGTAGAAAGAAATAAAAGACAAGCTGAGGGAGAATATAGCTGAGAAGAGTGAGGTTAAACAGGAAACAAGATAGCACTGCTCAGTTGTACTACACATTTCCCGAGAGGCTCATTCAGAACTCATGAAAGATTAAGGCACTTCAGTCATGTGTGCTTTGTTTTGAATAATTTACAGTGCTTCTATCAGCGGTTTTCTTGTACAGTACGTAATTCCCCTATATTCATTACAAAAGACTCAAAGAAGGATGTGCTTTACTGTGTTTTTCTGTGTGGGGGAAACAGCAGGAGGCCATTTGTGAGTATAGGCATGAATATGTGGATACGCCTGTTTGTATGTCTTCCAGTTTACATTTCTATGTGCTGCATTGCCCCCACTGTGTTTAAAGTGTGCCAGATGAAAGATGAACCATTTAAAGTAGCAGAAAATGAAATAGATACCTGGTCAGTGAAGAGATAGCATTAGGGAGCAGGCGGCTAGAGTAATGAAATAAACCAACAGAATTACAGTGGTTAAGGATGTTGGTTGTTAAATAAGAGAGGATAGAGGAAGAGAGGAGAGAGGAGATGAGGGGCATGAGCAAGTCACCAAAGGAAAAAAGGAAGAGGTGAGAAGTGATATAAGGGAGCAGGACATAAAAATTGGAAGACCACACAGACCGCACAGAGACAGATGGAAAGACGTAGTCAAAATAATACAAGAGAGTGAGACACATGGGGAGAGTGTGCTGCTGATTACAAGGAAAGAAAGATAGCCTCTGTGACATATTACTGTAATATAATCAAGCGAAGCTGTATGGGTGAGGGAAGAGTCATTCAACAGGGCTGTTGTCATTCAGCTAAATTGATGCTGGTCCTTCCTCATTTTCATTCCTCCCTGTGTCTCTGATAAATTCTGATGTGCACAGAAGGCAAACGATGCAAGAGCTGACCACAAATTACAAGTACACTAAAGTGAGTGACTCCATTTGTGTGCATGGATATGTGCAAACATTTTTGTCCCCTTTTTGTGTTTTTGCATCTGTATTTGCAAATCTGGGTATATGTGCAAGTGTATGCATGTGTGTGTGTCCTTCCCAGAAGTGGACTGACTGCAGCTCCTTGGCCACCTGGTCCTCTGTGATAGCTCTAACCCAATAAAGAATTGAGAGAGTCTGACCGGCAGTGGCTGTCAGAGCAAACCCTGCTGGAACATGCAGTCTGAAAGGTGTGTGTGTGTGTTTGTTTTTATTTTTTTTGTAGCCAGTTCTGAACTTGTGTGTTTACATATTATACAGTACATATGTGAGAGACTCTGCATTCATTTGTTTCTCACTATGTGTCACATTGTGCACCAGATGAAAACTTTTTTTAAAATTTGAATAGGTGATAAATTCAGACCTCTGAAACCCAACGTGGAGCCATTGCTTTTCTACATGAACAGATTGTGCTGACTTTGAGATGAGAACAAGGGATTGAGCAGCAAAACCTGTCATGCTTGTCTTTTATTGTAACACCACTGACAGCACAAGACAGAATGACAGCTCATGCATTTTAACAGTCAGATGATATGCATGCTAAAAAGCTTTCTGTACATAGTAAGAGAACTGATGTTACATGTACACACAGAGATCTGTGACTTGTAGTTTAAAGGGATGGACGCTGGAAACGGTTGTGACAAGTGTTTTGAAGCTAGGTTTGCACCTTGTCAGTGTCTGTAACGGGAAGCAGAAAATTCTGTTTTGAAGCAAATGGAAAGACCTCTAGTTGAGTAGCTATGATAGAGATAAAAAATAATTCACAAACAAGTCTGGGATACCAGTTTCAAGCAGCATGATGCCTGAGAGAGAGTTCTCTCTCACCATGCCTGAAGCATGATGAACGGCGTCTCAGTCACAGCTCATGGTTCATCCAGAAGTACGATGACCCAAAACATACATCTAAAAGTACCAAATATATGAACGAAAAGTGGCTACAATGAGTCCCAATTTTAATTCAACTGTGACTTTATAAAAGGAGCTAAAACTGAGAGAACTGACAGTGTTTGCTCAAGAGTGTGCCAAACAAAAACAAAAAAATAGTAGAAGTCTCACTATAGCTACAAAAAGCACTTGATTGCAGTGATTGCCTCAAAGTGTGTACTACTACGAAATAAAAAGCTAATAGCGTATTTTCCATTGTGGTCCTTTTTAAGCAGCATACTAGTTCTGGTAAACGTGGAAATGAGGATGCCAGTTATTTTTGCTTTCAAACACAGACATAGATAATGTTATATTTGTAGAGTAGCACTGAGATCATACTGAGGTCCTGTCAATGAAATGCTTATGTTTGCACTCACACAAACACATTATACGCCAGCATGCTGACACACACACATACCCACAAGGGAACCTCCTGCACTAATGGTAGTCTGTGTGTAGAGGGGAAAAAAGGCAGTGAAAAATTATATTACCTGTTTCACTGTGTGTGCATTTGTCTATACGTGTGTGTGTGTTTGTGTAGGGGAAAGAGAGGGAACTGTAATAAAATAGATTTCTCTCCACGAACAAAGCGATTGAGAGATGGGGAGTGGGGGTTGGGGGGGGGGGTGAGCCTCTGGTTTCTGTCTCAGACCAGATAAAGTGAACTCCACTCACTGTCTCTCTCAGCCTCTTTGCAGCCAAACTCTACACACACTGTCACATGCAGAGCTTACAGATGCACCCTCCATTCTTTTTCACACACATGCTGTGTTCACATCTATGTATTGACTCACTGAGGTAGAAACAAAACGCTCTCAACATGCTGTCCTTAATACCCATTTAATCTTAAGTCCCACTTGCATGCCAATCAGGTAATGAGGTAACTGAACTGTTCAATGGATGTGAATAAAAACTTGAGGGGAAATCCGATACATCCAAAGCAAGGCTGCATTAGGCCTTATTTAGTAGTTATTCATTTCTGAATGAAGAATCTGCGAAGTCATAAGCAACAAATTGCTTTTCTGTACTGTGGGGAGCGGCACCCTCTGACAGTTTTGTTGAGAGATTTGAAGGTCCCAGTGGTCTTTAATAGCATGCGATTAGTTCAGTGATTGGCTTGTGCATGCATGCTTAGCACCTTTTGCAACGTGCAGTTCTTAGTGGATTTATGTTATACTGTTTTCACGCCTCACAGAACCCTTGTTTACTACACCACAGCTACTGTATAAAAGCCACACATGCATGGGCAGTGGCAGTGCACAATACATTCACACAGTAGGAGGTAGCTTTGTGATATTCTCATTTTAGAAGCTAGGTTAACATGTTTTTTTTTGTTTTTATGCAAAGCACATCATGGGACTAGCTTGTATCTTACTCTCACTACAATTCAGTACAACCCACTCATTTAGTAGGATACAGTTTTAGAGTGATGTTGCCTCCTACAGGCAAAGGAACTGGCAGCTGTTGCAACTAAAATTATTATTATCATTATTATTGTTATTATTATTATTATTTCTGTGTTTTTAAAAAATCATCTAAAGTTGTAGTTTATCATTTGCAAAGGGCATATTAGTGAGCACAGCAGTTATAGGCATTTCGTCTTTCTGTTTTTTAGTCACATACTCAAGCCTTTGGAAATAGTTGGGAAGATTTCCATGTTCTTTAAGCCTTAGGCCTGTGTCTCCACTCATCCTGGAACAGAGTGTTGGCGCATGAATTATTAGTGCTGAAACTGGCCCATGACTGAAACTAATTGACAGCTCCTGATAAAGAGGGAATTCTTTGATGTTACGTGACATGTTGTTTACCCAACAGGAAACTATTCATGGTAGTTTGTATAAGCACATTTATGAACCTTTAGAAGAAATTGTTGTTTATTGTAAACAAGCATGCTGGTATTACCAGAGCCATGACACACTTAACCATAACTGATTGCTATGCCAATTGTAAAATGTCAAATAACCATGGAGTCCCTAAGCGTTTCTATCTTGGACATTTCTTTTCTGTATTTATAGGTACAGCACATCGCTGCAGTTACCACAGTGGCATCATGAGACTTTTCTTCTAACTCATCTTTTAATGATATGTTTGTATGTTATGGTACAGTGGGTACAACTAGAGCTTAGCTACTGTGAACATACAGCGCAGTGTAAGTGTGGTTCAAGCTGTAGATCAATGTCGTTCTCTGCCTCATTAGTGCGTTCCACTGTCCTCACTAACAAAGTACATCAATCTAGCTTACACTTCTTCAATTACAGACTATTGATTAGCTGACATGACTGCTGCAAACATGTACCAGTGTAAGTCTCTGGGCAGGTGCGTGCATGTGGCTGTGTGATACTGAGATCTACAAATGGAAAATCATTGGTTTATCAGCATCTATCCTCTGTTATGAGGTATCTAATTCATTATTCAATTTGAAAGCTAAGGATCCACTTTAAAACAAGTTTGTTGTAATTATCCTTTGTTAAGTTTGCTCCTTTTTTTGTAGAAAAGTATATTTTGACTTCTTTGGCTTTTTAAACACCCAGGCAGTAGTGCACAAATGTATGCTTCTAAAAGTTTTTTTTTAGCATGGCTCGCCCTTCTAACCAATCAGAGAAAGCTAATGTCAGGGGTCAGAGCTCGCAGATGCTCTACAGAGAGGTAGAGAAACGTTAGGAATGGGATACAGGGTCTGAAACAACGGGATGTTGCTGGAAATAACATAGAAACATAACATAAAGTAAGACAGTGCACTAAGAATGGGCCTTATTCATTTAGATCACAAAGACAAAAGCAGGAGAACCCCACACAAACTGTAATCCCCATAAGTGCAAATAGGAACAATGCTGTTGGGATTAGATGCGGGGACAGTATTAGATTCACTTAGATGATCTTGTCTAGAAAAGCTGCTAGAAATGTGTTTTTTGTGACAGTTTTATTGGAAATATTTATGCACTGTACATTGAGCCCACACAAGAATTAAAATCAATGAGAATCTGTTATGTTCATTTATCTTAGAGAGAGAAACAAGGCAGAGCTGCCCGATCTTTCCACTTCTATTCACACAGCTTATTGGGGCTTTAAGTCAAACAATAACTCCACACAATACTATACTGAAGTCGCTGGGGTAGAACAGAAACTGCCTTTGTTTGCAGATGATGCCTGAGACAACTCTCGCAATAATTTTCCGAATTGATGTTCCCACTGGATGAGTAAGAGACTCTGTTAGGATATAAAACAAATATACATAGACTCCGGTAATTAATTTTAAATTTCATTTTAAATTAACCTCTGCTAATCTGTGAGAGGCATGGTGCTCGCTGGGATTCAGACAATGAAAAACATAAGAAAACAATTTGACAACAATAATTCATTATTTTGTCCATGAGTACTCAATATATAAAAATATTCTGTGTGTGTGTGTGTGTGTGTGTGTGTGTGTGTGTGTGTGTGTGTGTAGACTTGTACAAGTACATGTATAGGCTTTAATGAATATTACTCTGGGTCAGTGTCATTCTGTTGGGGAGAACAAGCCATAACTTATACAGTCATTTCTCTATTTTTTTATGATGAGAAAAGCACTAAACAAACCTTATGCACAGTGGTTGAAGTTTATATAGATCTGATACTTTGTAATTGGGTCACATTTCATTTGAGCAGAGATGGAAAGAGAATATAAAACTGCCACAGGCACTATTGGCACTAACAAAAAAAGAGTAATAACTGCAAGACTGTGCAATTCAGTGCTACTTTTCCCCAAATGATTGGTTTGAAAAACCTGGTTTGGAAAGATAAATGTAACGCTTTAGATTACAGCCGGCAACGTACCGTGTAATTAAACTGAATTTACAGGGTATCTTTCTTTGTGACAATGCTGGCATGTTCACTGCTTTCCTCTGTAGTTGTTGGCAGTTGCACAGTTGTGAGTTACATTTTAGGTCTAAAAAAACAGTTACATTAATACTCCACAGTTAATGTATTTAATTACACCATTCAGCATCTTTCTCATTTATTTTAAATTTGCACTGACAAACATGAATCAGGCCTTTTTGTGCGAAACACAATTAAAAACAAGATGGACAATCACTGCAAAAAACATTTACATATCTACATATGTCTATATTCTCAGGTATTTGTTAAATTGAACTGTGGCAGGTTTTGATCCAATTTATACATGAGAAGTCAGAGCATGCAGTCACCATAAGGTCTTTATTCCTGATTTGAATATATTAAGAAACAATAAATGATAATATTAAATTATACGTCAGCTCTATCAGCATCAGCTTTCAAACACCCATAATTCAAACTGTCAGCACAGCACAATGTACTGCAGCAAACTGTGACTACTGTTGTGTTTCAGACTTTGTCTTAATTCAGAGAGACAGTAGGATCAAGGGAGAGGAAAACTTTCTGCAAGTTTTCACTCTGCGCCAAGCTGAAGTGCCTCGTGAAGCATAACAAATAAGATTCTGCTGTAACTGGTTCCCCCACCCAGAGCTGGCCCAAGGCATAAGCGAACTAAGCACCTGCTTAGGGCCCCCCCGTCATCACTAGGGGGCCCCCAAGAGCAAATAACTTTAATATTATTAAAACATTATTTCATTAATTTTTCGTTTATTTCATGTGTGAGTGTCGATTTACATATAATCAAAGGTATATTATTGTACAAAAACACAGTGTGATGTAAACAGAGCACTGAGGTGTAGTGATTCTGCCTCAGAGCTCCGCTGGTTACGTCTGTAACAAGGCTGCAGTGCGCATCCAAAGAGCAGGTTGAAGAGAAAACAGTGTCACCAAAAGGGACAAATCCTTCAGGGAAAACGGAGGAAGAGGAAAAAAATCTGCATGATAACATGATAACCATGATAACATGGTTTCCTCAAGTTAGGAAAGTTAGGTTGAGTGTAGCCTATAATAACAAGTTAGCAACTAGTTAATAACTAGTAGCTTAGATAGTTTGCTATTCAAGCTAATGAACAGGGAAGCTTATGTTTGCCAGTTTGTGTAATCCTGATCTTTAAATTCAATCGCTTGCGTGATTTATTTGCTGTCTGGACACGGAGGGGTGAACGTCTTCTGCTCTGACTGCAGCCGGGAGCGACTGCACACAGCAGCACCCGCTGCAGAATGATACGTGCTTTCACATCTTTGTCTCCATGAGTCTCCGAAAACACCAGAAGAAGTCGCTAGATCTGTTTCTAGTCGCTTTTTCTAGAGAGTCCTGACAAGTCATCAGCTCAGACCATGAACCTGGTATATGGTTTTTAAACCATGTTTGTTACCTTGTTTCATCTACGTCATTATTTAAGTATTTATTGGATATTTCTGCCTGTTTTGTAGATTTTCATTTATTTTCATATAGAGAACATATCAATAAGGAACGGTTTATTTAAGTTCTTTAAGTGGTTTTAATTGTAGTTCATTGCTGTTACAGTTCTTTTAAAGCCAAAAATAATAAATCAGTTGACGTGTTTACAGTAAATGCATTTTATGTTGGTTTATTTTATTACTTTTAGTGAACTATGACATTCAGTATCACAGTTAGTACAATATCACTTTCAATATTGCGTGGAAATGAACCACAAATGAGTTTACCATCATTTCAGATTAAAAACCATAGATGGGTAAAAACATGCCATGTAAACAACACTGCTGTTGTATCTATTGCTGAAATACAGTACGTTTAGGGTAGGTGTGTGAATGATCATTAATCAGTATTACTGACAGTAATAGGGGCCCCAAAATTTTGCTTAGGGCCCACTGGAGGTTTGGGCCGGCCCTGCCCCCACCACCCTCTCCCCTTTTTTCTGCCTCCCCTCTCTCCTCAGTCAGTTCACACCTCGTCATTTGCCCGATCTCCGCGTCTCCTATTTTGTAAAGATTGTCATCAGTATGTAATCCCAGACACTCTGCTGTTCCCTGTCTCTGCACTTAAATCTCCCTTTATACTCGCCTCCTCCTGTCTTTCATTGAAAAAAAATGTTTTAGATAATCAGAGAGGCTGAGCCGTCGGGGTATCTCTGATTACAAACCAATTACAGGATTCCTTTTAGCCTCAATCTCCTATTCTGTTTCTATTCAATCTTTGTACTTCCCCTGCTGATTCTGTCAATGCTTCTTGACCTGTTGTCAGATCAATGGCGTACTTCACCACAATTGCTTTAGACGTGTCAGTGGATTGTAGCTAAAATTGATCTTTTTTATTATGAGAAACCAATTAGCAAGTTAATTCTCCACTGGCTAAATGTTCAATTTTAAATGAAGAATACTTGAAGAATACTTTTTCAGTGCTTGTTTCGGCACCTGTCAAATGGCCATGCTTAAGCACTTTGCATTCCTCTTGAACAATTAAGGTATAAACTGCACAAACATAAATGTGTGCATTTTATTTTTACCCTAAAATCTCACAGAGGTGGTTCCAGATTGACTAAAGCATCAGCTGTGTTCTAAACAAACTCAAATAAATAACATGTACACAAATAACAAAAAACACAGGGACCTAATAAATTAAAAATAATTATTTTATTTTCCACCCTGCCAAGTCATGGAAGGTTGTTTACCATTCAAAGAGTGAGCTTGGTTAAGTCATTCTTAGTCTCCTCTTCCTCCTCTATACTGACCTCTGACCTGCCTAAAACCTATTGTCTCCTCCTTGAGACAAAACCTGTTACGTTATCCTGCTGTGACAGGCACACATATGAGTCTGTGTTTATCAGAGAGGGTGACAAACAGAGGTAATGTGTCAGGGGAATAAACGTGCCTACAGTACTTCAGTCATTTAGAAATAATTCCCACACTTTCTGCACTGAAAAACAAGAGTAAGCTAACAAACTATCTGATGACTCTTGTCCACAGACAGTGTTTAGAATTTAAAAAAATCTAATAAGAATTTAATAAACAAGTTAATTTGAAGAGTAGAGTCTTCTACCATTAATAGTGGATAATGTGATCTGCCTATGCTGTGTCTTAATGAAAAGTATATTATTTCCTTCCATATGTCCCATATGCCAGGTTCATGAGCACTGAAAAGGTCAGTCAGTACTGATTTTCATGTCATTTAAGGACATGGTCTTAAAGAGCATTTGTTGAGTCTTGATTTTTTTCATGTTTTTGGACAACTGTCATTTTGGTGGTTTTGTCCCCTTATGACATTTGTTTTAAGGTTTGTTTGGCATTAGCCAAAGTCATACAGACCATTTTTATAGTCTCAGCATATCTAAAGTTGAATTGTGATCTCTAAATTTCATCTTAATGATTCCTAATGGGGTTTGACATTTTCTTCCCCATGAGCAGAGATGAACTTCTTCATAATTTCAAAACAAACAAATGCAGACTTGTTCTTTGTCGTCCATAAATAATTCAGCAGAAATAACCAGGAAGCACAGATGGATATTGAAAAACAATAAGTCTCATGCACTTTATTGGTCTAGACATGGTTTGCAATTAAAACAAACGAGGCATCATTGTACACATTTTGTTACATACATTTTGATTTGTTACACTCTCTGCAGCTGCAAAATCCTTAGTTGGCGAATTCATTGCATTACAAGAGCATGTGAGGTGATAGTTAGGATTCTGGTGGTTATAGACGAAGGAACTGTTGAGTGTCAGGTTTAAGGGTGGAACATGTCGGACAACCCTCTCAAAACTGTGGCCACAATTTGTGCAATGATAACAACTGCCGTCGATCCTGGTACTGGGATCACTGGGGTGGAAAAGGGGTGGAATTTACAACAGCAATTCAGACCAGTATACAAGCCAGAGGCCACTAAGTGGATTCAGAAAGCTCAGGTCTGACTAATGAATAAACAAACCAGCGCACGTACCTGCAGTGAAATCCACTCTAACCACCATTAATCACAACTGACAACTGATACAGTTCTTTGTGAAAGAACAAAATACAACCCTTGTAGTGCCACCTTTCAAGTGTAAATACAAACCAGCGGCAGCATTTTGATTCCAAAAAATTCATGAGTTATTAACCACTGATAATATGACCATTAGACTTTGACTGTGTTCCTAATATGAAATTTAAAAGCAGATATTAAGTTATTAGACAAATACTGTACATATAAAATTGAAATTACTCCAAAAACAGGCAGAAGCATAACGGCATCCAGTCAACTCGGAGAAACCTGTGCGCAATAAATACTCGAGGATGCAGATTCAACTTAAATCTTCATACATTCATACAACACTCGAGGAAGCTGAGGAAAGAAAGAAAAAGAAAGAAAGCGTGTTCCTTAAATACTGTAAAACCAGTGACAATAAAGCTAAATGAAAGGTCATACTCTTATAAGAATAAAAGTAATATCTGAAATTGTTCTAAAATATGGATCCATCTGCACTTCACTCAAAGTATTTGAGAACAAATTACTAGAAAAAGATTTCACATCAGCCAAGGATCCAAGTACACCTCATGTTCAGAAGTTCTGTTGTTATGCTTTGATTATAGTAACAGTAACACAGAGCATTGCCTGTTTTCAGCTTACAGTAGAATAATCTCAAAAGGACCCAAAGCCAAATATGAATATCTGAATAATGTGAGGAATTTAAAGGCTTGGACCCACTACAACAAAGCTGGAGGACAACGGGAAGACAGTCACTTCCAGACAATATACAATAACACTGAAATAGTTTATTCATGTAAATTTGGTTGCTGTGTATTTACACCTTTTCACTCTGAAAGCCACCTACAAGATTATTCGTTTATTTGCCAGTGAAGTGGTTTGAACTCACTTACTTTATGCCCCCACCCAGAATATAAACTCCAACCTAGTTTGTTTGTAAGAAGACGAAGTGGATAGATGGAGCACATCCCTGTGTGTGGAGGGGAGGGGGATATTATGAGTTAATTGTACTCACATCATAAAATAACGATCCTACGCTGTGTGCACACTCGTGAGTGTGTGTGTGTGTGTGTGTGTGTGTGTGTGTGTGTGTGTGTGAGTGCGTGACACAAATTAGATTGACTCAGAATTACATCACCACTAACTGTGAAGAACATGAATTATATTTATCTTGTAACTATTGAACAGTTACATTGTACAAGAGGGTGACGCTGACTTTTTATGTGGTGAACACTGTGTGTGTGAGTGTGAATCGGCTTTTTGTCAGTGGACCCAGCATTTTAGAGTCGCTCAGCGTGACACAAACTAAACAAATGTTTGCTGACACAAAGGCTTGAATTGAATACTACTTCTGTACATCAACAAATGAGCAACAGTACTGTACTGCGGTGTAGGTCATGTCTACGTGTAATTGGCTGTGTAATGTCCCTAACAAAGCTTGTTGATTCTTGGGATTCTCAAACAATGTGCCTGGGAGACTTCCAGAATGATTGAGGGCTGCAGTGTTGATCGAGCTTATTCAAGCACACTGTCCTTTTTAACTCTTCATGCACAGAGAAAACGTTTCTCCCCTAATGTATCTGTAAAGCTACTTAATTTTATTTGCTACAGAATATGTGCTGGTGAGCTCCACTCCTTAAATAAAGGCTCAGGTTCTGTCTTTCTACCAATACTGTAGCTGGTGTTTGGAAAAAGAAAAGAATAAAATCGCCTCACTAGAGGCAATAGCAATTTGTCATGACTCACTGACCACACACGCACACACAGAGGGACACACATAGACTGCAAACCCTTTGATTTCAGTCTTCATTAGTTCATTCTGCTGATAGCAATGCAGTTGAAACTGTGCCTTTGTGAACCCAGATAAGCAATGGGCCAATAAGTTAACAGGAAAGACTTTTAGGTGATTTAATATTGTGCTGGCACTGTAGAAGCAGAGACCAAACTAAAGCCATGCAGAATAATGACACTGACTCACCACATCACCAGCTCTGGAAAGAGTCTGCTCTGGTAACTATGTAATGTTGTGAGCGATAATAATTTTGGGCTGCGGCTAAGCTGCCTTGATTACCTCTACGCCAGCTTCTCAAACATTCATCAGTTCTCAGTCCTCCCTCTTTCTGACAGTTCCTTCACTTTCCAGTCAGTGATGGATCTGTCCAATCCAGAAAAAAACACCCTCTCCTCCATTGTGAGCAATCACCTGTCAACTGTGTTTCTGGCTGTGTGTTTGTTTATGTGTGTGTGTGTGTGTGTGTGTGTGTGTGTGTGTGTGTGTGTGTGTGTGTGTGTGTGTGTGTGTGTGCCTATGCTGCTGCTGTACTCAGCTGCAAATGAGCATGGAGGGGGGTTCAGAAGAAGCGTTTTGTAATACCCCCCTGCTAACACAGCAGAATTTTCCCACAGTATAGCTCACAGAGTTCACGTTGGTCAGAGGGGCCCAGAGCAGGCTCAGTGGAGCGGAGAACCATATGTATCTACTATAAGTAAATAAATGTCAGGTGGTGCTAAAACATTAGATGATTAATCTAGTAGCCGGCAGGAACAAAAATAATTTACAAAGATTCTCATAAATTATGTATATAATTACTTTTATATAATTGAATAGCATATGCAAAAGTGTCAAGAGCAAATGTCGATGTATGAAAAAATTTCTTCTTTTAGGGAAATCTGTATTTTCTGGAGTATTTTGTTTTGCTTCTTCACAACACAATTCACTTTCTTTATTTTGCTGAGCGTATTGGTCAGACAACTGAATTCCAATTTTCCCACAATTTAGCTGTTGCAGGGCATAGCCTGGTTACCGTGTTACCAGGAGAGTTGGAAATAGGCTCAGTGTCATTTTTTTTTTGTCTCTGCCTTTCCCTCTGTTAAGTTTGTCCTTCAGCAGGAAATCTTAAAAAGCTGAATAGGTTTTTGCAAAACTTTGTGCAAAACACTGTTAAAGGAGAATAGGAGAACTAATACATTTCCATACCAAGTGGCCAATGGGGAATGGGGCCATGGCTTTGTACAAAAAGTCATAAAACTTTAAATCAAATTGACACGCACAAACTTTATGTGCCTGTCGCCTGGAATAAAAACATTATTCAAATCAGAATCTCAGCAGACCTCCAAATCATAGAAATTGGTCACTTTCAAGGTATGTGTTTAAAATCAGATAATCACTAAAGGAATGATGGATATTTACCATAATGATTAGAGGTCAATATGGTAAATGTTGGCTTCTGAGGAGCCAGGAACTGAAGCACAAACCCCACAATCCTCCTGAGTCACAACCACCATAAAGTAACTCAGTGTAGAATCCAATATGTTTATAGTATAATGAATTCATACAAATGTTTATATACCAATACAGTTGAGGCATTAGTAGTAAGGAAAAATGGCAAGACTCCAAAGGGTCAATTAATGCTGAGAGTGGCATATCTGATGAATTTCAGAAAACTGAATAGAGCCTCCAGAGAATCCCCCCTGTGCACGTGAGTGCAATTTCCTGTGCAGTGAATAACATTTCTTCTGCCAAAACAGTGAAGCTACATATCCTGGTTTACAATTGTTAAATGAATCATGTCAATATACAGAAACAATTTCTGCACAATTAAAGAAAGACAAAAGTGGAACTCCATGTATGTGCACATAAGGTGACAACTTCAACCACATCTTTAATATGTCTGTGTACCGCAGTGTTATTTCAATCTGCTATCTGTCAGAGCAATTAGACCTGTTGAACTCACTTCTCACTCAACAAAATACTTTAAGAAACTTGTCAAGACATAGATTAAGTCTAAAATTCCTGCCACACGTCAGTTCTTTATTGTTCTAATACAACATCTAAAATACCTCATTCCCAGCTCTGTACCTCAGCTCCCCACTTGGGAGACAACAACCCCTACTAATACTGTCAGAGCATTCATTAATTTCAACTCCACCACAGAGTCTGCAAAAAACTTGATAAGAGTACAGTCTAAAACAGGCTGTTTGCCTCACCAATCAATCACAGACTGTCAGGACTAAGGAGCTCACTCACCTCACAGTGCAGCACCACCAACACTGCAGCCCCAACAGAAGGTAGAGTGGTATCTGTCAGAGAGGAGTCTTGTTACAGGGAAGAGCTACTGCAGAACAACTTGTAACAAGGTGTTTTAACAACCACCTGCCCTTAAATGTCAGCAAAACAAAGGAGCTTGTTTTTGACTTTTACTGCACAGCAGTGAAGCTTACACTTCCTGGGCACACAAAAAAAGTGACA
>JAUBNQ010000001.1:20437293-20449252 GCA_032353495.1 Ctenopoma kingsleyae | reverse complement strand
GTCCTTCCAAATTGCAGCAGTCTGTCTGCTTCTCTTCTGTTTAGGCTAAAATAATCTATATTTGCTTGTGCAGACAAATTTTTCTGTACTTCTGCCTATTTTTTATTTTTTAAGGTTGGTTTTACAGTGTAGATAAATAATACTGAAATCACACATCATTGGTGACTTTTTCTTGTTCAATTTTATACAAAAACTTCACAACTTGAATTAGAAAATACTATAAATGTATGTCCTTGCAGCAACTGTATTTTCAGTCATAAAATACAGAATAGTTCACTCACCCTTTAGCATTTATTAATAGAGCATTATGGTTTAATTCCTCAGGGAAAATTGAACCAGTAACCTTTTCAGTCACAAGCAATGTGTTTCAGTATTCACCCACTCCAGCACTGACTCAAACCTCAGAGAGAAAAGGTAAAGTGCACTTCAAGGGCAAGAGCCTCCAGCTCCTTGTCATGAATCCGTTTGTCCACTCCTTTTCTTCCTCTGCTGTTCATCTCCTGACCTCACTTCACTCTTCACTGTAGTTTGCCTTAAGTCGTATTTCATCTGTAGTATTCCATACAGCAACAGTGGCCACAAGAAACATCCCATATTTGTCAGTATATTGGCTGTACCTGCTGCCTAAATTGATTGAGATTTTCTCTCTAGAGAGGTTTGGTCAATCAGATGGCAGGACGCATTGCAAAAACACTCCTCATTAAACATTATCTCCCAAGTGATTCATTAAATACATTAACTGGGGTTTTATTAATCTGTTTAATTGGCATAGGTATAATAATAATTACTTCACTTTAATAATTTAATTTAAAATAAAGTATTTAAATTAAAATAATACAAGGGAACATTCATTTTAGACTAAGGATGCTTTGCTGCTTAGTGCATCTTTTTTCCTGGCAGCTGATGGCACTGATGTTGTTTAAGAAGCTCCCATTATCATCTCTATTCCGTGTCAGGCTATTTATCTCTTTCACAATGATTGAATTTTAAAATAAACAGTGACATTTGACATTTCACACTTGACATTCTGAATTCCTGTTATCACACACGCTTCCAAAATCATGAAGATGTCAGCATTAGATGCTTGCTTGAGTGCTAATTGGACATGTGTTGGAGGAGCTACACTCTAAATGTTAATTCCTACTGAGGTGAGAGTTCTGCACTGTATGTCCTTAGGCCAGATTTTAGACAGGAATAATGCATTACAAAGGCATCCGCTACACAAAAGGTTTAACACGTGTGTGTGTGTGTGTGTGTGTGTGTGTGCGTGTGTGTGTGTGTGTGTGTGTGTGTGCGTGTGTGTGTGTGTGCGCACAAACAGGCTTCTGTCTATGCAAGGAAACACAAGAATACTTTGTTCATGATTAAACCTATAGGTGTGAACAAGACAAATGGCATGTGCAGTGGATGTGTGTGTGTGTGTAAGAGAGACAATGATATATGTGTGAGCAAGAATTCACAAAAATGGTACAGATTAGTCATTATATGGTGTTACTATAAATCATAAGATGACGTCATAAAAATGTCTACTTGTACTGGTATTTGTTAATACTTGGCATAATGTGGGAGGATTATACGTGTACTTAAGATTGATTTCACTGAAGAAGGCAACTGTGACCGGGGAGGTACAGTACATGCATATGCATATTATCATATTTTACATGTAGAAGTATGTTAATATTCTAAAACTTTTATATGTCATACATTAAAATAGTGCTAATCTGGAGTAACCAAAAATACTTTTACTTATTTTTTGACTGCACATACTTAACTTTCCCTACAACTCTTCTGCTTGCATTGTATTTCTATTTGAGGAGCGTCATTCCAGTTTCACTTCCTAGGCAACAAGTTTGTTGTACTCTAAATACCTTAATGCCACAAAGTACTTCTCAGTACACAGGTAATTATTGCAAAAGTGCCGTCACTGATGATCACAGTCTCTGACTTTTCCTATACAACTAAATTACTACTTACAGCACTGCAAAGCACTCAGTTAAGGTCAGGGAAAGACTGTGGGCTGGCTTAACAAACAAAAGAGACACAAATCTAACACTGACTTCACACACACAATGTCTCCATTAAGATTTAAACCAACATTTCTCTAACCATAACCTCAGTAGTTTTCTAGCCTAAACCCAACCTCACGCAGAACTTTGGTCTCAAATATGGGTCTACAGCATGTCAGCCCTGCACAGTTTACGCCTACCATCAACTGTCCAGGACAGATGTAGAGTAAATTTACCTGTTACTGTACAGCACAAGTAAAACATGTAGCTGCTGCAGACAGACTTTGTGTTCAGCATGACAAAAATTATCTAGTGATGATCAGTGTTGCCAGATCTCATTTTTCTAGACATAGAAACTTTGAATAACTGTTCACCATCAAGTCTGTTCATCCTCTGTATTAAATCTGCATGATGAGCTCATATTCCACACATGAAAGAATGTCTTTGAGGTCGGATCCAGTCTTTTTCTCTCGCTCTTTAATATATTTTTCCATATTTTCCCCACTTATTCCTGGACATTGTCACTCTGTCGCTCTGTGAGGTGTTATTCATGTGTCTGTCTGTGCACGTTTCACTTTAATGTGCAGAGCTGCGAGAGAATCATGAGGGGTTATTACAGAGAGCAAAGCACAAATAAGTAAATACACTTCAGAAAACAAACTCAAAAACCCACAACTGACGATATTTGCGAGTTAATTTTTTTTGTCTTTTTTTTTGTGCTTGAAGCTGCACCCCCTCCAGCAAGTGGCGTCCTAGGTGACCGTCTAGTTCGCCTATGCCAAGACTAATATAACGTGTAGTGAAATATACCCTGATCACTCATAAGACTGCGCAAATTCAAAAAAGTATGATAATAAAATAATTAAAAGCATACAGAAAAAAATATGTATGTATATGTACTATGTACTGTATATAACAGCAGCTGGGTAACTGGGTAGCACTTCTATCTTTTCTAAATATTATATTTGTACAGCTGACTGATACTTTCTGTTTCTTTGCACATGTCAAGCTCATAATTGAATGATAATACCACCCAATCTGTCCCCACAATTGCTGAGTTTTTACTTTTGGTGGAAAAAGATCACTTTTTTTGCACAGTACTGGAGTTGAACATATATAAATTATCAAGTCTTGTGTGGTCACATTTGTAATGCTGAGTTCTCAATTTAATTTATGTGTGTGTATTTTCTCATACTGGGTTACTACTGTATTGGTCATACCAGGTAATACAGTGCATGGAACAGTGTGTTTGTCAGAATTACAGAAGCTATTTCATGTGTTCTGGTTGTACATTCCCAAAACAGATTTCTACTTTAACTTTGCTACTATTTAATTTTAGAAACAAATCTCCTGAATGCTCTTTCTCTCAGTTCAAACACTTTTGACAGATGATGCAATCGACTGCAATTTGTATGATGGGTTTTAATCACACCTACAATATAAGACTGCTAAATGCTGCCCTGCAGCAAAACATTGTTTGCTGCTTTGGTAAATTTATGTGCCTTAGATCTCTGTAACATTAGGTATGACTGAGGAAAATGTGCTTATGCAAACCTTCTTTTAAATAAGTTTCAACTTCCTCTTTCATTTAGGAAATGACTCCACACAGTTTTCATTGCATAAGCACTACTTTAACTAATGTAAAATTTATTTTATTTTAAGGTTTTAAATTTATTTTTTTTGTTTTAAGATAATTTACTTAGTAGATTCTGCAGCCTCTTCTCTAACACTTAATGCACAATAGCCACTGTCTGCTGCAGAAATTTCATTTACTTTATAACATAAGACAGCCACCCCTTATGTTATCCCTCCGTAAATGCATATTGATTGGCAGCAAGGCTTGAAAAAATAGCACTGATGGAGTTTTGTTGAGCTCAGCGAAAACTTTGAAGCCAGAGAACAATGACCCAGGCATGGACTTTTCTCCTTAATGGAAATTGGAGGCTTGTGCAGGGACACAATTGTGTGCTATGTTACTTTATATGTGCAGTTCAGCAGAGCCGTGTAAAGTACACAAACTCAATACTCAAGTAAAAGTGCAAGTCCTTACCCAGAAAAACACTCCACTACAAGTAGAAGTACCCTTTAATGTTTTTTTACTCAACTAAAAATACTAAAGTGCAACCTCGTTCAAGTGTTCATGCAGAGGCTGATATGTCTCACAGAAAGTGTATTTTTAGCTCTGAAGAAAAAAATAACTTTACTTTTCCCAAAAATTAAACCATTTAATCAACACTAAATTCAGTTACAGATCACCAACAAGCTTTGTTAGTTTCAAGGCCAGAGGAGCTGTTGCATGAAGAAGCATTTTTAACTTGAAATCTTGTATCAATGGAGCTGGAGAATAAAAAATAACCCTAAAAAACTCTAAATTTAGCATAATATGCCCACTTTAATGGAATGGTTGACAACAGATGTTTTCTTGTTTTCTAAAACGGAAACCAGAGCCCAGAGGCAGAATTAGCTTAGCATAAAGAACTGTTCAGCAGGGTAGTCCTGTCTGAACGTTAGAAAAATGTGCATCTCTCAGCACCTCTAAAACTCACAGAGTAACATGTAAAGTGTTGTTTGTTTAGTCTGCACCAACCAAAGTGTACATATTATCACACTGTGATATTATGGGGGGTTGTGACTTTTTCTTGGCTAATAACAGTACCTTCCAGTTAGGACAAGGTAATAGTTTGGAAAATTTGTAAACTATGGACAGAGTGAAAGTGTTTCCCCCTGCAATTGTATGCCAGGCTACACTAATCGCATTCCGGTTATAGCTTCATATTTATCACATTAGACATTACAGTGTTATGTCACTGTTAAGATTACCTGTCCTGCACTTGCCTATGTGCATAAATTGGGAAAAAATATTAAATATTTTAACTGTAATGCATTTTTTGAAATCTTAAAATGCACTGGTGCCCTACCATGTAAAACAACTATGTGCTCTCCTTGTTAATGCAAAATGGAGAAATCTAGTATGCCATGCAAAACAAATAGTTATAACATTATTCCAAACCATCTCAAGTAGGATATAAGGAAGATTTTTTTTTTTTATTCAATACCATAAAGCTCATCATAAAATTAATAAAGACTGTTTGCTGAAGTTGTAAAATGCTACTCAGTAGCTTTGTCAATGAAGTGAGGCAGAGGAGACACCACAAATGCAGTTTAAAATAAATTAAGTACTGTACGTTGTGTTTGAATTAATCACAACAAATTATGTTATCCATGGAGGTGTGATTTCTTTTGGGAAAAGTGACTACTAACCAGCTTGTAGTTACAAACACTCAGTGTTCAATGGTTGTAATGCACATCTCAAATCAGGCTGTGTGCTGGGCCTGGCTACAAAACACCACCTTAACTTTCACCCCACAGTAATGGGCTCCTAGCACAAAAGAGGATCTACAAGAAACATGTGAAAAGCAGAGTGATAACTCCCTGCTGTCTATAATGTACTGTAAATGGCCATTAGTCTTTTTTACAGTATGTGCATTTGAGTATTTGTGCGGGTCTCAGTGGATGGCAGACATTCACTAACTCATCAGTGAATCTCTATTTCTCAGCACAGTCACACACATTGACCTTTTCACTCTAGCAAAGCTCTCCCTCCACCACTCCCCTCTCAGATTCTCAGCTTCCTCCTCCTCTTCCTCTTCCTTTTTCAGACACATTGAAAGCAATAGTACCACTCCAGAAACTGTCAGAATAACCCTGTCTTTAGAATGAATATTTCACTGAATGGAGCTTTTCAAAAGCACAGCCTGCAAATTATTCTTTTTTTCTCACTCATGAATCATGTGAAGAACATGGCTGCTGATAAAATTCCTGTGAGGGAAATAAAGATATAGATGTTTGCAATAAGGAAGCCACAGAGGGACTGCACTTTGCTTTTCCTTGAAAGTGATAAGCTCTGGTATTATTTGGCTGTTTAATTGTCAAGATGTTTTCAAGATGAAAACTTGGGTTTGGTTTGATAGATTCTTGTACAGTAATGTTTTTAATTTGAACTCCAGTATTCAGCCATGTTAAGATGTTTTTATTGCAAATCTCTGATGCATGTGATTACATCATTTGGTCAGGGAATAGTGAGGCTGGAAACGTGAAATACTCGATACACAGTGGAGCTGTTTTATATGCTGCACTCGCAAATTTAGTTTTCAGATTCACACACGCAGATACCCACAAAGGATATTGCAGGACTTACATGAAATAGCACAGGACAAAAGGCAATAAAGGAGTGTGACATGAATGCAGAGTGTCTCAGAGGGAATATACACACAGAGAGACCCACAAATGGGCATACATAATGAATTACTGTTCAATTCAGTAGAGAGTTGACAAAACCAGGCAGGGTTGATTGGTGTAAATGAGCTGAGACTGAAAAGCGTTAAATTAATTTTGCATCATCTACAGCCAAGGGAATTGAATGAGAAAGTCAGTAACAGCAGAGAAATTTACTTGAAAGAGAGAAGATGCAGCTCAAATCTCCTGTTGCCACCCTTGCTCCTTGTTTCTCTTGCCCTTTATTCCCTCGTTCTGAATCAATTTCTTTCATGCATCTGAAAAAAAATCATCCAGTTTTGTAGCTGTTTCACGCTCTGTGATTTCAGTGTCCATCACTGACACATGCACAATCATACACACATAAAGAACATTGCTGTTAGGTCAGCATATACTTTCTGTGTACTCAGCACAAGTTAGGTTCAGTAGAGACCAGGGAAAGTGGGAGGAGAGAAATCAGATCTGAGAAACAGGAGACAAGCAAGGTAAGACGCACTTTGATTAATGTTAAAACACACAGAGGTGTGGCCAAGTGTGTTGAGATATCCTGTAGAGCTGTTACTTTCCGTCATATAGTGGTGGTTATAGGCATCAGTGCAATCGTAAGCTCACAAACAAATATAGATCAATTTTCAAAATGAGTTTTTATGGTTCACGGTGAACCATAAAACTTTGGAAGATATGCATTGACAACTGATGGAGACCAACAGCTGAAAGACAGACCAATCACAAAACTAGTCAGTGAGGACAAATGTCTACAATCAGTGTTTTTTAATTAGAAATTGGTCATATGACTGATTGCTTGTGTGATATTGTGCGAAGGTTCTGCACACCAGGGAAGCCATGCAGTACAGGGACTCATGTGACTGTAAAGCAGCAGCAGTGTGAATTGTCCGCACACGGTGGCACCTGAACGAGCAGGCCTTGGCTACTTTCCAGGCAACCAGGCCAGCACAGTACAAGGTAAAGAGAGACCTGTTGAAGGAGAAAGTGCAAGCAGGTGTGTAAGAAGCACCAAGATGGTGGGACTTGGACAGCAAGGACCTTGGACAAAATGGGAAAATGTGTTGCAGTGAAAGATATCTTGAGCAAACACCAGGCAAGTAAACTTTAACCACATCAGGTTAATGGTGCAAGCTGTATATTATGACACATCACCAAGCCCAGCTAACCTTCAGACCTGGGGTTAGACCGTCACCCTTCTCCCCTCACTGCATTGGGAGAGGATCTTTGGAACTACTTCTCAGCAGCTTCCCCAGAGACTTTGGAGACATACGTTATCACTGGCACTATAACCTGCAGCTGCTGATATGGTGATTACAGGCATCAACTCCAAACAAACATCATTACACTGCTCCTAAAATCGTTACCTTTGTGAAAGCTGGAGAGAAACCCAGTTACTGCTCCAATCTAGCTGCAGCCTCCTCACCACAGGTTGAGACTGGCAACTTAGGGTAGCTCTTTCTCAGAATTCCTACCCCACAGAACATCAACATGACTTCGCCCAGCTTTTCAGATACAGTACTGTGAAAAAGTATATTCCCCCTTCCTGATTTTTTACTTATTTTGCATATTTGTCACACTTAAATGATTCACATTGCCAAACAAATTTTAACAATACACAAATTACAGTTTTTAAATGATGATTTCACTTATCAAGGAAAAAAAACTGTTCATACCTGCGTAGCCCTATGTGAAAAAGTAATTGCCTAATAACTGGTTAATAATTGGTTGTACCACCCTTGGCGGCAGCAACTGCAGTCCAGTTTTTACAATAACTGGTAATGAGTTTTTCATTTCTCAAATGGTAGAACAGCATAGGAGGAAAGGCTGGCAAGCTTAATTGCGATCCCATAGAAGGTGGCAGTCGGGGTTTCACATCACACTCTTTTTGCAAGGCCGTGACTAGGCTCAGGATCACGGATGGGATGCAAAAGAAAGCCATATGGACAATCACAGAGGCTGCTGCGAAAGCCTCCAGGTGACTTTGGTTAAGGGGTAACTCGGTGGGATAGGCATCAGACATCAGAGGGTGGCAGGATTGAATCCCAGCCCAGAATCCCAGCCCACCCCCCATACCACGTGTGTCCTTGAAAGTCAAATTTCATTGTAACATGTACAGTCGTGGCCAAAAGTTTTGAGAATGACACAAATATTGGAAATTGGAAAAGTTGCTGCTTAAGTTCTTATAATAGCACTAATATAATATTTGTGTCATTCTCAAAACTTTTGGCCACGACTGTAAATGTGATCAATGACAATAAAGCTGATTATCTTCATCCTTATCCTTAAAGAGTGCAGATCCATGGCCGCTTGTTTCTGGGGCACATGGTGGGAACTGATCGACCTTGGCTTGGTCATCTGAGTGAAGGGGTTTCAGCATCAAGGATGATGCTGACAGACTCAGAACCCCCAAGGACCTAAAGAACATCGTCTCTGACAATGTGCTCCAGTGCACCAGTATCTTGCATAATACATAATGCATGAATGAAGATTGATTGATTGATTGATTGATTGATTGATTGATTGATTGATTGATTGATTGAAGTTCTAACACTAAAGCTTCATTGGTCTATTTTGTTGAAGCTTGTTTAAGGAGTTGAACATGCTAAAGATCTGTCATACGTATGTTAAGAAAAGAAAAAGTTATTCTGGAGAATGATTTTTCACATCCCGGCAAAAAGTTCGTTTTTACAACTTTAACTGGATATTAATTGATTAATTACAGCCCATAAACTCTGTATTAACATGTTTTATCAGAACGGTGTGAGAAAATATATTTTATTGCATTTGTACAGATGGTTGATTTGGTGCAAAATGCACAGTTCCTGATTCACCTCCATGTTTAAACATCAAAAGAGCAGTGACAGCCCAGTAAGTGGTGCATTTGGAGGACAGGTTCATTATGTCTCCGAGAAGGAGAGCAGCTGTCATCACCTGTACAACCTATGTGACATGTTACATGACCGCATTGAACAAATTGAAAATAGAAAGCTGGCTTTGGGAGGAGACTCATATAAAGTCAGGTCATTACAGTGCTTTCAGATAACAGCATTTGTTGTTGATGAAATTTAACTGAAATGCTCATCAAAATGTGTTTGTGACTATGTTTGTTTATATGCACAGCTCAGTCAGGTGACCATTTGACTTGGCATGCACAGAGTTGGTTTCTATGTTCTACCTGTATAGACCAGACAACAAGAACAGCAGGTACAGATGGTCAGTGGGAGTACAAGGCACCATGCTGCAGATACACACACATTCAAACATGCAAACAAACCATAGGGGCAGACATTAAGCTGCACACAGTCTCTTTTTTCAATATTAATCCTAAAATCCCTGCTCTGTTTTTACATTATGCAGAGGCAAACTTTGAGCAAAAGGTAATAAATATGTAAATCATGGCATGGCCAACTTTTTAATATAAAGCACAGGGTGTGACAGAGGTCAATATGTGTGTTTGTCTTTATACCCTCTATGCTACTATACAGTAGACAGAGCACTCTCAATTTTCTGGTGCTGAACAACAAATATGCATATTAATAAATGACACACATTAAGATATGAGGTGCTGATGTCCAATACTGTGTCATTAATATTACATGAATGCTAGAAGAGAATCATAATAATTTCAGTCCAGCTACAGGCTTTTTTCATCCGCCCACAGTCTTCTTCATCTCGCTCAAGTCAAGTGAATTTTTAAGGAATTATCAAAGGGGGTGGCACTGTCAAGCCACACACACTCTGCCAAGAAAAAGTGTAAATGAGAAGAGTTAGTTATGAGAGAGTTACACTACAGAGTAAAAATTAACAATGCTTTAGAACAACCAGTGATGTAAATGTCTCACCACACATGGTCAATGTCATCAACTGACTAGTATTAATATTAAGTATTTTTAAATATTAAGTAGAAATATTCTGGATGGAGAAAATGGAGAAGGCTACAAGTTTAAAAAAATAAAAATAAAATCTGACCAGCATTCCTTATCTCAGCTCAAGATGCTTCTAGCATAACACACCTTCAACGTGCATTTTGATTAATGTAGGGACCAGGTTTTACCAAAGAAAATACCATATCTCCTGTCTGCTGCGTTTCTTTTATTATGTTTCAACGTTTTTTTTTTACGTTGTGTTCAAGTGGTTATGCTGTGTTTCATTTTAGTCTAGAAGTTAGCTTCACCACACTTTTGCTTGTAGTGAGGTTTATTCACTTCCTACCCAAAGGTCATAGTTCACTGTTTGTCATAGTGGCCTCATAGCAGTATGTTCTCCTGTGTCCATAGGCAGCTCCTGGGACAAATACAAGCTGTTCTAACCTTCTGATGACTTGTATTTGTTGCAGAGAGGTATGAAAAACTCCAAAATCAGTAAAAGATATTTTAGCTTCTCAGAGGCAAAGCAAAATTCAGATGACCTGTGTATTGTAAAGACTCCCCATTTTAATTACCATAATTATTAATTATTTCAAATTATTTCCTCCTGTGACCATTAAACTGTTTAATCAGAGCATGGCCCAGCGCTGAATGATTTCTCGGGGGTGACATTGCGTGAACTAATTTGACATGAATGTTTTGCAGTATGAGCAGTCATTTTATTCTGTTGTATTATTTAGCCATGATAACATGCTAATGAGACCTCATGGTGTCTGATCTCTAGATCAAGCTGCTTTAATCTGCTTTAGTTTCATCACTGACAGAAAATCTCTGCAAGCACAAAGTACATTAATAGGTATTAGGTCATATTAATAAGCAGCACATCAAATGGCAGTTTTAAGAGTGCTTGAGCCCCTCTGTGATTTACTCTGCTTCATTCCTCTTCCACTGTGTTTTTATTACACTGTCACCTTGCATGTTACTTGTTGATCAGTTACAAATTGTTTTGTAATAACACCATCTATACTATATAAGACTGGTAAAGCAGGACAAATGCAGTGGCATTAAATGAGGGCGAAGGCCAGCAGAAATAAAAGAAAAACATAAAAACCCTCCTGATAAAAAAAACTTCACATTGGACTGTAAGCAACTTGGGTTCTGTGCCTCTCCTCCCAGACTCTGGGACCTTGATTTCCAAATGAAAGGCAAAATGTACTTTTATCTGAGAAGAGGACTTTGGACCACTGAGCAACAGTCCAGTTCTTTTTTCCTTAGTCCAGGTAGGACTTTTCTAATGTGGTCTCTGATTCATGAGTGGCCTGATCCTAGGAATGCAGCAGGTGTAGCCAATTTTCTGAAGATGTCTGTGCGTGGAGGCTGTTGATACACTGATCCCAGCCTCACTCCACTTCTTGTGAAGCCCTCCCAAGTTGGCTTTGTTTGACAGTCTTTCATTGCTGTCATTGCCTGTGCACCTTTTCCTAACACACTTGATTTTCATGAGCTGTAAGTCGTAAACATTGAAATTAAAACAAGAATTCAACAACAATTCTAGAGAGTTAAATTTTTTGAACTCTTTCACCATCTTATAATTTTTACAGATGCACCATGTACCAACCACCAATCCATCAAATTTAGTAGATGTTTTGATCAGTGGCCCCTGGTGAAATTATTTTTTGGGGTGGCACACTTTAGCAAGTCAGTTTTCAGATGCATTCTAACCACCAGTGGCGGCCTGTCAATAGGGGGCACTGCCCCACTTGTCTCACATGAAGAAGAAGAAGATAGGAATCACATAAAATAATT
>JAUBNQ010000001.1:20406773-20419516 GCA_032353495.1 Ctenopoma kingsleyae | reverse complement strand
AGAAAGCCGGTCCTATGAAATGTCGTAAAATGTTTACAAGTTATTTTATGGATGCTACTAAACTGGCTTTATTAAATGCCACTATTCTTTGTGTTTTTATCACTTTAATTTCCTCCTCCTTCTTTTCCTTCATTCTTTTCTTCTTCCTTACAACTTTTCTTTGAGTTTTCTTTTTTTTGTCTCATCCCTTCCTTACTTCCTTCACTCTCCTGCTCTTGCCTTGCTCCCGTCCCCTTCTCTCCTCGCTTCCTTCCCCTTCATCTGTTCAACAGAAATACACAAGAATGTGATCTCTCCCCTGGAGGGTGACACCAAAGAGCACGTTCTGCACGAGAAGCACACAGACCTCAAGCAGAAAATGAGAGACCTCAATCAGGGCTTTGAGCGACTCCGTAAGCTCAGCCACGAGGGCTTCACTGAAGACAGTGGTGAGGGAGAGAGAACACTCACACACAAATGTACATCTAGTCTCCTTCTCCATTTCAGTCTCACTTTGCCTTTATTCCATCTACTTAATCACTATGATTTGCAATCTCAATAACAGCGGCATAGTTGGTAAGTGTAGACACAACGGTTTAACATTAAGTGTTTTGTGCTTTTACTTCAATTTGAAAATGTCTGTAAAATGAAAAGGATGTGAAGAATTTGAAAGAGGTTATTTAAAGCAGCTCCCAATGCTGCATCCATCCAGGGACATGCGTAAACCAGCTTGTCCTTGTGCTGTTTAACTCAGAGAAAACAGTCATTACTCTTTCGTCATTACTGTTTCTTTTATGTCTCATATTCATCTGCTTTCGGCCAAGTATACTGCAGGTTTCAGTGGGAGTCTGCAGCAGAGTTTAGACAAAGGCGATGTTTCTTCTGCTGATGCGTACCAGCTCAGTTACTTCTTCTCTCCTCATTCCCCTCCGGGCTCAACCACTTGCACCCATCCTCCCCAGACTTAGTCTCCTATAGAGCAAAACAAGTCTTATGCTGCTTCTCCTTTTCCGCTGCCTGGTATTCGTGTAGTTTTGTAGTATTAAGGCGAGTTTTTGTCTGTTTTGTATTGTGTGTGTGCGTGTGCGCGTGCACGTGCGTGCGTGCGTGTGTGTGTGTGTGTATATATCAAATGACTGAGTAACTAAGGTAACTCGTTGTTGTGGCTCCATCTTATGAAACATCTGCTGTGACTGCTCCCTCCCTCTTGAGTGTGCAACGATTGGTAAGACTCCAAACCCGCTCTTCTGTTTGCCTCTTCATCTTTCTCCCTGCCTGTTCGTCCTCCCTGTAGAGTTTCGGGAGCCCCGTGTGATCGAGTTGTGGGAGGCTGCCAAGAGAGCCAACCTCAGCAAAGATGAGCTGGACTCTCTCAAGGTAGCTCTTAGATTTCTCGTGACAGTTTTTTGGATGCTCCTGTATTCACTGATTTCTTTCTAGGCAGCACTTTTTGTTTTATCAGAAAACTATAGTCCAACATATCTTAGAATACAACTCTTAGAAACTTTTTAATTAAGGGCTCTTTTGGTAACAGCAGTATTAACTTTTGTAGTGTACTTAGTAGCTAAGTACTACTTGTGTATGGTGAGCCATAAAGTAGAGAGCGTACCTTATTATGATCACATTTTATGCATTACACATCTAAAATGCACAAGTATCCCTCTCTCCTATGTCTCGTTGTGCTCCCTTCACCCTTTGTCCCATGAGCAAATGAATCCAGTGAACAACTCAATTTAAATTTCAATATTCAATGATATCTGGGTCCATGCATCACAGAGAAACATTCAGCTAGAAATGTCTGTGTGACACTTCCTCTGTTGTCAGTATATGAGCTCCCCTGTGCAGCTGTGCATCTAATGTAAGGTGAACCCTCTGTGTTTGCTTCGCTTTCCTTTTCTTGTTCTTTTAGGAGGAGCTGCGTCACTTTGAGACCAAAGTGGAGAAGCACAGCCATTACCAGGAGCAGCTGGAGCTGTCGCACCAGAAGCTGCGACATGTGGAGGCTTTAGGGGATAAAGAACACATCAAGAGGAACCAGGAAAAGTACAACACACTGGCTGAGAAGACCAGGGACATGGGCTACAAGGTGAGGAGAGTAAAAATGGTTCTTTAAGCTTTCACTCCCCGTTGTACCATCAAACAACATAAATGTGAATACCTGACAGCTGGCCTGCATTAGAAACTCAATTTTGCAAAACAGAAACAGAACAGAAAGCTGTTCTGATCCAGCTTCATAAAAAAGAAAAGTGAATATTTAAATCCTCTGTTATAATCACACAGGTGTTGTCACTGAGTTTGGCTAATTAGACTTTCTCTCAGCTTTTTGTCTGCGTACAATAGACTTCACATGTCCCTGTCAATTTGTCTCGTTACAATGGAACAAATCCTCAACAAGATAGTTGTCTGCATTTGTATAACATTTGTGTCTTTGTATATAAAAAGATTTGTAGATAAAAAGAGAAGGTGTTGATGTTGACAGTTTCTGTTTTTTTTCAGATGAAGAAACATTTGCAGGACTTGTCCAACAAGATCTCTCGTGAGGGACTCCAGCACAATGAGCTCTGAGAGGCTCAATCATGATCACTCAGTGAGGGCTGAATGAACTGAAATAACTTTCTGTTCAACCACAAGTACCCCCAATCCCTAACTGTAAAAAGAGTCATTGTTTTCCATGTACATTTTTCTACTTTTCTAGTGTTACGAGCTGTTGATTTTGCAAATTGCTGAATGAATGGAGTGATACTACTACATACTGTGCATGAGAGAGATTTCTTATAAATCAGCTGAACGTATTGCGATGAGTAACTAAGTCAAATCGTTAACAACTGTAGCAACAGTTGTTAAATTAATGAAAACCATGTAGGAAAGAAATGTCTGGTTGAAATTGTGGCAGTAGTTCAAAAGTGCCAAATTTTGTGATGGACATTGTCGAGCGATGGTCAGCAGCAGTTGAATCACTCTTAACCAGATGATGTATTTTGAAGCTGAGTGATAATATTTCAGGTCTCCAGGACCAGCCAACCAACTGCATGACTTCTTTATCCTGTAGGAAGATCCTCGCATTGATGGCCTGACACTTGTCTGTCATTAGCTGTGCCAATAAAAAGTATTACATCACATAGGCTGTTACCACTGTAGTATCTCATTCCTTGCTCTACTGAAATATTGTTATTTGTATTGTCTAATCAATATAAAATGAAAAATGCTTTGCAGATTCTAGCAAGAAGCACTGAAACAGCAGTCTTTAATATCCAATGACAGTAGCCAACAACATAGGAATATTTTAAAAATATAGTTTTATATCATTCATATTGTCTTGCCATAAATAAAAGCTAATATTTACACATCCTGTCCCTCTAGTGACATTAATGGGCTGTTCTTGGTAAAACCTTTTTTGATTCATCCTGTCATTTTATTCCCCCCCGCCAGTGTCGCCTCCTCAGAGACATTGATGGGGAGAACTGAAACCATAAAAATAAATTAGCCTCAAATATTGGACAATTTGTCCTGATGATATCAAGAGGGAGATGAGAAATAGGAACACACACGGCACTTTTCCATTAATCAGCTCCTGCCCTCTCACAGACCAGAAGCAGAGACGTTGATTACTGTGATGAATAATGTTGCTGGTTGGCTGATACTCAGTCTTGTCCTGCTTGGGACACATGGGCCTGGATTAATGTAATTTGTACCTGACATATAATTCTAAGCTGCTTATTTTAATCAGATTCTTTTAAGCTGTGATGTGGAATGATAGCCAAGCAAGCTGGGACTTAACAGTCAATTGTAAAGTGTTAGGGCTTGATTTCATGGTGCATTCATAATACATTCTGCCCCAAACCTGAGGCAAATATTATGAGTCTCAATGATAGCTGGTAGTAAACCTTGGGTTAGACAGGTACGAACAATTACAGTTACACCCAAACACAAAGTAAATAAGTAAATCTAAGCAGAATTTAAAAGTAAAGGAGAGTTTAACCAATTATAACATCATGCAAAGCTCATTTGCTGTTTGTATCTCCTATCTACAGAAGATGATTAGGGACAGTGTAAAATAAATTTGAGTTTTGAGTTTAAACTCAGAAGTCACTAGCAGAGATTTTAAAATCAACTTGTTACCATAAATGTGCTGTTAGCTTCCATGACCATGGTTATTATGGTCACCACCACATAGATAATAGTCCAAATAGACTAAATCAGGTCTATTACATCACGATTTGGAGGATTTGGCCAAATAAAACTTTGGAATACTAGCTGACAAAAATGCCTAGCTTTGAACAGGCCTGCTGTGCCTTGAATTCAATTCAATTTTTTATCTTGTCACTAATCCTTTTCCGTATCTATAATTCTATCTATGATTACAGAGGTAAATATGAAAATTACTAGGGTAAAAAGGACAACACTAAAATATGAGAAATTACAACATTTAACCAATACACACAACATGCGTAAGAGACTACCAGACAGTTGCTCTTCTCCTTTTACTCTAACTGGAATGAATTGTTTGCAGGAATTTCTGTATACTAACACAAAGTATAATGACCAACTGTGTTTGAGGGTTTTAGTTTCTTCTTGGTGATGCAGGGAGTTGGCAGTGAGAACTTTTGAAGTGTCATCGTTGGGCGTTGCAGAGTCAGTGTGGTGGCCCTCACCGCCTGCTCTCCAACTGAGTCAGTCTGTCCTCCCTGCCCTGAACATGCTCCGCCCCCACTCTCTGAGCCGTTTCCATGGCAGCAATGTCGAGGTGGGCGTACCTGATGGAGCCCTCTTCTGGTCGGGAAATAAGTAGTAAAAGGGTACATAGGAAAACATTAGTGTTTACAGAGTATGATGTGGTTTTCCACTTGACTTGCTGTGTAATGTAATGTGTGTTCTGTTACTCTGACCCTCTAGTGACTCAAACTTGCTACAGATACATATTACATTGTTAATACATTTCCTTGATAGTGCTGTTAATATACCCTTTCATTTCCCTTGCATTCATTTTATCTGTTATATGTAAAATGCATAAAATTACTGAATATGTCTTTCATGTACACCTGAGAATTTAAATTCTTTTAAACAGTTGTAAATGCTCTGTCACTGTATTAAATTGCTTCATTTTCACAACTAAAAATGTGTGATTAGGTTTTAATAGCAATAAAATTGAATACATGCCTGTTTGTCATCAATAAACAGCCTCTCGCCATTTGTTAAGGGTAATGATCTGTGTGTATTTAGTAACAGTGGGACTGTACTGTGCAGCAGGAAGAACAAATAGAAATCTAAAACAGTCATTTAAGGCTCGGCGTTCTTACTGGGTCTGCAGGGCTGCAAAGTGAAGACTGGAGCTGAGCTCGGCTCCTGCAGGTTCAGCTCTGTGTAGAGGAGCTCTCTGTTAGTTTTAGCTGGCAGGGGGCTAATGGGGACGTTGACATAATTAACAGTGCTGCCACTGTGGAGCCTAGTGTCCAGGGATAACGGGGCCTCACGAGGAGGCTGGAACACGCCTGAAGAAAAAATCAGAAAAGAGCTGTTAAAGTGATGATCTTGGACCAGGTGAATAACATGCCAGTATGTCACCAGTAGGCCAACTTTAAAAAGAAACACACTACCTGGAAAATATCAGTCATGACATTTAATTAATCAGAAATAATGTAATTCTCTTACCATAGGCTGATGTGGGCCTATACGTGCTCAGTGTGACAGGCAGAGGTGGAGGAACAGAGGGTGAAAGTGGGGTCAACAACCTCTTTAGAACTGCCAACTTATTACCAGCACTGTCGTCTCTTTCCTGTTTCATGCAGAGAGGAGCATCTGGGAACAACATTTTAGCACATTATTTATTGTTTTACCTTTTATTCAAACAGTAAAACCTGTGGTAGAATTTCACTTATTATATATTTACTTACTTAATCTGCAAGTAAAAACTCTACTGTGTAAACATTCAAATTACAAAATATATTCTTCAATCTCACTGAAGTAAATTTGAGTATTAGCAAATAAGAGTAAGGTTATTAGAGAAAAAACACATAGGCATACATCCAGTCTAATAAGTAATCATTTAATCTACAGCAATGCATCATATTTTATAAACTGTTATCCACCACTGAGTAAGACACAGTCCCAGTGTTGCATTCACAAACACACCTTGTGTATCTGCAGACAGTGACAGGCCTGATGGTGAGCTGGCAACCTTCAAGATAAGTGACAAAAGGACCATTTCAAAGGTTTTATTTAGAAGCAACACGTAATTGGTTAAATATATATAGAGCTAGTCTTTTGTTCTGTATCAGGTTTATGAAATAAGCCCATGTTTCATTTATGCAGTCATGGCAGCCTAAAGAGGCAAATACAAGAGAATGACACATTGAAATTGCCTTAATTACCTCATATTCTCTTAGGTATCATAGTCTTTTTCTGTAATTGGATAAGTAATTTGTTCGTTTTTTATTTGCAAGAAGAAGAGCATACTATTTCTTCTTTCAATTGTTGCATGGTCTTGTTTTAGACCTACAATAGCTCTTTTTATGACTCCTGCCTGGCACAAGCTAAAACAGGCAGACGATAGATTACCTGTGTAAGGCATTTGTTCTTCGTTGACCGCCACTGCTCTGGTGTAATGTAGTTGTCCAAATCATGGCTGCCCTGGGTGAGAAGCCAAAATAAAGTTATTACTGTGCAACATTAAATATGGTTACTGGCTTAAAGGAAAACAAGTGATAAATGAGGTAGTAGGATAAAGCAGGAACGGGGGTAGTGTGAGGGCATGATCTGAAGGAAGGAAGGTGATACAGAGAACAGAGGACAAAGCAGATGTCTTTAGAGGTGGCAGACAGGAGACAAAGAGATGGCTGGTGCACACTTTACAGATCTCCGACAGCGTGTCCCAATTTGCTGTTCTCTCCCGCAGCTCATAACGCAGCTTCAGAAATGTTATCTGTCACACAGTTCGTTTCAAATGACATAATACAACTTGTCTGATCAGGAACCGTCTCATTACCCAACATGAAAGGTGTGTAGTTATGCGCCACACTGAACCGCTGACACTACAGAGTCAAGGAATGATGAATAAAGAAAACTCATTTTGGTTTCAGACAAACAGTATCCTCCTCTCTGTGGGTTTCTGTCGGTTTCATCACTACTCATTAACTTTCTCAGCCCCCTTTTGCTCTCTTCCTCTCTCCAGCATACACGTGCTGTGTAACGAACACACACACTCCTACACAAGCTGTCAGAAATCACAAGACATGCTGATTCCTCTCCTGCTCTGATGATAATTTGATCACAAAAGGAGGGGGGCGGGGAGCGCTTTTCACAACTCATCAGAAAATTAATTAGACACTACGTGGAGATTTGTGTCTTCTGATAGGTTTTGAGTTTCAGGCAAAATCAGAAAAGCAGAAAAACAACACCATCTTCAGACAGGTATGTGATTAAAACCCGCACAATCATTTTCTAAATGATTATTTAGTGGTGTTTCAGTTGCTCAGCAGGTGGCTCTGCCATCTCACTGTGAGAAAGACCTGGCCTTGATTCACAGCCACTTCTATCTGTCTTCTCACCATGTTTCCACACCCCATGGCTTTCGGACCACAGATGTCCAAAGTTCCTTGGACCGGAGACTAAACTGCCTGAGTGCAGGAAGCAGCACCCACAGTACACTGTAGTACAATATGAAATGGTTTATGATCTTAAATAGCAAGGTAACAAATGTTAACAAACACTTTTAAACAGAATGATTTATGACGCTGGTGATCCTTAGTTTTTATAGAGAAATGATGGGGTATCAGATTTCCTGTTTTTCTGCAAGCCTTTAAGGCAGTGACTATTGTAAATCACAGTTACAAAGACAGGCACTCAAGTGAGTCATTAGGTTGAATAGCAAGTGTGCATGTGTATGTGAAGAGGCCAGATAATTGCTTCTTGACCTGCTTGCGCATAAGTTTCAAATGCTGCAAAATTATGTAACACAGTGAGGGCAAAAGTTAAAAAGGCTGCAAAGAAGAAAACTGCATTAGAAAAGTAGATCCTTGCAGAGACTAAAAGACACTTAAAATGCAGCTTTCTGCAATTTGCACTTCAACCTATGGCCTCAGAAATTGCCTCAGTGGTAAATTCACATTCTGAAAGTATTAACCAAAAAGTGAACACAGCAAGTTTCACTGATATTTTGGAAGACATTGCATAATGAATACAGTATGTAGAGACACATGGATGTGCATTTCCATTATTTTATATCCTCAGCTTCTTTTAGTATTGTGTATAATCTTATGTTCTTTTCTACAATTGTGAACAGCATTCCCAATGTGCTGCATGAGAAAGTGCTCTATTTGATGTCATTATCAACTTTGAAATTCCTTTTTGTCAAACATTTTCCGTGATAAAAGTCTAATGTTGGAAAGTATTTTAGTACTTTTTAAAATATAATTTTTAGGCACTATATTACTGTGTTATACTACTTCAGAGTTCTACTCCTCTATATTTACCTGTACTACATTTAAGTATATAGTTGTTATAGTTAAGCACTTTTACTCTTTATAATGTAAATACATTTTGCTGATAATAATTCTATATTTATTTAAATAGGTTTGTGTGACCTATTAGGTAGGTTTAAGTAATAGATTTTGAATACAGTATTTACAGTATTTGTATATTGCTATAGTGATCATTTTACTTAACTAATGTGCCTTCATTTGTTATTAAATGTTTGTACTGGACCTAAGTGTGTCAAACCTTCCTTACTCTGCCCCAGACCAAACAGATCTAGTAAACTAGAACAACACCAAAATGTCCCCAAAAGTCCCTCCCAAATCTAGTACTACAAAAAAAATATGAGCTAGATCTCTTTATGTTTGTTGCTTAGTGAGAACAAAGAAAGGCACGTGATTTACTCCAGCAAAGTAGAATACACAGAAGTGTCTCACTGAGGTGCCCCGACCCAAAAAACAGCCAAACATCTGTCCCAGCAGGTGCCGACTTGGTAACCTCAGCGATATTACTAGTTCTAACCCCACCTCATTTTTCTAATTTTCAAAACATCCATACCGCAGTTCTACCAGGAGCTGATCCTGGCTTGTTAGCAAAAGGGATGATTACATACGATCAGTTTATTAGCACAAGAATCAAAAATAACACTGTGGGCTTAAATGCAAACAAACGCATTAAAGAGAGATTATTATCTGTGGGAGAAAACCCAGCACAGAAATAAAATTCCAAAAGGGAAAAGGAAGTTAATTCTCTATAGCGCTGAGTAATGACGGAAATGTTCTTATATCATATTATAGTACTATTCACGGGTGATTATACTCTAGTGTTATAAAAACGCTTCATTTCTCTGCTCCCACTTATAGAGAATGTGTAAAACATATACATCTATAATATATTGATATTATGTTCTGAAAAGGAGTTTTAAGTTCATTACTTCATGATTCCCCCTTTGAGGTTATATTCTACATGTATGTACATGGCTGATGGTTTATTGCTGTACTGAAAAAATGTTTAGACTGCAACTATGCCACTACCTGTGTTTCTCCATAAACCGAGTCTCCATGTGCCAGCAATGGCCTGGGTGTGGACTTTCTCTCACTATCCACAGGGGGCACCCTCTCACTGTCCCAGGAGTGTGAGCGCTGTATCATGACCTGTTGCTGAGCCCTCAGTCCTGTGGGGCTGCTGCTCGACCCTTGTCCCTGACTATAGCCTCTTTCTTCACTGCACCTGGTATTCTTATCCAGCTCAGGTCGGCCTCCTTGGGCTGGAGGATCCCTCAGGCGCAGGGTGTGGAGCAGACTTTTGGGTGTATCATACCACAGTCTAAGCAGGTTGGGGATCTGATAATCATCACTGTGCCTGCGAGATGCACGAGAGCTAGATCTGGAGGCACAAGTGCATGAGGAGGAGGGAGCAGAACTGTGCTCTGGGTTAAAAGGAAGGGTGGGAGGAGGAGGAGGAGGAGAGACTGGAGGAACAGAAGTTGGTGAGGAAGGAGGAGGAGCAGGTAAGCTGGCCATAGAGCCAAATTCCTCCCCTCCTCCCTGGCTGGCCATGTCCAGACTCCCTGTATATGAGGACACGCTTCCCGAGTAAGACGACTGGCTGCTTGTCGCTATCCCAATCCCACTGTCTAAAGAACTCTGCCTCCCGCTGTCATGGAGACCACGAGGATGAATGTGGGCAGAGAACTGACGAGTTACGGACCCACCAGCGGCGCACAGTTGGTCATCCGAACCAGTCAAAGGCTTCAGCGTGGTGGAGCTTGATGCTGTCTCGCTGGAGAGATGCAATCTAGCTAGCGGATCCATCCAAAAGGGAAGTCTGGCTCCGTAGCTTGCTTCTGATTGGCTAGAGGACGAACTGGAGATGCTACTGTGGTCGTCCCCGGCAACAGAAGTGCTGCAGCTGTAAATAGAGCCTAAAGAGAAAGAGAAAGTTATTAAAGTGATTTATTAATCAATCTGCAAGGAGACAAACATGCATACACTGAAATGTTACACTGTGGTTTACAAAAAAATTGGTAATACACGAATAGTGCCTTTAATTTGACTCTAGGCACAACATTTTAAATATAACCCATTTGCTAGAGTTCAAGCCAACTACAGGCATTTCTATGCACAAATAAACTCTCAGAGCTTCAGAGCTAGTCAGCAGAAATTAGTCATGGGACATCTAACTATATCACAAAAAGTTTCCCAGAATGGCCTCATAAATATAGACTAGTGATTAAGTCCTTGTGTGGCCAGAAGGCAGAGCCAGCCTGAGCATGCAGGGTGTAATGATGAGTAAGAAAATGATGATTTATAGCAAATCCCAAAACGTCATGACACAGTGCATGTGAAGGCTGCATCTCTGTGAACACTGCAGAGTGCTCATGACTTAGATGTTGGTTACTGTTATATAACCTGAGATGAAGTTCATAGAGTAAAGTACCTGTGCTGCTGGCTAGGCTGCACTGAGACAACATGCTGAGTCTTTTCTCCAGCTCTGATGTCTCCTGGTTGATTTGTTCTTCTGCTAAAGCTGGGTCAGCATTGGGATCTGCTGTTTGCACATAAGATACACACAAGCACACAAAGAGCACAGAGGTTTGATAAGTAAGCAAAGAGAATGAAGGAATTCGAAACATAATGCAGTAACTTCTATCAATCCAGTAACGAATACTTAATTTTAAAATAGATTTTCTAATAGATTAAAGTAAAGTAGAACTTCTCTAAATGATACTAAAGATATACAAGCACTTGCATACACACTAAACTGTTAACTAAGTATGCATGATAAAACATGTAGCATAATAACATATAACAAAACAATAGTTTTTGTAAATATTCTGAAATGCGGGTTTGACTGTGGCTCAAATAGTCCAGATGTTCAAAGGTTATCGATGTGACAGATGAATGAAACATTCAGTATGCTAGAATACATTGTAAACAAATACACATCTCACAAAACCAGACTAGAAAACAGTTTTATATGTTAATACAAATGAAAATATCATGTCATAGGTCGTCTGCCTTCACTTTAAAAGCCAGTGTGTGAATGTTTCTCCAACTGTTACACCGGCTTGTAAATTCAACATCTCCCAGAGGAGGTCACAGGTGCTCCAACTATCTGTTGAAGCACCAATTTAGTGTAAAACCCTGCCAATTACACACTTACTGCCTGCTAAATATACACACTGTGGGTTTGTGTGCCAGCACGTTGCAGCTGATCAGGGTGTTTGTGTGTATAGGTGTCAGCAACCTAACCCTGGATCACTGCCTCTGGACTGCAACAGCTAGTGCTAACGTGCAGAAGTTTCTTCACTACACTATGTGAGGTGTCAGTTTACATTTGCTAACGTTGCTGGTCTACGCTAATTATAACTGCTTCACAGAATGTCGTGGGGTTACAGAGGGGCCCAAAGCAGAGCAGACTGACGCAGCTAGAATAAATGCTGCAAGCTGAAGTTTAACTGTGGTAATCATCATCATTCATCTTCATTTTATTTATTTTTTTATTTTCCCCATTGGTTCAACAGCTTATGACCCAACTCTCCTCCACTTATGAATCTGAATCACATTGGTCCGTTTTGTCCAGCTCTATATGGATTTTAATATAACGCTGACTTTGTTCAGTATGTGCAGTGATATTTTACTTAAGCTAAAATAATTATAGCATACAAAATAAGTGCAACAAAAATACCAAGCATTTTATGTGAAAGGAAATGCATCGTTTGTCAGACCTCGGGGATACACACATTGCATTAAGAAATGGTGAGTATAAACAGAAACTCCATAATGCACCTGAAGAGACCTCTGATTGCAATATGGATCTGTTTATTTATGTGTTTGTTTGTGCGCAAGGGTGTACCTGCAATACACGGACGTGTCAATGATTTCACAGTAATGTGCCGTTAAACACTGCGATGTGCAAGTAAAGGTGGAGAAAAAGAAAAGTGCAACCTAGTAAACATGGATGTAAACAATATAGGATATAAAAATATGCTTTGCAAAGAAACAGCACAAGATACACACAATGTAATGGTGCATGTAAACACAACTTGACAGCACAGTCAGAATTGATCAGTGTGATAGAAATGGATGAGAAAACCTGGTCTAGGTCAAAATAGTCAGGTTGCTTTGGGTTTGACAGGGCTAAAGCTAAGCTAATGGCTAAAATAGAGAGATCAGTGTCTTGTGTTATCCTCAGCTGTTACAGTATTTGAAATTAAAGGCTTGAAGAAATTGGTATAGATCTTTTTCTATGTTGGAATCCATCTATATGTTTGTAAAAAAAAAAAAAAAAAA
>JAUBNQ010000001.1:20379846-20393122 GCA_032353495.1 Ctenopoma kingsleyae | reverse complement strand
GAGGTGGACATGGGTGAAAAGCAGAAGAAAAAATAAACTGAAGGCGGTCAGAATAACACATCTGAATCTGATAACCTTAGATAATATCTGTGTTAAATAGGATGGTTATTCCCAGTGGTGGAAGAAGTATTCAAATATTTTTTTTAAAGAGCAATTTCACTGATTTTCAACTTGCTTCCGATGGTTTTAGTTTGGCGAGTCAATGTCCCCTCAGCTTCTATGTGCTGTGTACATACACATGTACATTACACCCATTTCTTTTTACTTTAAACAGCATTGCATATTTAATCTGGGACACACATAAGACTAAAAGCAAAATAATGTGGTGTAAATGCCCTTCTGAAATGTTATGGAGTAGTATCAAAATTTAATTTATTTATGCCTCTCAGCTACATTCAAGTCACAGTGCTAAGAACAGAATTTATATACAATTTCTTTTCTTTCACTTCCTGATGTGCAAACAGATGAGCTGATATTTCTGGTCCTTAGTTTGGACGAGGAAAGATGAAACATGTAAAAAAAAAATTGCTTTTAGAACAACCATCAGGTTGTTTATAGAAGAACAGGTAATTTTTAATGAAAGAGATTCTTAGCTCTGTTACTCGAATGTAACTTATTTACATTCTGGGGTTACACACAAGCTATGAGGATATGAAGATGCCTATAAATACTTTATCTCTTAAACTTAGATAAAAGACTGCGTGTAACCAATGATCCCAGCTCAGCGCCTCCATGCACAAAAGCGTCGAGGACAAATGTGAGGCACACACTTTTGATAAATGAAGGTGAAAAGAATAAATTGGATAGTCTAAGAAAAGAAAGGAGGCTGCTCACATGAGCATCTACGGAGAAGGTTCAACCTCTAAAAGATTTATTTGATCTATTTACAGACAGTACAGTCAACTGAACACAACAGGGGGTGAATTAATTCCTATTGTGACACAACTGAAGAAACAACATGACTGCATTGCAATTCAATAATGACTACAGCAATACGGTGATTTCACAAAGTAGACTATATACAAATGAATACTTTTAACCGAGAGTAAAAATGACAAGGACATGGGATAAATTAATGTTTTCTTGAGAATATAGTACAGGATAAAGTAAGAATAAGTAAAAAGTGAAACGGTTTGATTTCTTAGTCTGTTTTTTTTTCCAGCTAAAACCCTACAGGGAAAGACAACACACTAAAAACACTGACGAACTGCTGAACTGTGGGGGAAAAAAACTGCTCTGTGCAGCTGGGAGATGTAGCGAGAACAAGAAGAAACACGGAGATGAAAAAGAGAGAATGTGTGCAGTCGGTGCAGAATTTTTTGGATCACAGAGCGAGATTGCACGTGTGCGCTGGCTATAGTCTTATTTTTCAAAAATGATATGAGAAATGGCTGAGGAGGGTGAACAGTGCTGGAAACACAGAATGTACTGTGCCCAAGATGATAAAGAACAGCTCAAGAAATGTGTGTGTGTGTTCATATGCATATGATTGTATTCATGAGGTCAGCTACAGTCAGCATACAGTGCGCTCAAAGATATGTAAAAAGTGGTAAATAACACATGGTTCTCTAAGAAACGCGGTAACATAGCCTTCATACCATTCTGAATGTAAAACAACTAGTAATTGTTAGCAGATGTCATAAGTTTTTAAGCCTATGGCAGATTAACAACCTGTAGCAGACAATTTGAAAAGTGAAAGTTTCAAAATAAAAGCAAGGAGAAAAGTATTTTTAAAATGTATAACGTCTGTTTGTAATTGGCTAAAGTGCATTATTAGATTCTGTACACTGGAGGGGTAGGGCTGGAGGAGAGAGTTTGGCACTGGTCACCACCAATTAATCCTGAGCTCGTCCTCGAGCTTACGTCTCCAAAGAAAAATCCACAGCAAGTCCACTCAAAAGTTCACAGATACACACCACGCAGGAAAGTTACAAGGACAAGTTGTGTGGAAGTCTAATGCATCCATTTTTCCTCTCTTCTTCTGCCTGGCCTATTTTAAAGTTGCTGTTGATTTATATAGGATATATCAATATATCCATTGTTTGACCAAATAAAAACCCTTTTATATTGTATGGAATAAAGCTTCAATGTATTTTTTGTTATGTAGGTTTTCACTTTAGACTCTAGAAAGTCAGGTATTAAATTCAAAGATGTTCTCTCACTAAGCTGAATGAAGGAAGGGAGGAGAGCTGGATGCATTCTAGGACATTTGGCCACAGGGCATGAGCAGCCAACGAGAAACTTCAAATTGACTTTAGTGGGCGTCCAGTCTCGCTCACAGTCAGGTGAAGGAAAAAAGGTGAAAGTTTAAAAGTTTCCAATGTTCACACGGGGGGAGTACCTGAGCTAGGCCGACCATCCTGTGCTTCTTGTTGGGGTCGGGGGTGGGGTTTGCATGGCAGGGCTGATGGAGTGACATAGTTGAGGCTGGGGCTATTAATGTCCCCCTCTCCTACTAGAGTCAGATCAGACAGGGTGTCCTCCTCCAGCATCTGCACTGTTTCTCCCCTGCCAGAGTTCTGGAGGACATCACATTGGGTGCCTTGGGATGGGTGAATAGGGGAGATGGTGCCTGGAAATGGAGGAGGTGGCCTGGCTTTCCTCCCGCCTCCACTCTCAGTGCCGAGTGCAGAGTCCAAGCTCTGGGACTGGTGACTCGCATAGAGCAAGTGGGTGCTGCCTCCTCCCCCCCTGTTGTTGCTGTTCGCCTTATTGCCCTGACGACTGCTGCTAGGGAAGCTGCCGTTGTTGGGGTTACGGGAATTAGGGGTGGAGCAACTGGGCTCAGGGTCGTAGGGAGGATGCGTAGCCTGGTTGGTTGCCACTGGCGACAGACGCAGAAAGTCTGGGAGCTGCAGGTCACTTTTGTTTAGCAGGCCTCGCTGGTCGTCTGCTCGGTTGCTCTGAGCTTTGGATATGAGGTCGAAGAACTCTGCAGGCATGCGTCCACACACACGCACACAAATGAATAATCACCAAAAATAGCATCTTTAAAAACAGTGACACACAGTTATTGTCATTCAGAAAACATGCAGCGGAGGGTGTGTATTAATCAGTTAGACAAGTCAAAGCTACGTTCAGTGTGAGCAAAGGTAACTGTGCTACATGAAGCTAGCTAGCTTTGAAAGCATTTTGGTGCTGCTTCTGCAATACTGCAGACAGGCAAAAGGTTAGTGAGATCACAGCAACACAGCTAAAGAAACTAAAGAGAGAAGGAGGGTGTTTACCATCTTTACCTTCAGCTTCGTCTATATTAATCTTTTTCTGCTTTCTTTTCTCCTGAGCCTTATGGAGAGAGAGAGAGTGGTTGGGTAAGGGCTGGCTGCTTGTGTCAGGGCTGGGCCCAGCCTTGCCGTTCTCCCCACTGGGGTGGGCTGAACCGGCTTTCCCTGATGGCCTGTCCTCCCCCTGGGGGCCACAAGGAGAGTAGAGCGGGGCATTAGAGCCCTGATGAGTCATGGTGGTGAAAGTATGGGCATAAGTTACAACAACATGTGGGGACTGGTGCTACTGATGGTGAGGAGACAAATTCTAAATGAGTGGAATTTGATGAGGGCAGCGGGAACTGTAGGGATGTTATAAAATAATTTCTTTAAAATATTGATAGTAATTTATTAATCTTTGATAAAATCTAATTAAATGACTTGAAGGATGTTCCATTCAGATAACCACAATGTCTAACACTGTGTGTACTAAGCATCACCAACATTTAGGCTAACAACATACACAACACCACCTATTATATATTAATAAAAGCCACACTACTGCCCCTGAGGTGGGAAAAAGCTGGCTTAAAAAATATTCTTCTAGACTCTAGCAAGAAATCAATAAATGACCATTTCAGCTGGTCATTATTCAAGTGAAACCCCAATCATAACAGGAAAACCCTAACAACAATTTAAAGTGCTATTGCCACCACCAACTACATCCCTAGAAAGATTTTGTGGAGGTTATGAGAGCTAGCAAATGCTGTGAGGCTGGGCTTATATCGCCTGGCCAGTGGATTGGTTATGGAAGAAAGAGAACCAGCAAACCAGAGAGAAAAGTTGATGATGCATTCGGCCGCAGGCAGACCACAACAATGGAACATTTGGAACCTCGAGACACCACGTGGCTCTCGGCTCCACAGCTACAGTGCACATAAATATAGTCGCACAGAGCCGAACACTGGCACAGACACACACCGTAAACTTGAGCTCATTTTTTAACACAGTGCAAACAGACACTTAGTAGCGTGACATCGTCAAACAGGAAGTTGAAACATTCTGTGAGTTATGGAACATTCAAGCGCAAGAAGAGAACGTGGAATAAAGAACTGCAGGACATCTTACTGTTGTTGATTGGTTTCTGATTGTGGAGGCTGAGCCGTGACTCTTAGAGGGAGCTACTTTGTTTGTCTGTTTGTCTGAAATGAAAGACACAGAGCAGATAGAGATGTTGATACAAAACGACAATAAATGAGACAACAATGCAAATACAGTTACTACGTTCAGTATGTTATGAGTAAGACACTCCAGCCAGGATTACTGACAGAAAGTGCATGCATGTGTGTCCTCCTTACCCTTTCCAGCAGTGTGTTCTGCTATATCTAATACAACTCGCAGTCCATCCAGGTTGGAAATAGGAAGACCTAGATCTAAAGGCTCTGTCTCCCCACTCTGCATCACACAGACAAATGTGATTAGAGTTTGAGCTCATCACTATTTCTGTTTATCTACAGACAGCCGGCAAGAGAAGTTACTTACAATGCGTGCCACCAAGTCAGGCAGATGCAGGCCATATTTGGCGACCACAGGCCTGAGGACTTCAGTCACTGGTTTTGTGGGTTTAGCTTTTAGGCCCACGGAACGGTTAATAGGGACCAAGTCGAGTCTGGAAAGGAAGAGAACTTTTGTGTAGGTCTAAATGGTAGTAGCATTAGTGGCCAGAGACACAGTGTGTTGAAATTTTCACAGTACCTGAAGAGAGTGCGCTTTTCTAACCGCAGGTCCCGAGAGCACAATGTCATACAGTCTTGGTCCAAAACAAGTGGCTGAAAGACAGAGGAAAAAAAATGAAATCACGGAAAACATCCACATAGTTGCACAGCCTTCAAATATGATGACTCCCTGTCACATGGTCTCACACCGCCTTTAAATAAATGGTACAGAAGAAGACAAAAAAGTGACAATTCCTGCTCTCTGACCCCCTCGCTGATATGAAATGCTCTTGTGTGCTTAGTTATAACCATAATTTATTAAAGTTGCATACCTTTTTTGCCACTTGGGGGCAGAACTCAACAAGACTGACTCACAAAAAAACTGAAAATCAAACATGTTGTGCCTTATACATTTGCTATGGCTTCTGTGCAATCAAACAATAGCCTGTTTGAATGGTGAGGCCATAAAACCAAAACACTGACCTGAAAGACAATAAAGCAGGCATAGAACTGAAGGGAACTGCAGAGTTGGGTGATAATTTATGTTATGTTGTCAAGTGATCATGTGAATATTTAAAATCATTATTAAAACATTTTTGACATAAGCAACATGGCCATACTTTTTTGTTTGAAGCCAAACAAATATACATTATTTGGAATATCCCTTACCTTCTCCCCTCCAACTAGGAAGAGGTCAATAGCTGCCAGGTTGATGCAGAGCTTCTCACAGAGGCCCAGCAGCAGGTCCCTGATTGACACTCCAGCCCTCAGAGGCACAGAGCAACATGAGCCATCTGGCAAGGTTATATTACACTGCCTTAAGGGGGCGCTACCCCCTCCTCGCTCTGTTGACACTGCACCACGGGAAATGTCACCCTGGAGGAAGAGGCAGGGAAAGTAAGAAGAGACAACAATGTAACAGGAGGATTACAACAGTAAAATAGACAATAAAAATTTTGGATAAGCAGCAGAAAAACAGTCATATCTGAATCCTTAAGCATCATTAAAGCAGATAAATGAAATCAAATTGAGAAAACGTGGGTGAAGAAAAAGCTGTTCCATACTGATATGAAGATCTATATTCCCATTAGCATAAAGTCAGTTGATGTGTCTTTTCAGACCGACCTCATTCCTCCCTGACCCTGACGTCCCCAGCTCCAGACTGGCTCCTGAAGACAGTGAACCCTGGGACTCACGGCGACCATTGCTGCCAGAGAAATCTGAAAAATGATAAAATTATCATTACTCATTACTCATCATTACCCATATCAAACATAAAAAGCAGCAGGAATAACTGTTAACTGACAGCAAGAATGATAGTGACACACTTTTACCACACAGCCCCAAAATGTGCACTGTATTGTACAAATGTTCACTTCGTTGTTTAAAATTAGCAAAGCATATCAAAATAGTTCTTGTTTGATAAGTCAGTCTACAGGGCAAATTGTGTAATAAGTGTAACTGGAACTGAGCAGCTTTGGGGTAGACCACAGCTACACATCTTTCAAAGAATCACTGCTTTGGCATCTGTGTTATCAAACCAGTAACAATTTTTCAGTTGTTCATTTTCAAGACGGCGCCTTTGAACTCTTCAAGTGAAGAGTCATAAAATGAATAAAACTGAATAAAATGAATAAAACTACTGACTGTAGTTGAAGTCGGTCAGTTCTCGCTTCTTCGGGCCTTTTCCAAAACTCCTGTTGCGGGACCAGGAGAAGAACATGCCTTTCTTCCGGTCTCCTGAGTCATCCCGACTGTCCTCATTCAAAGAGCGACCAGATTTGCTTTTTTTGTCTTCCTATAAGACCCATACAAAGTACATGAAGAAGGGCAGACACAGAGATGCGAACATACAGATGAACACACCGAACAAGAGCAGATCTACTGTTTGTATCTTTATTTAACTTTACATTTTTATTTATTTTTCAAATTTTCTTATTCCTTTATGATAAGGCTCAGAAGAGTGGACGGCGTTTTGCTGTGTTACCTTCTTGGGAGTGGAGAGGTTGGAGCGGTCGGAGCCAGTGGTGCTGTGTTTGGAGGTAGGACTGCTAGGGATGTGGTAGGGGTCAGGCAGAGGCCTGCCCTCCACTTCTGCCAGCATACACTCCTGGTACAGCAGAGACTTGAGGAAGCGTGTGTAGCTGTCAAACTTCATGAGGTTGAAGATCTAAAGGGAGCAAAGAACTAAGTGAACTATAGAAAATGCAGAAAAGGATGCACACGATCGCACAGAAATCATGGTAGTAAAATGCAATGCACGAAAGGGGAAGGGATGAAAACCAGTCTGAGGATGGGAAAAATGTGAATTTGTAAAAGTGCCACTGGTGGGGTAAAAGAACAACTTTCCCCCGTCTACAGCATGCTCATCTAAGAAGCTATTCACATCCAAGATGCTAGACAGAGGGCCCACATGAAGATCAGTGTCATTTACGTAAAGTGTGGTTGTGCTTGTGGTTGGTGTGCGAGCTACCTGCAGTTGCTGCTCCTTGAACATGTCAGGCCTGGGGGCATTGAGGATGTCATCGGCAAGCTGAGCCTGACTATCGATGTTGACTGGTGTTGTGGCTTTACTGGACAGGAAGCTGTTGTAAATCTCTCTGGCACGCTGAGAGAGCTAGAGGAGGGAGGAGGGGCATGGAAGTTGAGGACAGGTCAAGGTAAAGGTTAAAAGACAAACTGATAAGACCGTAAGGAAGACGAGAGATGAAAATAACTAATTAACACATGCTGCACTCATTCTTGTCTGGAGGGTGTAAATGTATGCAGTGTTAGACTGTGTGCCTACATATCTGTTACCTGCTTCTTGTCATTCTCAGGGACGTGGCTGAAGAACTCACAAGCCTGCCAGAAAAGGATATTCTCCTCACTGAACTCTTTCTTTAGGAACTCCTGCAGAACAAAAATAAAGAAAAAAAAAAACAAATGAATACCAATCATTGCGTTTTAAGCAGTCAGTTTTTGACAAATCCCATCATTTGAGCACAGCTTACAGGTGTGTCACCAGGAAAAGGCTTTTTCAAAATGTTCCTGACAAAACCTGATTTAACTGTGCAACATTAGTATAATTTGTCCTTATGATAAATGGAGGGAAACAGATCTGTCACGTGCATGTGGAGGACATCACCAGTCATGTGCCATTATAGTACCGAGAAGTAGCGGACTCCCACTGGGTCCTGCAGCAGTCTCTCAAAGCAGACAGCCCAGCTGGCCACTCTCCTCTCAGTGTGGCGTCGGTGGCTCTGAACACTGGGCAGACTGGCATTACTGTTCAGACTGTTGTCGCTGCTGCAGCCCTGCAGCTCCACACTGTTCAATTCTGTTGATATAAATAGACACAACACCAAATAGTTGTAGCATCACATTATTTTTTTACTTTTCTAACTTTTGTGCACCTTCACCGCAGTATTATTACAGGATAAATTAATATAGAGATAATTAAAAATATTTTTCCAAGAGCAGTTACAATGGCCACTCTTTATTGCTCTGTTTGGTGAACTGTTTTTGTCTACCTGAATACACACCTGTGCCTTGTGTGTCCCAGGTGTGCACCTGTGATAACACAGGAGTAGCAGTCATTCCAATGAGACCTCCTCTCCCCACACCTGCTGTGACTTTAACTCTGCAATCCAACACCCACTTTCACTGATACAATACCTACAATACTGACATTGCAGATTTGATTTGTTCAAGCTACTATCAACTCATCCGTTTTCTCCTGTTCTTGCCACAATCTCAGCTCTGAGCTGTAACATATAATACACTTTATATATGGCAAGATCACAACATTACAATACAATTCTATAGGAAGTTCACTTATTATCTTTGTGTATTATGTACATTTCACACTAACTGGACACTAAGTACTCATGAACTAGAAGTACTATTTGAACTTTTCCATTAAGGAGTTTCTGTGCATGGATTCTTAATTGTTCTAAATCCCACTTTTGCCACCACTAGACCTCAGTGCATATACGCTCCTGATGTTTAGATAAGATCAGAAGGCAGGCTGAGTCACACAGAAAAGCTGAGAATAACCAGAATAAAGGAGGTTCAGTCTTGATAAACTTAAAATGGGTGGCTAAGCTGAGATAAAACAAAATGCAAGAACAGCCAGAGGGAAGGCATCACTGGTCAGGTGTCAGAGACACCAACGCAAATCCTGTAAATAAACCCACAAGCTCAGGATTCCTGTGTTATTTAAAACATAGCTATTAGATAATTCCAATGTGATTTCCGATTATGCACATTTTTCTTTGGTTTAATGTTATCAATGACAGTTTTCACATTTTTCATCTGTTTTGCCAAACCACTCGACTTTCATTCAGTTTAAAACCAGAAGAGTAAACAGCTCCTGAGGCAACTTATTCAGTCATTAATGCTGATGTATCGCAGCGAATGAGAAGCAAACATTTACCCATGCCTTCTCTAAACCACGTATCCTGTTCAGCGTCACAGGAGCTGGAATCATCACAACAGACACACTGGATAGATCACCTAACGACAAAACTCCATTTTCCTCTTAAAACTAAATTCAATATGTTTCCTCTATTTTATAACTCATTCAAATCAACAGAAAAACCACACAAGCAAAATACTTCAAAAAAGTACAGTCTACAAAGTTCATTACTGTAATTAACATTGAATATTCACAGTAAGAGTTTAAAGGCCAAGAAAATCTATTTCCTCAATCACAATCAATCCTCAGTCATGACAACAACAGATTAGGATGTTTATAATTTCAAACTTATTTTGTCTGTTGCTTATTTTGTACAGAATAGATGATCAGAGGTGCACAAAGTACATATACTCAATACTCAAATAAAAGTGCAGGTACTCACCCAGGAAAATACTCCACTACAAGTAAACGTACCCTTTAATTTTTCTACTCAAGCACAAGTGCTAAAGTACAACCTTCATATGTCCTAAGAGCCCTTTAAGAGTCCAGATGTGTTTGACAAATTCTCAAAGGTGAAAATTATGACTAAACTGTGTTGTTACCTACAGACTGTGGAACAAAAATAGCAGTCAAGATCAAGGTTAAGGTCAAATGTATTTATATAGCAAATTTACAACACGTTCGTGCTGCCCAAAGTGCTGTACAAGCAGACAATAAAAAATAAAAGCCACAGGAACCACACAACCACAGTCAGTAAAGATGGAGCTGATTATAACCAGCTTATGTAGAGACAGGATGTTAATCCATAAGTGACACATCAGCATTTTATTAATATTGTATATAATCATTTTTATAAGAATCTAATCATACAAAAAGTAACTAGTAACTAATGGAGTAATAAAATGGACATACTCCAGTCAACGTTACGCCACTGTAGTACTACTACTACTACTACTACTACTACTACTACTCAAAACCCATCTGTTTAAGCTGGCTTACTCTCTCTAGACACTGATTTTAATTGTTGTCAATTTCTGGTTCTTATTTATTTTCACTGTATTTTTATATATTGTTTTTATGTTTATAATGTTTATTGATATTTTATAATGTTTACTGATGTTAGAATTTTTACAGTGAATAATGTGTTTATAATGTTTTATGTTCTGTAAGGTGTCATTGGGTTCTAGAAAGGCACCCCAAATAAAATGTATTATTATTATTACTACTACTACTCTAGGCGACTATTAGATGAGTTTTCAGAAATGCAATGATGTCCATATATATTTATTTCTCAGTTTTTTATATTAGAACAACTAGAAACACATAAAGTGGTTTCTTGGCTGCTATCCTTTCACAAAGACCATTCCTGATCAGGTTTTTTCGAGCTATGGAAGGATCAACATGACATCCAGATAAAGCGGCCAGATGCTGGACGTCTTTCTGTGTCTCAAAAAAGAAAGTCTGAGAAACTTTGCATTTTGTCCACAGACAACATTTCCGCCTCAGTCATTACTCTGCATTACTCCTAAACACAAATTCAATTAACTTTTATCTTGTAATGGAAAATAAAAAGCACTGGAAAATGTCAATACCATTCATACCAACAACAACACTGTTAAAAGTAAGAAGAGCTTTACCACATTTGTACAGACAGGTTAGTGTCACCATTTAAGACAAACCATCTCTTAAACTTGGCAATGAATTTCAAAATCAAGCCCTACCCGCTGTCATCATGTTACCTTTATTTTTCCTATGTGCCTAAAATATGCATTTCCATTTTTTGGGAAATAAGCGTTTAAAATTCCACTAATCTCCTCACCTGGGTAGAGCTGGTAGGAGCCTGTATGATGCCAGCGGGGCAGGTGGCGAATCCTAAGGGGTATCCAAGCCCCTTCATCCATACTCACCCTATCAGGGGCCCTCACAACCTCAAACACATCAGGTTGAACACACGGTCCAATACAGATAACATACGCACACACACACAGCTGACAACATCACAGGAAGGAAGAGAGAGAGAGAGAGAGAGAGAGAGAGAGCGCGAGAGGAGGAGAAACGAAGAAGAAGACTGCTATCAGTGGTGAGCAACCTGGCTGACAACCTGAGAGACCACAGAAAGAGTTGGGGCACAACATGCACACACGCGCACACACACACCTCCATGAGGTTCTAGGTAAATGATATGAGCACACACAGGCCTCAAGATGATGAATAATTCAGAGGAGAGGTAGGAGGGAACTAGAAACGCAGGAGAACCCACACACATATACATGTACACACCCACACACACACACACACACACACACACTCTGCAGTATTGATGAGAAACTTGAAAAAGCCCTATACCGAGACTAATGAGACCTACTGCCCCCACACTGCTACACTCACACACAGGCAAAGAGCAGAGAATATCTGTGTAGTCTTGTCTTGACTTTTCAGACCGAAAACCAAAATCAGAATAGAATACTGCAACAGGCTTTCAAAAATCAGTCTGCATATAAAAAATAAAATAAACAGCAATACAGTGACAGCTTTTAGCATACGTACACAAACGCCCTAAATTCACGCTACAGTACCAAGAAAACCTGGAGAGGACAATGCATTCAGTCAGTATGCTTCTAGACTCCTGAACTGTACTGTTAATAAACTAAACCATCATGTGCACAGAGAGCCAGTTTTCCATTCCACTTGCTGACACTGTGTTCTCTCTGCCACACAACCAGCGCCATAAACACTTCCACGTTAGCTTTGATTGTAAACATGTCTGCCATAGATTCTACACCCTATTGTTTTGTTTCACACCTCCTCTATCTACTCTTATCTCCCATCTACTGTAAACTGTCTTTTGTTTGTGAGGTGTTAAAGCACCGTTAGAAGACTCCTAATGAAGGTTTTAATGTCCTGACAGGAACAGCTGGGTACGGCTAACTTTTGTCCATTTTTACATGTGTAACACCACAAATTCCTTGAGGGATCTCTGTCCAGACATGGCCTACTATCCCCTGTCCTCCATAGAAACTTTACCTTCTACATTAAACTAATCTAGAATTTTCAGATATCTAATTTATATGACTGGTAAGAATCAGAAGAGTAAAAATCAAAATGTAATGTCAGAATTTTGTCTTGCAACTTGCTCTGTCTCATACTGCATGTTCTATATGTGACTTGCCACTACATGTCCTTATGTGAAGCGTTTACAAATGTGTGACTGTCTTTAAGTTGCAGCCTGACAACAGCAGCAGAGCAGTCAGAGGTGGGGCAGAGGTTGAGCAGGTCAAACCAGACTGTTGTTTATGTGAATTTAGTGAAAGAGACAGATTTTAATGAGGTGTCCACCATGAGCATAATTATGATCCTGCAAAGTAGGAAAACTGGTCCTAAGACATACATAGTATTCATGTTACTTGAAATTAATTAATCATAACAACTTAAAAAGGGGGAAAATTTCTAGTCAAGAGTGTGTCAAAAGTCACAAAACAGAGAATGGTAAAGAAGATGAGGAATGAGGAAATGAGATCACCAAAACAGGTACTGAGATGTTGAAAAGACATATCTACTCACCTCCATCAGAGACTGCAGCGGACTGTAAGAAAGCGCAGAGAGACATGGATTAGGACTTTCCGTCACCACACAGATGACACACATTCATAAAGGTTTGAGCAGTGCACAAGAGCCAGGAGGCAGCTGCTAGGGCATGCACTTTTAGCCACATGGAGACACAGACAGACTGGGTTTCTCACAGGCCCTGGCCCACTGTCCCACACCCTCTCACACCATGACACAGTCAGGTTAGCGCCCACACTCATTGTCTTATGTGTGGGAGGAATCATCAGTGAACTGACTGTGCTTGCTCTGCAAGAAAACCTCCTCAGAGGGTGTGGCTTGCTGTGTGTGTGTGTGTGTGTGTGTGTGTGTGTGTGTGTGTGTGTGTGTGTGTGTGTGTGTGTGTGTGTGTGTGT
>JAUBNQ010000001.1:20297421-20326147 GCA_032353495.1 Ctenopoma kingsleyae | reverse complement strand
AGAGTAAAAACCGATACCGATAATTTCCGATATTACATTTTAATGCCGATATCGGCCGATAATATCGGTAGGCCGATAATATATATACATATATAAAACTAGGATCATTCTTGAAACAGAAAGTGTGCTATTAAGGACATTAGGGTTCATAAACTCACTCATAAGCTACCACTGAAGACATAAGATTAATTCAGTCACTTAAATCCAACATTTTTGACCGTACTTACTGCCATAAAGTTTGCCATTGCATTTGTGATATTGCCATCTCCCTCTATCCAATGCTGTGGTATTACTTGTCTTTGTAGGAACATGCTTTCGGAACAATGAAATTGAATTGCGTGCCACACTGCTTCTCAGTCAGACTTTAATTAGCCAAAATACCTCCACACTACTGAATTTCTGAGGTTATGTTGACTGTATTCCAGCCACATGATTGTTTCAACTCAGCACTATTCTCATCATTGGCTTCTCGCATCTGCCAAACCATGGATAGAACGAGTTCTATCAAGAAACATTTTTTTGCAATCGTTATCTATTTTTTTATTGCGCAGTCCCAGTCTAGGGTAGCATTACTCCACAAACAGACATGTACATAACATATACAGTGTAGACGGAAGTAAATTACTCTATGCTCAAGATGTGGTCTCAAACCAAATTAAATCTCACTTTCATGCCCACACACTGACACTGACCAGCTCTGCTACGTCGGAAGGGGTGACCGCTGAATCTGGTCCCTCTGTGGTGGTCTGGGAGGAGTCGCTGGGTGGAAGTGAGCAATCATTAGTGCCTAGCTGTGTGCCTCCTTCTCCTAAAGGCCCTCCCTCTGGTGTGGCGTTCTCTGGGGTGGTATAGTCAGCCGTCTCTGGGGTAACATTGGCCCCACCACTGGAGCTCTGACTCAGCATTTCCTCCTCGTTGTCGTTGGGTGACTCGGGAGTGCCTGATGCAGAAGTGCCGCCTCCTCCACCACCCTGCTCTGAGGAGGCACTGAGATCCACGGAGTCGCCAGGCTGAAGGGTGTGCTGGGAGGAGCGTGGCTGCTCAGTGATGATGTCCACCTGGGCTGTGGAGGAGGCGTCGGCACCAACAACCGACGCTGAAAGAAAAAAAGACTTCACTGCAGGTTGGGGCACCAATTACTTTACTTATACTTTTAATTGTGAAGTATGGTCAGTTTCCAATTACTATACATCCTGCCTCCTGGTGGGTGCTTCTCACCTGTGAAGGAACCAGACGTGACATCTGTCCTCTCCGGGTCATCCTCCAACCCATCCTCCTCTCCAGAAAGCATTTTACCTGGAAACAAGCATAAAAGTTCAAATATTAAATCAACAACTAAGACAGAAATCAGCTGCCATGAGTGACTCAGCTGAAGGTGAGTTTGCCCAAAACCTGACTGGAACATCAGTAAGAGGGTAGACGACAGCAAATGAGATAAACACACTAGTCACCTCTCTGTTTCCTGAGAAGGAGTGGACTGCTGGAAGACCCTCCTCCTGCTGCAAATGGCAGGAAACGAAGAGGAGGAGGTGAGGAAGAGAAAAGCAGTATAAGCTCAGAAAGACTCATAGAAAACAGAAACAATTATTTATAGATTACAGGGAACAAGTTAGCAATCAAAGAAAAAAAGCTGTGAACACACAGTATCGCAGAAACAAGAGAAGAGCACCAACACAGTTTAATCCTGGCAAAGTCAGTCAGTAAAGGTTAATGAATTAAAAGCCACCTGAAGCAGATATATTTGCAATTCAACTACCTGCTGACTACAAGAAAGACTAGTAAAATACTACAGGCCCCACAATACATTGTACAAGAGTGAGCTCTTATCAGCACAGCCCTAACTGACTGATGCGTTTACCAATGAGCTCCAGGATGCTGCTTGAGCGTGCGCGGCTTTCAGTGTCCTGGCGAAACACGGTGGCATGTGGAATGCTGCCAGCAGTGATGAGTATGTGCAGAAGCTCCGGCGGAGGAGTCCTGAACATCTGCTGCAGGAGCTCCAGAGAGGCTGTGACTACATTGTGATCCCAGTGCTGTGTATAGTGTAGGGTCAGTTCGTACACCTTTGAGACACACACACATACACAAAAAGAAAAAAAATCAGCCAAGACTTCATAATAACTTTTATAATAAACTTTGTGACATACACAGAATGTGAAATTGTGATTTCTTCTTTACCTGCAGCAGCTGTTCAGGTGTCGGCTGTACGTCAGCTTCCTTCCTCATGACTCCAAAGCTTCCTTTGAGACTGGTGGTGTTGACCTGCTGCTGCAGCAGAGGGATCAAGTAGCGAAGTGTTAACAACACCCCCAGAATCAAATGGCTGGGGTGTTCTTCATCCACTGGAATCAACAGACCTGGAAATAGGACAAACAGGAGGTCGGCATTTGAATGTCTGCAGCCTGTGTGATGAAGCTAAAAGCAGTTACAAGTAATAAATAGTGTCACTGCATTTGGAAAGTGAACATCTTTGTGCTTGAGTAAAAGTATATAATAAGGACCCATCAGGGCACCTGTGTGAGTGTGGCCCTTTGTGTATCGTACCAAGCAGCACATTCAGGAGCCAGGTGTAGAAGTAGCTGAAACGCCTGGAGTGTTGGCAAACACAGACAGCTGAGCTGGCTGCAGTCCGCCTGATGGTCGGGGAGCTGGACTTCAGGTTGGCCACAAATGACTTTAGCAGCACCTGGGACAAAAATGGTAGAACTACTATTGTATTGTGTCTTTTGGTATCATATTATTTAATTAGTTGTGCTACAAGACGTTAATTCAAGTTTCTACAGAGCCTCAGCTAGTACAAAAGCTCCTAGTACAACTAGTACAAATGTGAATTGCCCATTCCACACAACAACATTTGAACATTATTTGGATGTTATCATTTCATGATAATCTTTGTTTCCATACAATTCAATTTCCATCAAGTCTTCTTTATGCTGATACCTTGATTTCTCCATCATTGGCAAAGTGTCCCAAAGCCACCATAATCTTGGGCATTGCTGCGGCCAGAGTTTCTTGCACAGTCTCCTCCTGCCGTTTGGTGATTCTGGTGAGGCACGGCAGCAGGTTGACCAGGTAGGGTCTGTTCCAAAACGGGGACAGAGGGAGAAAAATGAAAAAACAACAGTAGAGAAAAAGGAACATTGGTAGCGTTGGAGCACAATATTACTATACTATACACAGGTAACGTGAAAATCTGACAAATATGTTTTACTCAGGTCATGTTTAAAATGAACTCATCTTTAGACAATTATTTCACAATTTCCCACTCTGAACATAAAATAACTTAAATATAGTTGTCATGTGAATGAAGTAAAAAGCAGCTTTATAGCCATTTGTGTATTTACCTGCATTTCTGTGGTCTGATGAGGTGGGCAAGCTCAGCAAACCTCCACAAAGCTGCCCTCAGACTCCGAGAGGCACCGTTCTACAGAGAAACAAAACCCAGCACCGTCACAAGCATTACCACCACTGTCACACTAATGTGTTTTAAGGACACACATCTAAGCATTTCAACATCAACGCTACATGAAGCAAATATCAAACCTGGGTCACCAGTGATTGAAGAAAACACTGTTGCATAACAAAATGACTCACTGTCACAGTATTTTACCTTTTTAATTTCTTTGTACAGTTCCAGCTGCAGTCTGGGCAGGTTGGAGTCCATCAGAGCCTGAAGAGAAATATAATAAATAACCACCCTGAGCAACACAGACTATTACATTTTACAAATGAAATGCGTCACACAAACCCAAACCAATAGAAACAAGAGATGAAAGTTGAAACGTTGCTGCTTACCTTTATGATTTTGTTCAGGCACTCATCAGCCACCATCCTGACGTCTGATTCGCTGTCATCAGTGCAGAGCAGGAACATCTCCATGGCGATGCCCAGTAGTTTCTGAAACTCTGGAGATGTTCTGCTCCCAGGACCACAGAGAAGAAAAGTCAGACAAATGTCATTATGCACATACATGTTTAACTTTCATATATACATATTTTTGTGTATTTTGATAGTATTGTGCAGCTGTTAATAGTTGAAAATGGCCACGTGAATGACAGCCGTCTATTCAGCTGTGCTGCGGCGAAAATGCCTTTCCCTGCCTCACATACGAAACCTTGTACATACACACAGATTAGAATAGCTGCGTAGTTTGTCAGATTTGATGCAATGAGATGAGTTTTTAAGGGAGAATTATTGATGATGATGGTAATGACAAGTTCTAAATTAAATCCAAGCATCCTTGATATAAATAAATGAGTTACAGTGCCTACAAGAAAAAGAAAACAGGCACTAACTTTATTCTCACAGTATTAACTAATAAAGATAATAATGAATAAAGAACATAAAACAGGAAAACAAATGTTAATTAAACTTGAATGTGCCTTATAGGAACTAAATTTTTTTTGAACACTGACAGAATATAATACAAAATAAAACTAAACTAAAATTCCAAATGTAAGAGTTTCAAATTATTCACTGCTTAGCAGTAGTAGAAATATCTTTCGATTAGTTTGAAAGTACAAAAAGGCCACAGCAATATTCTGTAAAGAGATGCTGTGCATTACAAAACTGGCAAATATTAGACAAATATGTTATTACACAGTTAATTATAAAATTTGATTTTTTAAAAAGCACGACTTACCTTAGAGACTGAGCCACAATGTTTTCACATATTGTCAAACAGTGGGTGACCCTGTCCTTCTTTGTGGTAGCCTGTTCCTTTTTCCTGTGAAAGAGGAAAGATGAGGAGCATGAGACGAAGGGGAAGGAAAACAAGAGGCAGCAAAACAGAAAGAGAGACAGAAAATGGAGAGAGCATACAACTGGGTAGGAAGTGCCTTGAAATGAATGGGGGAAACTATTCTGTGGACAGATTAATCGAAATTTGACATTCTGTTTAGAAACCATGGGTGCAGCATCCTCCAGACTAGAGGAGAAGAGCACTCAGTTAAAAGCCTGCATCTCTGGTGGTATGGGGGTGCATAAGTGCCTATGGAATTGTCATTGCTGAAAGATTTATCCAGGTTTTAGAGCAGCATATGGTCCCACATAGATGCACGTCTTTTTCAGGGAAGAACTTCAATATTTCTAAACCACATACTGCATCTGACAACGGCATGACTTCATAGAAGAAGATTCTGGGTGCTGAACTGGTCTGCCTGCTGTCCAGACTTTTCACCACTTGAAAATATTTGGCACATCTTGAAATGCAAATCACAACAAAGAAGAAACAGTACTGTTGAACAGCTAGAATCCTATATCAGGCGAGGATGCAACAACATTTGTCTCAACCAATCTCCACAGTTCCCAGACAGTTACATACTGTTGATGCTACAGTGGTAAACATGGCCCTGTCCCAACTTTTATTTTTAAATGTGTCGCTGCCATCAATTTCAAAATTACCTTATTTTTCCTCATTTTCTCAGCTGAAACATTTGAAATGTTTTATATGTTCTAGTATGAATAGAATCTGGGTTTATGAGATTTACAAATCACAGTATTCTGTTTTTATGTACATTTTACACAGTGTGCCAACTTTTAGGAATTGGGGTTGTAGTTTAGTGAGGGGTCACCGGAAAATATGGAAATTCATTGTTACAGCATCATTAACAGTGTAACAGTATATGCAGACATTTACACCATGACTGCATCATTTCTTATTTTAGTTTTACTGTTGAATTGTACTGCATCATACTGAGGGCTATCTAACATTTGGTGTATCCATTAATATCACCAAGTCCAAGTTTAATAGCTCTGAACCTTATCACCTTCATGAAGGAAGGATTTATTGCAGGACTGTTGAATCAGACTGGATTAGTTTTTGCTGGGTGAGCCTGACAGAATCCCAACTAAACTTTTTAAACACCACAGCCAGACTGCACTGACCACATGTGATCATAACACAGTGCATGGTGAATAAAGATGTGCCTGACTTGATCACAACTTGCTGCAATGTCATACTGACAAGGAAAAAATAATCTTATAAGAGCAAAGCGTCTGCAGTTTTGGTACCACAGCTGCTTTTCACCGAGTGCAGAAAGTCAGTGCATAATGGGAGACTTCGCTCACATACACACCCTTATATGCTCACAAAATCTAAACATCCTGAGATTCAAGATCTAACTCTACCCAGAGTAACTGCTTTCAATCTTACACTGAGAATACTTAAATCCTAATCTAACACAATAAAACATCACTGTTATTAGAAAAAAAAAACAGATGGAAGAGTCCATTTTTAAGATCATATGGTCTGGCAGATGAGCCTGATAAGTCCGCTGTTTCTGTTCAAACACCGAAACCAATTAACAACTGTAGTACTAGCAGCATCATCACGAATGCGTTTGTCACTCTTCCCAAACATATAATTTGATTGATTTTCTTCGAAAATGTGGAAAAGCGGGTATGGTACTGAAAATGTCTGCATGTGTTCCGTTAATGAAAAAGCGAGATTACTTGAGCAGGGGTCAAAACGAAAACAAGGCACGCAGCCTTTAATCGCTACAGCACCTCTTGATCCATGAATCGGGATAGGGTGCGTCGGTCCAGGAGGCTAACGTTACCATATTTAATGCACCTGACCTTCGGCACAATCAGTAATATCAAGATAACTGTGCAATTTACTATATTATGTTACGGTCAAATTGCTAATGCGGCTTTCCAAACACACTTGGTGTCCCGAGACAATGTATTAAGTAGGCGGTGCACCTTTTAATTGATCCCTAACCCCTTTTCAGTTGCGTGGGCATCAATTAGCAGACGCCTTCTACGTCGGCTATCATTAAGCTAGTCTGCCCCTACAAATGTGCTTAGCTGACACTCGGATAACGTTTACGATAATATCAGATGAAGGAGCCTCGCTAACCATTCGTCTGTTAACAATTTGTTTTAAAATGCCAGAGAAGTATAAATAAGTTATACTAAGGTCGCTAGCTTGCATAATAGTGCAACTAGCTTAAAGCTAACTTTAAACTAAACCTTGGTTAACAGAGAGGCACTAACTTTAGCTAGCGAGCTAAGCTAGCTGTTCAGTGCAGCGGCTGTTAGCTTGCTTTGCAAACGAAAAAAATCCACAAAAATCCGCTTACTGCCTCTGGACAAGCTCCTCGGCTGTTGGTGGTCCTTGTTGTTGCTGAAATGACTTCAGAGACTCAAAGGCCTTCATCAGTTTCTCCATGGTGGCCATTTTAGCAATCAACAGTAAGCAGGCTAGCTCTGCTAGCTAATGTTTATTATGTGGGCTAACTAACTAGCACAGTGGATCCAAGTTAGCGCACGAAGAGAGCAAGCAGTGCGTAGTGCGACGAGAGTGCTAACACTGCTCGCAACAACTACCACCGGCTCTCCGTATTATTTTCGTGGAAGATGTCTCTTATTCCTCCATAATACTATTCCTAAATAAATAAAATGATGGTTGATAATAAGCCATGGTTGATGCAGCGTTGCGTTTGCCCGTCCAATCACACCAGGAAGTGGCATATGTGACAGATTCAGAGAGAGGGGAGGGGTCCAACGACAGCGGCCAATCAAATTACAGTTTTATGTTAAATGACTTAGCAAAGAACCAATGAGTGAATACTTTTTTTCTTTTGTCGTTATTGTTGCTGTCACGGGATCACTGAAATCCACATTGAAAAAACAGATTTGTGCTTTCATTTGTGCACCAAGAAAGATGAGTGGGTTACGGAAATATCGTGTGAATTTAATCGAGGAGAAAATGTGTCCATATACAGCTATCCTTCACATTGAAGGATAAATTAGAAGTAAATCGCTACTGTAACTTAGTGCTCTAGCCCACCATCTCTGACTCAGTGGGAGGGGCAGAGTGTGAGTGAAGAAAAGACAACCAACCAGTAGAGAGAAATTTGGAATAAACCTAGTGATTTCTATATTACGAGTAAAGCAAGTGTCAGTAAATGCTTTAAATAAAATCCAACCTGCACCTGTAGTTTTCTGTTTGGACATAGCATAGATATCAGGATGACACTGTTAACTGTTAACTCCTCCCATCTATGCAGAAGATGACACAAATAAGTCGAGACACTAGTATTTTTATACAAATGGCAGTGTATTATTTCATAATTACAAATGTCAGATATGGTACAACAACCAGTGATACAACTTGTACAAGAATTAACAATGACTGCAGTGGTTGAACAACATGACTGTACAGATACAAAAAAGAAGGAAAAAAACAAATCAAGAAGTCCCAGGCCCAGTTTGAATACCAACAATGCATTTGTCATTAGCCTACTCCCTGCCTTGAATATATCACTCACATGACATATCTGGACAGAAGAGTGTCCCGACTCCAGACTTCTGTTGGTGTTATCCCCTAAACTAGATTCAAGTGACACCAAGGAACTGAGGATCTGTCACTTCTATCTTCATCCCAGTATTTTGGGGGACTGACTCACCGTCAGTGCCACGGATGAAGGCAGAAGAGAATGTTTTCAAACTGGGCCAACTCAGCTGGCTACCTTGCCATTTATAAGGTTGTCCTCAGATACCAGTGAGATATATTGGCACAAGAAGGTCATCATTTACATATATAAGGAACCTGAAGTATTACAAACCAATACATGCTTGAGTATTAAAACATATGTAATTTTTTTTAAACAGGCATTACAATGCACTTAGTGCGGACATTCAAAACTGTTGAGCTGTTTAAAGTTCCTTTATTTGAAGGAATTTCTCTCAAAATGGACGGATGAGGTTGAAAAAAGGCGGGATGTCAGAACTTAACGCTGTAATTGGCACATATAATAAAGGCTGTCAGTCTTTCAGTAAAGTCTCCAGATAACAAAGCAAATTGGATTTATGTAGCTTTTGGTATCATTGACAAAAAAAAAGTTAAAGACACTTCCTATAGTCATTGTCAAAACACACCATAGTTCACTGAAACTAACAGAATTTCTTGAAGTAGAAGTAAAGTTACTCCAAACAATGACAGAGGCATGGGTGGCAAACACAGTGAATATGTGTTAGAGCTTAGTTACATGTTAGAAATACATACTTTACAAGGTTTTAGAGGGTAAAGAGTCAAAAGGCTAAAATCTAAATAGGCAAGAGAAATCAGCTTCAAAATGTGCCTGAGAGCAAAAAAAAAACAAAACAAAGACACTCAGAAACTCATGTGAACTCAACGGCTCGATGCACATTTTTGATTCCTGATTTTGACAACGGAATGTGCAACAGGAGACAACATTTTAGAAAAAGGCAATTTGCCAGATTGATTATTTAGATGGGGGTCTATAAGCGTACCATTTCCAACACTTGCGCTAATAAACTGTTAAAAATTCATTTTAATGACATTCAAGTCTGTACATAACTTTGAATTATTGTATTGAAAAAGGCAGACACTGCTTTTTTTTGTGGAAAAAACTGATTCAAAAATTAAAGAATCCTTTAAGTAACTGAACTCTAACTGCACAAGGGCATAGCTAATTTTACTGCATTGACTGAACAAAAGCGGCATTAGCATACAGTGTAATATATACACACACACACACACACAAAGCTAACATGTCTAGACTGGGTATTCACAGCATTAAAACAGGTGGTGGGGAGTAACCAGCAATGGCCTCAAAAGCAAAATGGCTTAAAATGCTTCTGAGATGCCAGTAAGAAATAATAGTTTCCATTAATCTTCATTATAACATGTTTGGGACATGTACAGAAAGTATATTTCTTCATGATTGTTTAACCTGCGGGGAAATTACTTCTTCCTTAGATACTGTACACCTGAAGGCCAAAATAGCAAGTGGTCGAGTGTTCCTGTACACAGATGATGGTAACTCTAAAGGCATGAGTTTAAATATTATTCTATTTCTTCCTGTCTACACACACACACACACACAGTACAAGCAACTGCCTGAAGTTATTCCTATGAGGACAACATACAAGACTCAAATAGGATAGTTGGAGGTGAACTCTAGTGTGATGAACAACACCCAAACAGAACGAGAGCCACTGGATCTAGCTGGAGGTCTACTAGTAGGATATGTTCCAAACATGCACAGAGGCCCAAGCAGGCTGTATCTTGACTCAGTGCGCAGGCTGAGTTAAGCGGACAGCTGAAATAATGGAAGTTAGTGTGATGCAACAGCAATTTGTTATTTAGATGAAGCCACTGTCGGCCACAGGTCAGATTTCTACAGATACAGTATCATCATCATCAGTTTAATTCTCCAGTCGTTTTGGGCTTTCGGGTTCACGTACACTAAAGAAACAAGAAGCAAATTACTAAGACATTTCAAAGAGAAGGATTTCTGCTTCAACAACTGGACACCTCAGAAAAAAAGAATGAAAAGCCTGGTAATACAACAAAATCTGAAAAAGAGATAGAGAGAATAAAGACAAATCACCAAAAAATGTTCTACAGACAATGTAACAGATATTTGCTCCCAACAGAAACACTGTCTAGCATCTGAAATTAATATTCGGAGTCTTTTGTAGCTCATAAATGACTTTTGGAGACGTCCTGGAATGATAATTATCAGGCCTCGTCTCACTGAAAATTGCCTCCATAATATTTCCTTTTCATTTTAACAGTACTGTAAGTTGCACACGCTGACTAAAATGATCATCAGAAATAAATCCATGCCACCTCATCTAGAAGAAAAAAAGATGGTTTACTACTCATACTAAACAAAATCAAAAGCTGTAGGTGGAGATGGGGGAAAGTTTAAGCATGGCAGCAAAACAGCAATGTTAGAGTGGACTCTATTCCCCCCACATCGTTTGGGTCTACGCTCTTCATCTATCTGAGCCTTGAGGAGTGCAGAGACTAAAGGTTAGTTTGGGACCGGTAGGGACTGATGAGCTAACGCCATGTCACGTTGGCCGAACATACAGCACATATAAAAACAAAAAGGCCTTATGCTACATTGAAAAAAATAAAAACTACTGGTACTGTGCTTCTTAAAAAAACTCCCCAATACACATTATCCATACTCATTCCAAAAGAAAATAAAAAGGAAATAATAAGGTAATGTATGCATTCAAGTGGTACTTTTATGGCTTTTTGTACAATACAACCTTTAGTGAAAATATACATCTACACATAAATTCAAGTACAAATGTACAAAATCTTTAAACTCATACTTTTTTCTTTAATTATAATACACTTTTAATACAGCTCATAAATACAGGTCAACATTCACTGAGTTCCTAAGATTTGCGCTCGGTTGGAGTTTGTGGTGAAGTTCAGCGGCGAGAGGTGGAGGAGGCGGGTGGAGGGAGTGGTTTAAAGTCGCGAGGGCTCTTCAATCTCATCGTCACTGTAACCGCTCTTCAAGCAGACCTGGGAAGAAGCAAAAGTCAGGATACATCACCAACATCGGCAGCCTTCAGCATTATGCTGTCTCATGTGTGTGAGGTGATGTCACATCCTCCAGGAACCATGATTTACCCGCATCACACACATTATTGAGAATGGGCACCAACTGGCAAATTAGAAGCTAAAAACACAAACTAAAGCATTAAAAAAGTCATTTTACAAAAAAGCAGATCTCAGTTTTTAACGCACTATGACAGCAGTGAATCAACTACAGTATGGTAAAACCATTTATCACCACTATGTGCTGCTGCATTTCAAATATCATGTCCTGTCAAAGCATAATGCCATCTTCCCACAATCACAAAGCAGCTCTCTCAAGAAAAGAGTCCTCAGGTTTGACCTTCTGAAACAAAGCAGTGTAGCAACAAATACAGGAAAGAATGTGCAAAGGGATTAAAAAGGAACTTAACTGAAGAAAAAGAGAAAGAAAGGCCTTATTCTAACCCACTCAAATGAAATGGAAACAACAACTTCACATTCAAATTCCACAGGAGACTCAGTTGCATTTGGACAAGGCCTTGGGTGAAAAAAAAGGAAGGAAGGAAAGTAGGAAGAGAGGAAGTACCTTAGCCCCCACCCCCTCGGACAGTTGCCGGAGCACTAGCACTTGCCTCTCTTCTGAACAGGCGGTAGAAAAAGCCTCTCTTTGGTGGAGGGTTAGGCCGGTTCATGTCCAGGTCTGGGCACAGCGTCCCGTCTGTCTCGTAGACATTGATTTCTTTGAAGCACTCCATCTCAATCATCTACAAAGGACGAGATACTGAATTATATATCCCGATAACTTTCAGTTACTTAGGAGGCTGCTTCTACAACATGCCTGTGGGTCAGCATAGCGTTTAGTGTCTTGTTTTTTTTATAACATAACCCATACATATACAGTTACTTGTCTCATTAACAGACAATGGCATGTTCACATTTAAAAGCATTTACATTGATTTATCTTTCTACATCACTCTTAAAGAAAGGGTTTCCTTATCGATTCCTACGTCATCACCAGCACTGTGCTGCGCTGTGTTTGTCTGCTGTGGGACTGAACAATGACATCATCTCAGCGGCCTGAGCGTGCAGTACCTCATTCTGCCACGGGATGGAGACGCTGCCTGTGACAAACTTGTGGTAGAAGTCATCGTCTGTGGGGTCAAGGTTCACGCCTTTGACGGTGGAGAACTGCTCAATGTCCAGGACGTCTTTACAGTACACGGCTCGAGGCTGTGAGACAGAGAAACAGTGAGAAGACAAGTCTAACTGAAGAAGAAGAGAGAACCACTGTGAAATGTGTAATTATTTTGAATGAAAGTGTGAAATAATAAACTAATAATTCTATAAATCAAGGGGAAAATTTGCCTAACAATTAAATCTTCACATTCCTGACGACTAGTTGCTGCTCTGTTTTGCACAGTGTGGCTCTACTGACCTGAAAAACCCAAAATAGAAATGTAGATAACACACTATCTTCTTCCAGCTATTGATTTAACCTCACAGGTCAGTCATTCCCCTTACTCTGTTTATTTATGACACTGAAAATGGAATGATTCTCTCTGTGAACAGCTATGTTATCCCATGCAGCCAAAAATCTATGAGTAAAGAACAAAAACTAAACGATTTTGCTCAAGTAAAAGTTCGGTTGCTGTGTTAAAATTGTACTCAAGTAAAAGTAAAAAGCAACTTAAAATTACTTTGCAGATTGACTTACAGGCACCTATTTGACAGAGAATGCTATCTAGGTCAGCAACAATCTCACATATCCTAGAACACTGGTTTTACTTAGAATAAGAACAGACAAAGAAGAAATACTCTGATTTAATAAATAAAGCATATAATCTGCAGGAACATTTTGTTTTTAATTTGACATTTTGTGAAATAACATAAAATGTGTGGTAATTTATATTTTGTGTGGACTATGAGCTAATAACTAAGGCAGTGTTAGAGCTCTATAGCTTAAGCTTAAGCAAGAAAAACTAAAGCTAACGTATGCTAGAGACTGTTAAACGAACACCCTGTGAAACAACAGCAGTAAAACTACAGGTTATTACCACAGATGAATTAGAAATTCGGCAGCTACAGTTAATTAATATACCTGCATAGGCTGCACAAGCTGGATGCAGAGTTTTAAGAGTAAAATTACAAAAAAAAAAACAAAGTACAAGTACACAGAAATCTACTTCATTACAGTAACAAGAGTAAATGTACTTCCATCTCTGAAAAACAGTTTTGTGTTTTTATCTAGGGGGAAATAGTGGTCTGTTACACACAGTCTGTTGTTACACACAGTATTTACACTGGAGACTCTTACTATAATATAACCACAACTCTTCACCATTAAAAAGCAGCACGGGGAGAATGTGTGATGTTTACCTTAAAACACAGAAACTCTGTTTTATTTGCTAATTATTTTCCATTTTCCACTTTATCAGCCAGTTAGGGATTTTAAATGACAACACTGAATTCACTCGTCTTCCTCTCACTACCCTGCTAACTAGCTTATACTAGAAGGTTTTGTTTACTTGGGACAATGGTATTTCCAGTATGCAGCTCTTGCATCAAGCATGTATGTAGCATGTGCGCTGTGAAGATACAGGCTTGTGTGTGTTCTTACATCAGGGATGAAGGGAGGGTCCAGCATGTTGGCCTCCAGTCGTTTGAAGTTGATGTTTCTGAAGATGGAGTGCTGCTTGACCTCTATGGCCCCACGACCCTGACAGCCCAGTCGTTCCTTGGGGTCCTTGGCCAGGAGCTGACACGCAGCAGGAGGAAGAGGAAAGGGAGACTTTAACATAGTAACTCTCTAAAGATGTGTGTGTATGTTACCCCAAGTCACTAATAAGAACCTCCCCATCAATAAGTCACACTCACAAAGAAGCAAAGTGGATAGTTTGAAGACTAACTTCCCCAGTAAAGACAAATACAAATCACTACACTCAGAGGTTAATGCAGCAGCATCATGGATAGAATTAGAGAGCGCCGCTGTGAGAGCCTCTGGATAATATTACCACCACACTACCTACAGTACAGTACGCTCATGAAGTGGATGAGTGCTGTTTAGTGGTTTGGCTACTAGCGGACAGTCTCTCTCTCTCTCTCACCCTGGTGTCACCCAAAAGCCGATGTCTTTCACAACAGACAAACCAGTGGCTTTTCACGTTCTCACTACATCTCACATTCTGTCTCCATTTCCCCCTTTGTTGCGCTTGTTCTTACGCAAATCTTGCCCAATTTATGTCAGGGTTCAAAGGCGACGCTCACTCTCACTTTCTGCTCTTGACAGTTCAGATCACTTGTCGTGTCCCCCCCACACACACAAACTCCCCTTCTTTATTATCTTTATCCTATTTCTTGCTGAAACTTTTCTTCTCCCTGTACACCCCTTCCACTCCCTCCCCTCAGTTCCTCCTCTCCCTGGGGAGTCTTTCAATCTGCTGAACTTCGGGTCAGAATGTTCCACCGCGTCACACAAACCACCTCGTCCCCTGTGCAGAAACAAAGTGGCTCAGTGGCTCCCTCTCAGAGCACAGAATAGTGGCACTGAGAAGAGCACAGGGGTTGAAAGAGGGATGAGGTAAGTTGAAACAAACTACTGATCTCCTTAAACACTCAATCAACAGTTCCGCACCAACATAGGGTTAAATGTGTATAATGTGAACCCACAGACTGCTATCACTAACACACGAATCAGCTGTATGGAGCATTTTAGACTCTTCCCGTGCATTTTTTTTTAATGGCAAAAATGTACAAATGTACTGTTTTGATTCACTCTCACCACTCTCATCAACCTTGTTTCCACCATCAACAGGCAGCTGTTTTTCTGTTCAGAGAAAAACCTCTAATAAACCCACTTTACCCCTAACAACAGACAAAGTTAATAAGCTGGTGAACATAGCGGAGCATTTAGCAGATAAAGAGGCAGATATTTCCCACAGACACAAAAAACAAGGCAACAAAAAAGTGAATGAGTGAATATTGGACATTCATCAGGTGATCAGAAAAACAGCTCCAAGCATATCTTCAAAGATGATTAACATTAAGATATTAAAGCTGGTGTAAGAAAACCTTCACAGTGGAGGGATCATTTCCATTTTTGTATGTAAAAATACTACTGACCCAAACAGGGAACTATGATTTTCTTGGCATGCCTTTTAGTGTATGCTGGGATGAACTCCCACAACAATGAACAAGTGGGTGACCGAAAAAAAAAAACAAGATCATGATGTACTGTATGGTGGAATTAAAACACTTACATTTTTTTTTGACCTAATAAAGAATCTGAGCTGCAAAACTGCTCTTGGAAAACAAAATCTAAAATAAGAATTTGAAAAAAAAAAAACTCTGTGCGCATTTCAGTAAGTAAAACTACATGTGTACAGCACTTTCAGAGCATGTGAAATCAGAATGTATTAAACAGTATTTTCTCTGAAGCTGGATTTGACATAATGTTCTTTGGAATCAAATACAGTCATGAAATCATCAAATCTCTTCTGCAAGTTATGCTTCCGTTGTTTCATTGAGGCCAGAGTTACTTACCTTAATGTTTGTTGTCATTTGTCATTTATGAGCTATGAGTTTTCATGCATTTCTTTCTGTCTTCTTTCTCCCTGCCCTCATACGCCACTAGTCCCAGAGAGTGTGCTTAATGTGCTCTTCTCCTCCTCCTTCTGCCCCTGACCTAATCCCACTGTCATTTGTCACCTCCATCTCTTCACTCTCACCTGTCTACAGATGTCCTTTGCCTCCTCAGAGAACTTATCAGAGTACTCCTCCGGATCCTCCCGCACTCTTCTGTCCACCTCCTCCCGCTTCACACGCTCCTTGCGTTTGCGGAAGGGCGACTGGCCCTGGATCATCTCAAAGATTAGGCAGCCCAGGCCCCACCAGTCTGGGCTGAAGGTGTAGCTTTCGTTCTGGATCACCTCCGGAGCTAAGAGAGGGACGAGGGAGAAAACATAGGTCAGTTCAAGCTGATATGAGATGAGACATAGTTAATAAATGTCAAGTAAAAAGGTGGAAGATTTAGATGTATAAGCAAAGGAATGATTTGTGAAGCTAAAAAGGCTAAAACAGAAAGCAGAAGGTTTATTACTGGGTTGTCTGGCCAAAGTTTACAGTGACATTTCAGTGAATTTTTTTTATTTTTCCCCATGTCAAATATTATTTGATCAGATTCTTACCCATGTATCCAACTGTGCCCACTCTCCCGCGTATCGTCTCTCCTTCAGGGATTTGAACAGCAAGGCCCAGGTCTGAAATTCGGATGTGTCCTAAACGCGAAACAGAGATTACATGACTGAGAGCATGTCGAATGCACATTTTTCCAAGACTTTACACTTTGTTGTGATTCAGTGATTAAGGAATTACTTTTATTTCCTGAGTATCGAAGGTTTCCGAAGGTCAAAAACCAAAGTGCCCTGACAATACTGAAATGATTTTTTATGGTAAAGAGAGAGAAAGAAAATAAGAAAAGTAAGAGCTCAAGAGAGAATTGGAGGATATTTCTCTATTTCAAGATAAAGCCTCGTTACAGGAGATGATACAGTGAGTATGACTTAGAAGAGAGCATGAAGAACTTTTCAGCCTCTGAAAGACAGGGAGACACTCTGCTGTTGGACTCACGCATTATAAAGTGAACAAATTAGAAGATTTTTGTTTGTTTTGCATATTGTGAGCTATGGCTTGCATCAAATAAACAGTGGGAAACAAATAAAAAACCTCTAACCCCCTAACCAAGAAGTGTGCCCACATATTAAGCCATTCTGGTCTGAACTGGAAAAAAAAGCACTGGGACATACCACGATCATCCAGAAGAATGTTTTCAGGTTTCAAATCTCTGCAAAGAAAAAAAAACACATTCATACGGCTGATACTAAGAATAAACCTTACATTTGAGAACAAGGCTATAACATTAAAGTCCTAGACAAATATTTGTATTCTTTATTAACTTGTCGGTTTGTTGAACTTGCATTGTCTTTCACTGCCTGTGTGCTTTCTGATATTGAGTTTCTACAGCCTTTCATGTGTAGTGTAGTGTGTAGTAGAGGCTCATCTGCAAGCATATGTTTATTTGCATTGTTATCAAGCAATGTTTAGTACTGAGCTATTGCCCTGTTAGCGTTGTGGGATTTTAGGCTCGTAAATGTTTTGAATAAATCTCATTTACAGGTTAAAGGTTTTTATGACATTTTCAACATGTCATGTTGTTATTTTACTTAACATAATATTATCCTTAAGCCCAATCATCGTCTAAAAAGTTGAATATTTATTATAAGAACTACACAATCTAAAAACTAGGGCTCTTAACTAATGTCAGCGTGACTATGATGTCCGTGGGTGAATGTGTCCCCTATGAACATCAGTGTTTATGTTAGCATTACTCTAAGGCTGCACTGAGTGTGACCGGTGCATTGCACCTCTGTGAAATCAGTACACCATTAATCCAGTCACACTTCATCATACTGGACTTTCTATTTGCTCTTGTCGCAGTCTTACACGACTGCAAACACTCATGTGGAATACATCTTTTATTAACACTGGAGCTGGGACAGATATTTGGACATACAACTCATTTACGGTTTAGTTTAAGCCTCTTGATTGGTGAGATGTTTTAATTAAGTTTTTGTGGTGAAGAGGTATCCACTGATTTAGTGCTGCGCTTCCATAAAGTCAGGGGACTTAATGTATTTGTGTTAGAGATATTTTGTCCTCTGTAGAACTGTTCAAGATTCAAACTGCTGTATTTCCCATGCTGGAACTGGATAGCATCTTTGTTTAGACTCTCCATGCCTGGTTAAACCACATGTCTTTCAAACTTACTGTGACATCATCAGGGTTATTTTCTCAGACTTAAGTAAGCTCCCCGAGAGCCACAAAATAATTTATACAACTGTTTTCACACGCTGAGTTGAACTCCTCCTTAGTATGTAAACTGCTGGAATGCCCCTTTAAATGCCAGGAAGTTTCACCAATTCTTCAGGCAAATTCTCTTGTACAAAAACAAGCTTGCATAATGTGGTTCTGGGACTGTTTTTCCTACATCCTCAATGCTTAATGCTGTTCTGAGGCAGTCAAGTTCATTTTAAACAGAATCAATAACAAGATAAAACATATTAGTCTTGTTTTGTTTGTTTGTTTGTTTGTTTTTTTGCTTTCCCAGCAACACCTGGACCAAATTGTTTCTGACCTGTATGTGACCTAACCTGTAGACTATCCTCTCACGGTGCAGGTCCTCAAGGCCACAGCAGATCTCAGCAGCGTAAAAGATGGCCCTCTGCTCATCGAAGCCTGAATTGCCCATGTTGTAGATGTGGAACTTTAAGTCACCGCCATTCATTATGGTCAACACCAGGCACAGCGCATCCTTGGTCTCATAAGCATATGCTAGACTAACCTGGAGAAGGAAGTGAATTTGGGGAAGTTGTAGTGAGGGAGGTGAGAAACCGATGAAGAAGAAGAAAACAGTTGGTGTAGATGAGAGTAGAGGAGAGAATGGGGAGAGAAAGAGGGAAGAGCAGTGGTAAGAGACAGGGTAGCTAAAGGAGCATGATTGTTTCATTTGATTTGTTTAATGCCCCAAAAGACCATCCATTATCCCCCATGGAATGTCAGGAATGTACACAAAGAGATATACCACAGACATGGAAAACCAGAAGCTTCTTAACCACTCATCACTCCACTGTCTCGTGTCTTTTCTCTCTAATACCATCATCTATCTCTCTTTCCTCCCCTCATTCCCACCAGTCCCTCCTTGTACACAACACCTGTTGTGTACAAGCAGGAAGTTGCTGCCATCAGGAGAAATCCCATCTGCTACGAAGTACTTCGTCAGAGACAGATCACAAGAGGGAATGGGAAAATTCTTAGAGGCCAAAACACGCGCACGCACTTACACAGTACCAGTCAAAGGGACATGTCATTCACTGGAATGCTTTTACAAATGTCTTCAAAGAATTCCCACTTATATTTGCTGGCTGTTTCTTCTTCATTCTGCAGTCTAACACATCCCAAACCATCGATTGGTTTTGAGGCAGACTATCTGATGCAGCACTCCATCACTCTCCTCCTTGGTCAAATATTCCTTACATTGCCTGGAGGCGTGTCGCTGCAGAATGTTGTGGTAGCCGTGCTGGTTAAAGGTGCCTTAAACCCTGAATAAATCCACCAACACAAGAAAAGCACCCCTACACCATTGCACCTCCTCCTCCATGCTTCACAGCGGGAACCACAAATGCACATACAGTAGCACCCGTTCATCATCTCTGCATCTCATAAAGACAATGAAATGTAAGACAAAAATCTCAAATTTGGACCAGTACTGATTCCCACTGGTCTACTGGTCCATTGCCATAATGTACATAGATTACAGCAGTTTAGGTTGATGCATATGTCAAGACATTTATTGGTCTGGACACTTAAATGTTAAATAACCTCATAAAATCAGGTCTCTAAATTTGAGTGTATTACTTTTTGAACCCTTTTCCAAATACAGTATGTCCCCTTTATTTGAGTGAGTGCCCTACTCTTGCCCACCCCCAACATATAAAAAATTGTAGATACACCCATTTCTAGTTCTAGTTTCTAGTTAATGAACAAGACAGTTCATGAAAGTTGGTCCAGTTTACTTTAAAAAATTTAAAATCTTCTTTAAAATTGGTATCTGTGTAATTATATGATCCAGTACTTTACCTAATAATAAGTTATTGTACACACGTCTGAGTCATTATGCATTATGTTTTTACAATTTGTATAACAACAATTTTATCATACTGGCATCTACATCAAAAAATGTCAAATGCTAGCCAGAACAAAGCTGCATCAGAGTGAAGCAGCTCTACTTCAGTGAATCCTGCAGGAGACTTTAGAGTAGGGTCAATCTATGTCTCACATACATATAAACACACCCACACACAGAATGTGTGGATGGGTTATTGGTTAAAACATACAGTGAGCCTACAGAACTGTACTGACTAATAGTATGCACTGATCAAAAAAAGGTAAAGAAGAATAGTGAGAGAGAGAAATGAGGGGTTTGAGAGAGCACTTGACTCTTCTCCTTGCTACTGCTGTTTGGTCAGTGTTGCTAGGTAACAGAGCTGCTCTCGTAGGTAGAGAGGCACATGAAGAGTCATCAGTTCTGCCTGCAGCACAGAGAACGAAAACACGCACACACACAGAATCATGTGCCAATCCCAGGTGACAGGAGCTGCAAGTCTAAGGTTCTGTAACAAGCCCACTCCAGCCCCTCTGTGTGTGTGCGCGCACGCACACACACGCACGCCCATACACATGCTTCTTCCGTGACTCACTCAAAACAAGGACATGCAACATAGCTCACACTGCATCAGAAACAGGCTAATCCAGCACACCCATTAGCTTCAAATAAATAACATGGAAAGGCTCTTCTCTGCTCCATTACAGCACAGGCCAGGTTACTTTACTACAGATCAATATCTCAGCTCTGTACAATTAATTAGTCATACCATGTTCTACACTATACAAAGTACACACTGCACACAGACCAGAAGTTATCCCTCCAGCCACTCCTTGACAATTTCCAAGAATGTTAAACAAGCACTTGTTGTAATTTTCTTGTCTTTGGAATATGTTTTTTAGAGAAACAAAACACTGATCCAAAGTTAAGTTTTCTTTTCCTGCCTGAGCACCTGAGATGTTTTTTTTGTGTGTGTGTGCATACAGTTGGACAAAGTGGAAAAAGGAGCATGACTAGTTTTCAAATGTCATGCAAGTCCTGATGTATGATGTTGCATAGTTAAGCAGGAAAAAAACACATAACATTTAAGAAATATCCCATAAACAGTACTGATCCTACATCTTACATGTTAACGGACTGTCAGCAGTAAGTTTTTGTCCTTTAATACTTTGGTGCAGCACAGAAGAAATTTAAAGGAATTTAGTGAAGCTTGGCATTACAGTAAAACCACCACTTAGTCATGACTATGGCTCAATTTATAGAAATCCTCCATAGGAAAATCAGCCAAGAGCAACGCCACCATTAAGAGTTACAGGTATGATGACACAGTGGCAGAGTAATTTCTTTTTGCTGAGAGTAGAACTACTTTCTTCTACACACAGTACAGTTGCATTACGAGGGTCACTGTAAACAAGTGGTTATTAGTTTCCGCAAATTAGAAGCATTCAGAATTTAGCACAAAGGAAAAAAACAGGAGGCCACGCATACATTATATGTGACATGCATGTTTGAAAAAATACACAAATATACAAGTAATAATGTCCACTGCAATAGAAATGCATACACTAGCAAAGCATATACTGTATCAACACAATTTAAGAATACATTCACAGTTTCAAGGCTGACAGCATGCTCCAAATAAAATCAAATTTGGCATGTTTGCACAGGCAAAAAGGCAGACAGACACCTGCCACAGGTCAATGTCACGTGACTCCCCCCCTCTTTTGTAGTTCTATCCCATCATGCCTCTTTCCACTACGAGTCACAGGCTTCTCCACCTGGCGCGGACGTCATTAAAACAAACAACTCGAGTCACAGCAACTGTCTTTAACAGCTGATCGACAGCCTTCGCAAACACACCATTCAATTTAATTTGCAGGATCCTGGAGCCACAGCAAACAGTGTTCTCACACACAGCACACACATGCACACACACACACGCACGCACACATACAGCGACACACAATACAAGTACAATTCTGATGAAAGGATGAATAAGAAAAAGGTAGTACTTACTACAAAACTACTGTTAACTTTTTCTAAAATGCGTTTTTCGTTTAGTGCCATTGCTTCACCTTTTCTTTTCTTCACTCGTTTCTTTTCCAGCTTTTTACAGGCGTACATCTTACCGGTGGCACGTACTTGGCAGGCACAAACCTGGAAAACAAGCAGCAGGGAAACATGATCACACACACACACACACACACACACACACTCCCATAAAAAAACTGTAATTAATGGAAGTTAATATGCCACACCACAAATTCCCCCACCCAACATTACTGCATTAGAGACATTAACAGCACTGTCTTAACTAAGTGTCGAAGGTTACTTGCAGCAGCTTAAATCATTAACATTAACATCTAATTTCCAAACTTAATGCACAAAGGAACATAATGTTGGTTCAGTATCCATCATAAAAACTCCAGTTCACAGTTATTCCAACATTTCTTGATTGCTGTGACTCTCACCTCGCCAAATCCACCTTTTCCTAGCACTCTATAATGTCTGAAGGTATTTTTGGTTACTGGTTGCCTGCAGGAGAGAAATGAAAAAGAGAGAAAGACAGAGGAACGATAAGAGGGACAAAATAACTGATAGGTTATGTCATTCTCTCAGACCATGTGATGTTGCAGACAGAGTAATGCTCTAATATATTATTAATCCACCCTGATGACTGCTGTTTCCACCCAGCCATTATGCAAAGCATCATCAATTATTAACCACTCACACAGAAACACTGATTGGCAGCATCGTTTTTATATTTTGGTACAAACATTGGGCCTGCTACTGGTCTATACAGTGTTCATTTGTTTGTGCATTTATACATATTTTTTGTTTTTATTACTATAAATGTATTATTGTTTACAATCTACTCATTATTAACTTACTTCATAATCTGTTTGGAAATGCTCTGCAAGTTTAAAGGAGATAAAGTGCTGCCTTTAGCAAACAAAGAGGTGGAATGAAGGATACTAAACCGACCAGTGAATATTCAATGTGTGCAAGATCACAGGTGTCACTGTTATGTAACAAAAAGGAATGGGGTGCATGTTTGCTTTACCAAGTGTGTAATCGGCAGTGACTACCCACCTCTCCAACCATTTCCACTGCAGGAAGCGAGAGAAGTACATGGACTCCTGGTAGGAGGAAAATGGAGCTCCACTCAGATAATCACGAACTATTCTGTAGGAAGGGAGGGAGGAAGAATGGTAGTGATCATTTTGATAACAAGTTAATAAGGACGCTGGAAGGAGAAAAACAAACTGATGTAAGATTTCTTGTGAAATCTTCTAGACAGCCAAACAGACAGCTGGCCCGTGTTCCCCACAGAATGGCTTTTAACCTCTACAATGAGTACAAACAAACATCCTCTTTATTTGACTACTCCCTGAATCACACACGTGTGCATGTTTGTGTATATCAGTGTGACTGTGAGTGTGCGTTTTTTAAGCATCGCTGGCTGTGTTAACAGTTCAAAGCTGCTCTCAGTGGAAAGACTGTCGATACACCGCCATGAAAAATACAAAATGCCTTTGAACAGAGACATTCCACTCAAACAGGAAACAGGGGATTTTGGGGAAACCTTTTTTTTTTTGTTTATTTGGTAGACTGAGCAGGAGGCTGAGCGGAACATGTAATCTCACTTTACTTGACATGTGAAAGTGGTTGCAAGCTTCTCTGAATCTCTCCCATTATGTCATATGTATAGATATTAGCAGCCAAAAATAACTTAATTTTGTACAACGCCAGAACTAAAGCGAAGGCATAAGGTAACTCTGAAGCCACCAAAATAAACTTCTGAGGAAAGGAGGGGTCCTGAAAGGTCACTGCCTCATCGTCTCCTGATCATACAACCCACATCCGGTCACTCCACAGAGTTTTTTACAGCATTGCTCTTTAACATGACCCTGCCAGGCTCTCGTATTAGTGCCCTTTTAAACTGCTGTTGTTTGACTTAAACAGTATGTTCTCTTTAACACCACTGTATCAAACATGTGGACTGAACTCTACTGAGACACGTTTACAGCTACTTCAAGGTTTGTGATAAGGAAAAAGTAACACAGGTCAGCAAAACTGTTGTGTCAATAGGCCCTTAACAACTACTGTCCTTGCCGTCACTGTTGACCGATTAAAATAATCAAACTGTGAGAGGAGTCAGATGTCAGAGAAATGTGGAGATCACTAGTCTATTACAGCTGGTCCACCTCTTCATAGGATGTGGTGTTCGTTCCAACCACCAGCAGGAGCAGTCTATGCATCATGTAGTAGCAGAGACACTCACCAACATTACCTTAAGAAAGGTACGTCTCCAAAAGAACGTCAACAAAACATCTACCTGTAGGCTCTATACTGTAAGTATTATGAGCAACAGAAGGACTTGTATTAGCCAGTAAACAAGACTGTTTTAATCAAAATGAATGGCACACCAAGCACTGGGAAGGCTTGGTAACTGACGAAAAATAAAACCACATTACACCAGAAGCATATAATGTAGCTACTTAGACTAGACAGTAAATTGCACAAAGATCTAGTAAAGACGTGCCATACAGTATTTAAGGCTGGGCAAAGATTTCCTAATCCAGCTATCTATTATCTTAACTGCTTTTCTTGCTAAGGGTCAAAGACAACTCCAGCTGCAAGCAACCTGTGCCGAGGAAGATGGGAAAACAACAAACCCTTCCACCACTTGAATGAGTAACATTACCATCCCTCCATCCCGGTATACAGCCAAAACCAAAGTTTGCATTCCCAAACTGCTAGCACCAGTACCGAAGCTCACAAACAAGACTTATGTGGTAAAGTTCCCAGCAGCAGTCGCTCCTGTCTGCCTTTTTAGTCATCAGCCAGTGTTTGCTAATATGGTTGCTGAGTGTATCAATTTATTCATTCAATAACAAATGTTTGTTTTGAAGCATAACAAATCACCTGATTGAAGTTGGACACAGCCAAACAGGCAGAGCCCTCAAAATTCAAATTAAAATGCAGTGTTACAGTTCAAACAATGTTTACCTTCAACATAACATATCAAAACATATAATACCAAAAACATATCACCCAGCCCTAACTGTATAAGGATCCAAAACAGTATGATCACAAAATGACGTAGTTTCTGCTTTTTCTGCTGCTGACCAGTGTAATCACAGACTCTTCTGCTACTCGAAAAAATATGACTGAAAACCAAAGGTACAAACCGCAGTTCCCTCCACTACCACCCAAATGTTGAAGAGATGCTCATATTTGGCCAGGATATTTTCCTTTTGACCACATTTGAAAATGACTTCATCACTAAAGAGGATGAGGAAAGCTGCTTGTAGTTACCAGCAGCACTGGGGTGGCTGTTCTTGGCAAAACGGTCCAAGTAGAGAGTTTCCACAAGGGGAACACCTTCTGCTGTGTAAAAGAAAAGTGAGTTATGTCATCATGAGATCCAGTTGTTCCGCACATGACATGAACATCCATCTATCCTGACGAGACCTCAGTTCTTTAGAAAACGACTACAGCGTGTACAGGATTTTATCACTCTGTCTTCTGCTGAGATTTCTCAGGTCAGACTTGACACTTTAAGAAAGGGGCCACAGAAAGGCAGGAGCAGAGCAGTGCCTGGCTTGGAGTCGAGCCTCAGACAGACACCTCTGGGAGACGACATAAACACAGCTACAATATGTCTTTTGTTACATGGAGGGAGCAGGAGACGAAGAGTGTAGCGGAGAAAAAAAAAAATCAGTAGAAAGACGTTCATCAAGACACGCAAAACACCATAATACACATGTACTGAACATCCACGCTCTAACCTTGGTATGACATAATTGCATGTTCCACTGCAGCAGAAGAAAATCCATGAGTGAGCTTTTCGCATTTCTGCTAGTGGGTGTGTGGCTCTGCCAAAAGTCACGTTTCCACGTGCAGCACCATGCTTTCCTACAGGCTTTACCTCCAAGAAGAAAACTGAGTAAACTCTGGGTCACAATTACATATTGGAATAAAATAACAAAGAAAACCAAAACTCCACAACGGAATATAAAAATGATAGTGGAAGGAGTGATGATTCAACTTGAACAGGAATCCCATTCAAAAACCTCTAAACTGCTGCTGTGAGGCTTTCAGGAACATAAACACGTGCCCGTGTTGTTCTATGTTTGTACATTTAGTTATTTTCCCCAGCTCTCCTTAACACTTTCTTTCCATTTATCCTTGCTTTTCCCTATTTCTAATTTTTTTTTCTCCTTTCATTGCTCTCTCTGGGCACGCATGATGTGATGTTTGCTGGCATTTCATTGCTTGCTCTTTTTTTTTTTTTTATCCAGTCAAGAATGGAGCAGATGATGTGCTTCTCACATCAACAAATTGTGGAACTTAAGTGTTATAACGCTGCTGCCTTCCTATCTGTCACACCTTTTCTCTGCCCTTCTCAGTGCGCCTTTAACTACACAGAGATGTTAAAATAAGGATGCATGAAGAAGAGAGAGACACTGACCCAAAAGACTGCAACTTGAGATGCAAAAAATAGAAGACAAGTGTGTGTGCGTGCGTTGTGGTTTAGCCACTGTGTTTCAGGCGTCAGTCAAACCCAAGCTGCCAAACATCAACTTCTCTCTAATGCATTTGCTGGCTTTTTGCATTTCTTTAAACACACACACACACACACACACACACACACACACACACACACACACACCTTCTGCTATGTGTCTGCACAGCTCACATTGTTTGTCACCATGCTGACCTTCGGCCAAACCTAACCAGCACACAAAAAAATTAGGATATGTTAATAAACAATCAGGGAAAATAATCAGTGCCAGAAATGATCAGGAATAAGTTCTGGCAACAGCCCCTCACAGCCTCGTGAAGCATATGGTTTATTGAGTTTATAAATCCAACAGCTCTTCAACACTTTTCTACATGTATCTGCCAAAAACAAGAGCACAAGCTAAGAACATAAGTGAGTGTTTTCCCATCCGTGATTCCCACTTCTCCTGAGTTCCTTCTAACAGATTCCTGTATTCCCAGAGGAAGCTCAAGTGAATCAGAGGCTGGATACAACATTTCCAATCCAAATCCGTCTGCTTGTGTGGCTAAAATTTGAGACTTCACAGAAATACTGCACTTGCCAGGAGTGAGGAAGACATGTTTCTTGAAGTTTATTTATTTAATTAGAGTTGGGAGTTAGTGTATGTCATGTGTACTTAAGTGAAATATTTATATAATTCTGTTTTTTACAGTGTCTTTGACAAATCAATTCAATTAAATAAAATAAAATGTGTTATATAGCACATAATTTCTCCAACTGGAAGCATGCAAGGTGTGAGTCACTATTTGTATTCCATACCTCAGTCAAATCTGACTGCATGGTACCCATTGTTATATTCAGTGTGATTTACACTCCATGAATATGTCTTCTCTAATATCCATTGCAAACAAATATGTACAAATTAGCTCAAAAACCACAAAAAATATAATCATTATACCATTGTTGCTCCTGAGAATTGACACATTTTAAAGTTTTCTTCAGTAACAAAGTAATTCAGTGATAGCTGAATGTGCAGTCATGATTATATTCCAAACATAAAGTGCCAATAGATAATTCAGTGTACTTTTAATGGTGTTTAGCTATGTTAAAAAAAGACACCAACGAACAAACAATAATAATAATAATAATAGTTGCAAAATGCATTCATATGTAGTGTCCAGGAACAGTTTAAAAACAATATGGTGCATTCTTGTCTATTCAAGTTACTTTTGACCCAGGTTTTAGCTTCCTGGTGTGATGCAAATCTTCCTGGATGGAACTGAACAATATACAAAACAATAATTTTACCAATAAGATTATAAAACTGGTTTACTATACACAGTTTATTTGCATCATAATGCTCCAAATAACAGTCTAAAAAGGACCAGCCAATCAGCACAGTTCAGGCACTGAGAATCAATAACAGCTCACAATGAATCATTAACACATCATAGGTGAAGCAGCAGAAATAAGAAAACGTGGAAGAAAAAATGTAACATTATAGTGATGAATTTAAAACAGGTTAACGCTGCATTACTCAAGTAAATATTACAACTTACCATTAAATACATTTCACACGGTAAGTCATGCAGCGTAAATATGTTGTGCAGGAGAAACTAACTGTGAGTTAAATATAAAAATTAAATATTAAAAATGTGTGTGTTGTACTCTGTGTGTGTGTGTGTGTGTGTGTAAGAGTGTGCATGGGCAATGAGAAGTATATTTGGGTAATAATCCCCAGCCTGTTTGCTTCTCCTGGCTCTTGAAGCAGGAAGCAGAAACACCTGCAAGGGTTCGTGTGTTTGTGCGTGTGTTTGTAAATCTGTGTTTATGTGTGTACAGGGAACACTGAGGTGGCTGTTGTTTTCATGCCAGCCATCCGGATGCTCTCTGCCCACTGCTCTTTTTCATCGCCTCAACTGTGCATGTGTTTGCAAGTCCTCGTATATGTGTGTGTTGCTGCACACCAGGTGCCAGCTGCCTCGCTATCATCACTAGTGACAGGATGCCCCAGTCCACATAGTCTTTAAACACACACACACACACACACACACACACACACACACACACACACACACACACACACACACACAGACTATTTCTGCAGGAATAAGATTATATTAGTGCCACTATGCTTTGATGACCAGAATCATAAAGAAAGATGGAGACTTACTTGGTGCAG
>JAUBNQ010000001.1:20272044-20291788 GCA_032353495.1 Ctenopoma kingsleyae | reverse complement strand
GTGTGTGTGTGTGTGTGTGTGTGTGTGTGTGTGTGTGTGTGTGTGTGTGTGTGTGTGTGTGTGTGTGTGTGTCCTAAGTAGTGGCCAACGCTCACTGCTGCTATGCAACAGGAGCTGTTAGTCTCCATCCAAAATACCTCTGGTTTCAGGAGCGTGTTAAACAAGCTAACATGTCTGCTGTGATCAAACGTAATAGGTGCACATGTACTGTATGTGTTGGATAGACACCAGGAGAAAGAAAAAGGAGGAGAGGAAGGGAGAGGGAAAATGGTCGAAGGCTGGCAGACAAAGAGGCTGCAGCGCACATAATGTAATCTGGGCTTCCTAGAAGTACGACACACTTGTCAAGGCTAAGGTCAAATGCCTGACATTATCAAGACACAACAAAGACACTGCTATCAGTCGCTATACTGTGTCTTTTTATCCACTGTGCCTACATGGTGCACAGGCATGCGTGTGCTTCTCTGCACACAAATTTGTGCATGTACATGCACATGCCTACATGTCTTTGTGTTTAAGAACGCAAAGGGTATTATTATGATCCTGAGCCTGGTGTGATAAGGAAATTTCGCAATGCTGTCTATGTAATAGTGACGTATGTAACCCTCAACAGCTGCTGCATGCACGCACAGACACACACGCACGCACAGACACACACACTTTTTTCTGCAAAGTTATAATCCAAATGTGAATAAATCTGTAAGACACGACAAGTACAATGCTGCCTCACACCTAAGATGACATTTATGTGCCGTTTTTAAAAAGCTAATCTATGACATCTTAAGATAGATATATTCAAGTATATGATAATTAAATCTGTCAGAGATGATTTGTGACATGAAGACAAAACCACAAGAAACACAATCACCACTGAGCAAGAGATATCATCGTAGGGAGTATGTGACTCTACATCTCCTTCACTTAGTCTCCCTCCTTTCCTCTCCTGCTCTCCTGTCTTTAAGACATCTTTCCTCCCGCTCTAAAAGCCTCTCTCTCTCTGTTTCAGTTTTTCCCTCGCTCTCTCTCCATAACTCCCCTGTTCTACCACTCTTATGTTGCTCTGAAGTGGTGGAAAGGGGGAGGGAGTGAGAGAGATACAGATAGCGGGAGAGGGAGGCATGTAGATAGAAAAGACGGAGGGAGAGTATGTGGGGGAGGGTAGCACTGTATAATCTCTGGCAGAGATAGCTGTGACGCATGACTACACACACACGCACACACACACACACACACAGTGAACCAGAGTGGGTTGGGGTGGAGGGGGGTAATAGTGTATGTAGTAGAACCCATGTCTGGGCCACAAAGAGAGGACCTTCCCCTACTTTCAAGTCAAACCTGGATGTGAAGAACAGGAAGGAAGCAGCAGTGAAGATGTTTTGATTTGCTGTGTGAGCAGACAGCCAGTGACACACACCTAATGGTAAAAGACACTGTGATTAACAAACGGCTGTGCAGACAGATTCCCTGAGGCAGACACACACACTTACAAATACGCACACAGTTTCCTGTCCCCTGCCTGTAACTGCGGGTGGAGACGGGTAGAAACAGGAAGGAAGTCCAATCTGCACTTCCTCCCGCAGTCAGACCCACCCCAACGACACAGCATGGCATGTTATCTTCCTGTCTGACACCTACACACACACACAGGCCCACACAGTCTTACCTATAGTGCGGCGTAGTTCCTCACACTGGCTGATGTGCGGGAGTTTGAGCATCTCCTTCCATTTCTTACTGCGACCGTTCCTCTTCCCTCCTCCACCTGAGAGACACAGAGAGCCACTGAAATCAGACCATCAACCAAATCACAGTTCTAACACCGCAGGAGTAATTAACCACATCTATCCACAGCAGTGTGTGTGTGTGTGTGCGCGCGTGTGTGTGCGTGAGTGCAAGTATGTTGACCTTCCTTTGGCCAGAGGCAGGGACAGCTGGTTCATCTCACCAGTCACCCCTATGCATCATGACAAAGCATGTGGTGAAGAATGTTGTCCACTTCAAAGATCCTGAGGCGCGCACACACACACACCTCAGACAAACATTAGCCAACCATAACTTCAAAATAACATTCATGAACTATTTCATACACTCTCACACATGAAGAGGTGTTGATGACCTTGCTGTGAAGGGTGAACAACCTCCGGACAAAACAGCATTCTCCAGGACTGGGGTCATGCCACATATTTTACTGAAACTCATTCCTAGAGCAGCTGAAGCTGAAGAAGTCAGCAAAGTAACCTAATGAGATGCTTACACGCACACACACAGCAAACATTTACATAAAAAGGAGAAAATCACAGCACCACACTGTGTTATAAAGACACACCAAACACTTGTTGGTTGCGACTTCTCAAAAGTGAGATCTGACTTATTTTGGTCTTTGGGTTTTATTGGCGTTTGATAAATAAAAGTGTTTGGCATTTCAGACAAAATCCATCCTCCATCTACCACTTCTATACTAGAGTCTACAATACAAAATTAGGTGACAATAACAGAAAAATTATTTTTACAGTAATTTTTTTTTGTTTATGATGTTATAATATGATCTAAAGATAAACTTTTAGACTAGATACTGTGTGCATTACTTGCTTAATGATACAATATGTTGCATCAGATATCCAACGACCCAACGTCACGCTCAGCGCATTTAAAACAACTTCAAATAACCAGAGTCCTCCTATTCCTTGTTGATTCAACAGTCTGGCATTTCTTGAAGGAGACATAAAGTGCAAAGTAGCATCAGTGCAATGCATGTGACCCAACCTTCACTTCTTATTACCATGCAAGAAACTTTTTAATGTCTCTGACCATCGATTTCCATCATTTTAATCTAATTTGTTGCACTTCTTACAGCCGGCAAGGAGAAATAAGTAATAATAAACATTTTCTACCCCTTTTTTTGGAAATAGCTACTTATTATAAGTTAAATATGGCACTTAAATAAATGCATCCTAACAAAAGCTACGCTAATGTAAGTAGAAGTGGCAAAAGCAAAATCTGAAGCCATCTGATCAAAGAATTGGTAAATAAAAATGTGTTCATGTTTTTTCTCCTCTTATGAAAATGCATTCTAATCTAATTCAATGACATGCAACGTAGCTTTGCCAAGAATGCATCATCCATATTTATGCCATTAAAGCTTATTTAAAATTGAGTAAGTAAAGAAAATTTAAAAAATACTTTAATAAATTGTAAAACAAAAACAGGCAGTTTAGCTTTCTCTTTGTGGTTTTTATTTTTCATTTAGACAGAATTTAAAACTTAGTGAGGGAGTAGGGAACAGAAAGCTTTTTGCTGCAGTGTTGCACATTTGGATTCAGAGACGGCTGCTAAACTTTCTAACACTTCGCTCACGTCAAGTCCGTGTTTTAAAACACAGAATCAATAAACTAGCATAAACTCAGGTGAACTGTGACAGTTGAAAGAGAAGAAACTCCTCTGCCCCTGAGGTTCACTAGACGTCAGCTGGTCTGACAGCGTCATGAGGCAGCTTCAACACAAACACATACACGGGATCAAACACCTGCAAAAAACACTGTACTAAACACACAGAGGCGGACTGTACGTATCCTGTTTTAAACCAATCATACTGACATGTTAATAAAGCTTATAAGATCCCACTGTTTATACTATAATGGCCATTAAAAGGTACGCTCATACACTCAAACACGCAGATGTAGACGAAGACATGCACAAAAATGTGTTCTCTTTGTTGCGGGAGAAGGGGGGGGGGCAGGGGGAACGTAAGAGTATTAATAGCAAATGTTGGAGCTAAATGTTTGATTGGCTGTCATACACCGTTTGATGATAGCCAGGTGCACGTGATGGTTTATTTTGCAAGATAAATGCTTGCACACACTTACACACAGATTGATTTATGAATACCAGCTCAATAAACAGTAACAAACTGTCAGAGATTAACTTCTTCAGGAGGTGATATCTCGAGAAGTGTTCTTGTGGCAATGCAGGTTAGAAATTACAAATGTGTACTGTATTAAAGAGATGAAGCGGAGAAATGTCACCAAAACTTGAGCTGGCAAAAGAGGAAGTTTAGAAGAAAGAACTGAGGAAAATGATAAGAGAAAACAAAGATTTTAATAGCATTCAATGGAACAGCATGTGTGCAAGCCTGTCAGAGCTGAGTGGGTCACCCCACCCTGTTTAATGTCACTCTGACGTCAAAGCCATGTGTGCAGGCCCTTAATGCAGACAGGATGGAGCGAGTATTTATTTAACTTTGGTTCTCCGCTCCTAGAGGACGGGGCCCTCCATAAACACCGACTTCAGAGGAGTTTCAGTCATTCATAGCTGAGCATCAGCCAGCGCTGAGATCATTGTGCAAGATCTGGGGGCAGGTCTACGCATGTGCACCACTGACAACTTTCAAAAGCTGGAACACGTTGAGAAAAGAATGATGTCAAAGCATGAGACATGCCACTTGACTACGAGGAAGTGCATTCCTTTCCTTAAAAGATTTATAGGCAGCAGTGTGATCCTGGTCCCAGAGCAGGAAGATGTGTAACACGTTACCAAACTTAGAATGCCTCATGATATCGTCACACTGGTCACCGGTGCCTCACATCGCTCCCTTCTGTATTTCCCCATGCTCGCTGTCACTGTCATGGTGAACTATTTAAGAAGAGTAAAAAGTTACAAAAGAGACTAGAAAACTGCTAGACATCTGTAAGACAGCTTACAGATGAAAGGACGATCCAACACAGCACTCCACTTGTTTAAAACAACTTTATGTAACCAAAGTCCTCCCTGTTGATAAAGTCCAAGAGTCTGTCATTTCTTAAAAAGGGGACACACAAGTGCCAAGTGGCCGCAGTGCATATTTTACAGAGAATTAACTTTTTTTTATTTTACAATGTCACAAGACTATTGCTTTTCACAACTTGTATCTAATTTATTGCACTATTTACAGTAGGTATGGATACACTACTAGCAGGGTCACTTCCTTTGTGTCGGCACTGTGCTCCTTTATTTTCATGTCAGACCGGAGTACAAGAAACACAAAGAAAATACACAAGGGACAGTATTTTAACACATCTTTTCTTTGTCTAAGTCTCTGTATGTTTGGAGTGAGCTACTTGTGCATTAATCAAAGTACATTCATGGGTCGCTTCTGTCTCTGTTTCATTTCCTCCTGTGTGCTCAGTTGCAGTTTTCACATGCTCTTAATGCACATGAAGGCCAAATCCAGCGCAACACCATCCCAAATATGCTGCTCTCCCTTTCCTCTCTCTTTCATCTCAAGTGGGAGAAGGAGCCAGACTGGAGGTCACACACAGTAGACTGTGGAGGTATCATCTCTGGGAGATAATACAGCCACCGTATCAGAGTTCATGCAGCTTTCAACAAGTCAGACTTCAGATTTATATTTTTAATACCAGTTCAAAAGGAGTTCACAACTTATTTCACATTTAAAAGTTAAAGTGGAAAAATAAAGTAGAATTCCTTGTGCAACCAACTATACTGAATTATGACTAAATGACTCAAATCCCCAAACAGCATTTTAACAATATGTCAAATAAAAAACATTTGTAATGAAACAAAAATTTGAATTGCCCAGCATAGAAGTTCACTCTATAGAGTGCCACAAATTTTCACAACTTTTAAGCACTGAAGCCCAGATACAAGCGGCAGAAATATAAAAGTTGTTGTTAAGCTATCGGTGAACTACTGAAGTCGCAAAGTTTTCGTTACCACCACTAAGCTTCCAGCTTGTAACTTTATTAAATCTCTCTCTATCTCTTCTACAAAAGTCTTTCCACTTAGCACGAGCTGATGATGATGAAGCTACAATTAGAAAGACTGAGTCGGAATAGTTTGCAATTAAACAACTATAAATACAACAAGAGTCAGCAAAGTGATGTCTAATGTTCCTGACAACCTCTGTGGTCTCATTTAGCCACTTGTTAGTTACCGCTTTTAAGAGATGTAAAAGCTTTTTTAAAAAAATCACAAGTGGCATATTTACTGATGTATTATGTCGTAAAATGTTAAAGTCTCCTAACCTTGTGTTCACCACAGACCTTATTTCAGGCATCCAAAGAAAAGCTCATTAAAAAAATCCTACTGAAATCAGGACAAAGGAGCCAAATAAACCAAAACATTTAGAAAAGTCACCATGGGTTCTGGTAAGGTAAATTGCCTGAGACAGGTACTGCTTGACAGAAAGGAAATCTCACAAAGTTCTCATTTTCCATGAGTTAACTATATATATATATATATATATTACGAGCCAACCCCCCCCCCCAATGCAAAAAGAAAAGGAACGTCAGTCGAATGGGATTACTACACACTATAGGTGCTTTTATTCACAGGACCTTTTCATGGCACTGATTCAACCTGTGTTTTTTCCCCAATGTGACTTCCGCAATCACAGCACTCACCTGCTTCTGTTTGGTGCATTGAAGCCAAATGATTAGCATTAAAGGTCAGGAAAGGATAGACTGCACTGAAAAAGTCTTCATATTTTTTTAATTATCATCTTTATCTCCTATGCAGATGCATTCCCAAATCATTCCAGTATGATTAATTCTCTCAAAACAGAGTTATTCAAGTCATCTGTGGAAAATTCCTGTTTGTTCACTGAGAAAAAGTCACAACATTGTGCAGCCCTAAAGAAAACCAAGTGTTATTCTGTGGCACATATGTGAATACAATAAGTGGTTATTGCATCAATAATCAGACAAATAAATCCTCATTTTATGGAAAATAAAAAGACATGGATATGATTAAATAAAAAAAAAACAGAGCAACCCTGGCAACTACTTCAGCTGTGATTCTTTGGTTTTATTTGCATCGCCATATGGGAGAAGCCGCTCATCCATCTGATGAACACATGTCACATGCTGACACTCGGAACAGCCACGAGGCCCGAAAAATCCAGCACGTCTGTAACAGTGCAAGACCGACCACGGCAGCGTGCAGCCAATATTTGTGTCGTCACACAACATGCTTCAGGCAGTGACTACACAATTTCTAAAGACTGACTTCGAATGACTAGAAGAAAATGTAATTTCGAGAAGGCTAACTTAAAAGCACCATAGGAGGAAAGATCAGAGTGGGTGTGCACTTAAAAGAAATCCTCTGAGCATGAAACAAAGAGCAAAGTAAGAGGAAAAAACAAGAAACAAGAAGGGTAAAAAGCCAAACACACTGTTATGTAACTCCACTACATTTTGGCACTAACAGCAAAAGTTTCTAACTTCCAAAACACTGATAGCACTGTTTACCAAGTTATTTCTGGCCAAGGTAATCGTACCCTGAATATTTGCTACCAACACATGCCTGGTCTGATTTGACCCCCATGCATGGTGCAGACACATAGGTGAAGGTTTGGCTTGGAGAGCTACGGTACTCTCCCAAAATCATGACTTACACGGTAGGAAATGAGAGAGGGTCACGCACAGTTTAGGCCCATTGTAATATGAGCATGCACACACACATACACTCACACACAAACAGGCACAATGGAGCCAGGACATGATAAATGAATGGCCTGTTGCTTTTCCAGTTGCTCTCTCATACAGTGTGTGATTGGCTGGAGTAGCCTCTGATAAGGAAAACATTAGCTGCGAGAATCTGTGTTGCCTATTCAAAGTGAAGGTTCTGTGTTTGCACAAGGTAATCTGTCTGTATACTCGCACTGAAAGACACACATCAGCTGGGAGAGAGAGGAAAAGAGAAACATGTGAAAATCAGGGAGCACTGCTCTCCTCTAATCCTCACCTCTCTCACAGGCCCCCCTTCCATTTTTCCCTCCTCTCTCTGAGTTTAGATTCTTTCTCCCATCCCCCCAAGAAACAATTTTCTTTTCTTGTCATGCCTTCGTTAATTCTTTATGGCCAGACTTCTCTCTCTCCCTCTTTCACTCCATATACACCTCAAAAAAGGTGTGTGTCACGCGCAAAAACACGACACGAGAGTAAAGTCCAGGGCGTATCAACTCATGAATGAGCTGGTGGGGGTCTCACACAAGATACTTTTTCACGTGAGCACACACGTACACGCCCTGCACATAAACATGCACTCTTGCTCATTCCAGCAGGGTGCTGTGGTGTTTTGCAAGACCTTTCCTTCCTCTTCCCCATCTCCCCGTGTGCTGAGATATTCCATTAAATCTGGCCGAGACGTACTTGAAAACTGACCCTTGTTTTCACAGTGTCTTGAGGGAGAAGGGGGAGGGAAGGACAGTGAAGGAACACAGTGAGACTAAACTCAAGCACGACGCACAGAGTTTGAGCTTGTAAGAGGACAAACCGAAAGGTTAATCATCTATATGTTATCTACAGCTGTCTCTCAGATGAAGGGCCCACTGGTTAATTCATGGCCATGCTGCCAGAACAGGAACACACAAAAGCAGACTCTCCAGCACTCAGCCCTTGAGTGTGGAACACATAGCACATACTACACCTTGAAGATTATCTTTGATAAGACAACACCTTCAAGTCGTTTTTGAAGGCAGGACTGACAAATTTTAACAAACGTGAAAATTATGACTCCAGTATCACTTTAAAAAGGCAAACTGATGTAGCATGAGAGGCCTTAGACTCTGTCTGATCTCCAAAACTCTTTTAGAGAAAACCATAACAACTTGTAAATACTCTCAACCATACACACCATTAAAGTTAAGCTGACAGCTGGTTTCTCACAGGAAAAATGCTCATTTAACGTTTGATAAAGCCATTGGAACAATGTTCTTGTGATGTTCACAAAGGGCCTCAAAAAGTGCCTCTTCATGCTTTGTTAACTTCCCAGAAATTGGGCTAATGAACATCCCAGTGACCACCAGGCTAAGCGTTGCTGCTAGTGCCATGCAGGATGCAGGAGGGCTACGTATGCAACACACTGCGCCTCCTTCTCCACACAGCCCATTTGAGGGTGCAATAATTGTAAAATGAATCCCAGATCAAGGGACAGTCACAAAGCAATGTGTTTTATGAGCCACTGCTGGGGGAAACACCCCAGAGTGATGACAACAAGTGTTAGCCCAGCTACAACCACAAAACTAATAAAGCCTCGCTGGCTAACGTCACAGGAAAACCCTCACAAGTGGTGTGAGAGGACCTGCTAGCCTACAATTTGAAGGGTGACAGAGATTGAGGCAGAGAACAGAGGAGTGGTTAGTAACACCAACAAGAAACAAACACACATACACACACACACACACACAAAAATCACACGATCCAACCCGTAAGGTGGAAATGACTTATATAAGCAGGATTAACGTATCTTCTGTTTGTCGAAGGAATGCGAGGCACTGGACTGTCGACATTCCTTCGTTACACATCAGGAATTATGAAAGAAACACAGCAGATAAATGCTGTGAAAACTGACTCCAGGTAACAGAGGGAAGAACAGTGACATACACTTTATGTCTATTCATTTTTATATCTGAATAGAAAAAATATGTGTGAATGTAAAATATATGATCCACAGACACTCAGCTGACAGTTTATGGGTTAAAACTAATGCTGTTAAATACGCCCTCCCTTCAGGAAGGTGGTAATGTTTGGCTTTTAATCAACAGTTTAGGGAGGTGTCAATTCAACTTGTGTTTGTGCTTTCATTGTGTTAGAGTGACAGGTGTTTCTACTATTTTGTCCACCCCAATGAGACACGCTTAAACAACAGAAACACAGCAGTTCAACATCAGCCTCCAAACTGACCTCACAGTTGAACCAACACTTCTCTAAAAGAAAAACCTGAACATTATCACCTTCATAAAAGAGGGTTTATTGCCAGACTGTTGAATTAGACTGCATTAGTTTTAGCTGATGTACCTAATAAACTGCCCCTGATAATAACTCTCATCTACGCTATTTAATGAAATTCATATCTAGCCTTTGGATGATTTCACCGCTTCCTAGCACAGACTCATTTCCCTTCCATAACTTGAATGTTAGGAACTGAGATTTAAGTCAGTGACAGACGTGTAAAGACAGGTCACCAGGTTTTACTGTAGATTTCGCCCTGCACCACCTTGTGACCGTGGTATTGCACAGTACACATTTCTTATCACTGAATGAGGAACAAATGTAGAGTATAGTCACATCAACACATTGCTGGTGATTTTTTTTTTTTTTGTTAACTTAGTTAACTTGGCAGTCATTTAAGTTAACCAGTAAGCAGTAACCAGGCTCCTAAACGGCAGATTAAACCTCAACAGACCAGAATGCATGAAACACATCTATCGTGTATAAAGGGAAGAGCTTTCTTTCTCTGGCAAGTTCCTACTATGCCATCATCACTGCTCTCTACACGGACTGTACTTGCACACACAGCTAAATGCAACAAGCATTTAGCGTCAGAGCTCAAAGGGTTTTCTAAGAAACATTACTCAAGAGGGATATTTACTGAAATGAATATCAGGATTCCTGTTTTCAGCTTCATGGAGAATTATTATTATGAATCATTTCTATTGTAATTTGGTGCTATATATTGAACTGAACTGAATGTCTGTCGTCTATGAAGCGCAATCAGAAAACAAACTGCCATCTCACAAAAGAATTGTTGTAATATGCAGTCTGATTGATAACTAACAGTATCGCAGTGTTTACAACTTAAACAATTTTTTAATTATTCTTACCAATATGAGTAAGATTAGTATTTATATGCTTTTTCATCACTGCAAGAGTAAAATGTGTCTCGTGTTAATTTTCCTGTTGCTACAGTTTGTTTCTATGTAAGATACAACTGCATGTTCAGCTACGAGAAACATCAGTTTGTATCAGCTCATTTGTCCCTTTCATATAAACTATGTTTTATGCTGAATTTATATTTAAAAAAGAGGAACCTTCAAACTGGTTCATTAGATAGCTTTGACAAATAAATCTAATGAAAGCAGGATATTTTACAGCTGAAGAGTAAACATCATTTTCTTAACAGACTTCACGCTGCCATCTGCTCTGCTGGGATAGGTTGCTCCGCCAACTCAGGTGCTGCAAAGTATTGTAAACAGTGGGGCCTGTGGGACAAACTATGATAACACTGTATCTAAATTATCTCAAGTGCTTTTAACTGCATGTACAAGTTTTCTGTGAATATGCACCAATACCTGTCAGCCATCAGAAGTCAAATATATTGGTCATTTATCATTGCTGAGTAAATACTAAGTACGAGTACTCAAAAGAGTTACCGTCAGTAAAATTAATGATTCTCCTGATGTTATTCTCAATGAGACCATGCGGAAGCACATTGCTATGTTGAAAATAACTCTTGCCTGCTTGGCTGAGCTTTTACATCAACATAAACTGTGGGTTGCATCTCTGCCAAAAGTTATCCTCTTGGTATTCTCACAATTCACCATTTCCAAAAATGTCTAATATGTTACCAGAAAGCTTTAGCAGTAACTTCCTCTAGCAGAAGAAGACGGCTCATTCAATCTGAGCAGCCCAAAGGCAAACAAAAAATCTTATTATTATAAAGGTGGTTGTCATTTATAATACACTTGGCAACAAATGCATGTGTGAAATTTGCTGCGACTGGGGTGGGGAGCAGTGTCATAACCACTTCCCTTGACGTGTCATTTCAGCTATGGTAGACTGGGCGCACCCTGCTATGACGCTTCTCACTCTGACCACCCAGTTTCACATCAACAGGTGGATTAAAGTTGAAAAACTCATGTTATGAGCATCTTCTGACCAGAGTCTAACGTTTCCTAAGCATTAACAAACATGCAGGATGACATTATTAGCCAAGCATTACTGTGACGTGGCCAGAATCTGGATTTCCGCAACAACGACCTATGATTCCGTGTCCACTGTGCATCCAGTAAGCACTAAGCTGGGAAATAGTCATTTCCGCCCTCTACAGCGAGGTTAGATAGTTACAGAACAACTGATTTAATGTATTGCTCAAGGACACATCAGCAGGGCACACTCTTGCTGACTCAGTGGCTTGGACCCAGCTGTCTGACCATGTGGCTGAGCTTTTACTGTCTGAAAAAGTGCCCCCATGCACCCATCTATACCGAGGCAGAGGCTTTAATGCCATGAAGCACAAAAGTGACCGACGAGAGACTTTCAAATAAAAGGCAGATAACCTCTGATCCACAGGAACCATTTTCTGTCTGGTTTTGTGTTAAATGGTAACAACTTGTGAGTCTACCATTGTTGACAGCTCTGACAGCTACAAACACCCACCTCTGGAAAGGAGAATTAGAATCCAATTAGTCTCCTGTGCATCTTAAAGGGATAAATGGAGAACCATTAGCTGTTTTAATCTGTGCGATAATTAACACAGTGAATGGTGGGAAAGGGAGAAATATGAAAAACGACTGTATGCTCGACATTTTTGATGTGGCAGAGCAGTCTACATGTTAATACTGCAACTAAACCATTATACACACGCGTTATCTCTATTGATCAATTAATCACATTCTACATTCATTGTGCATAACCTTACAAAATAATGAGTTTTGGCCAATTCACTTTTTCACATTTATAACACTGTAATGTGCAACTGGTTGGTGTGACGTAAGTTGTTACAGACCTTTAAAAAAAAATCATAAATATCACTGAGAGCCTTTTAGAGCACCTGGGGATAACAGCCTACAGACACTGACAGGTACTGAGTCTCAAGATCCAACCAGTCAGTGTACAGCAACCTCACAGGGAACCACTCATGACTATGGCTATAGCAAACATTTAACCACAGGTGAAGGAAAGCCTGTTCCCTCATTAGGAGCTGCTGCTGCTGCTGCTATGAAATGGATTCATAGTGAATAATCCATTACAAAGCAGTGTTGGCGTTTAGCCTTAAACTGGAACGCAGTGTGAACATAATGCAAACCAGGAGCAGGGAAGGCCTCTGCATACGTACACCGAAGTGCGAACACCCCACCACCACCACCACCAACAACAACCCCCAGCACTGTGAGCTAGGCTATTTCGCTGTCGAATAAAATGGATCAACTTGCACAACATCCTCTGAGGCCACGGACCTTTTCTGCTGGTATCCAGTTGGAAGCGAGAACGGCACGAATGGAAATCGCTGAAGAGTAATAACACCTTATTCCTCCTTTCCCCTGGCTGCTGATACAGTGTTGCACACCCACCCTGTGCCCACTCACTGGCTACAGACTAGCTCCTCTGCTCTGCCATCTTCTGGAAAACAGATGGATATTCGCCTCTTTCCCACCTCCAGGTGAGCTGCGGCGGGATCTCTGACCCGCTGAACAGCGTCGGGAGGGGGGGGGGGCTTTATGTGCCTTGGGCCGCCGGGTATACGGTGGGCCTTCTTCCAGTAGCCCTCTGAATCTACCTCCACACTGCCCCTTCATCTCAGCACCCCTCAGTCAACAGGCTCAGGCACCCACAATGCGGTGGCACATTTCTGCGTCAAATAACACTTTCTCTTCCTTAATTAGGGTTTAAAGACACCGAAACCTACAATGACAGGTAAGAGGAGGCTGTACCGGGACCCGGAGCCCCCACTGCGCAGCTATATTTCGCTCCACACTCAACACGGTGGAACGGGAACACCTTTGTGTAGCAGTTATGTCACCGTAAATTGTAGATATCCACAAAAACCGCCGGTGTTTGTGTGAAAAAATGTGCTCGACAGCCTCTAACGAAACACTACCATGTAAGCGCTATGCTGCAAACACTCGCTGCGTTGTTCATCTCCAGGCTGCTGGGCCTGACGTTAACCTGCCCGGTAAATGTGTGTGTGTGTGTGTGTGTGTGTTTGTGTGTGTCGGTTAGTGTACAAACAGCTGGTTTTCAGCGGAACATGTTCGGCGTTTGCCCGGAGACAAAGCGCTGCGCAGGGATGGGAGACATATAAATCCCGAAGAGGACAGCCGAAAGCTCAGGCTCGTCCATGTCATTGAGGTGGACAAAAAAAAATTACATTTAATTTATTCTATTTTTTTTTATTATTTTTTTTCGCCAGTGAGGTTGTGCTTACCTTCCCTCGCCTTCAGGAGAACCGTGTTGGCCACGATATTTTCAATCTCCATTGTCAGAATGTGAATCCCGAGCAGTCGCGATACATTTCACTCAGCGGGGAGAAAAAAAAAAAAAAAACGTCTTTTTTTTTCTGATCAAACGTGCCGACGACGGTGAGGCAGCTGCACGCGCGCAAGGTGAACGCGGCACTGGCGCATAGTAGGTCGTTAATAGTGGTCGTCGTCTCTGTCCATTGCAAGATGTTTTATTATCAATCCCTACCTACGGAGCTGTGTGATTACGACGGGGACTTGTTAGCATTCAGCCTGCCTCCCTTCCCTCTCTGCCTGCCTTCCTTCCTGCTTCTCCTCCCCCTCCTCCTCGCCCCTCTTCTGCACAACGAACCAGCGAGAGTAGGAGGGATCAATTTACAACCAGCGCAAAGACACACACATTCACACACAAATGAGTTCATGCATGCGTGCAGGGGATGGTTATGTCATTTATTGGGGGTGAGGGGGCGTGGGGGGGTAGTTTTGGATCAAGACGCGCACATGTGCGGTTTTTAACAAGTTTCATTGAGGTATAATAATTACCCCCCCCCCCCCCAGCTATTTATAATGTAAACATAAGAACCTACTGGAAACACGTTACAGATACGTTAACAGATATTGACTCATTTAAGCCGATTTTGTCCAAACATGAACTTTTCGTCTGCAGCTGTTTCTTGTGTTGCTGGATGGTGTATTGTCAGAAAGCACCAATGTCATCAGCAACAAAGGCCTGATACAGCTCTCTCTGTAAGAACAATGGTGTGAGGATCTTAAGTTGTTGCATTATGCTGAGTGCTACAGCCTGGGGAAAAGAGATAACAGACTGGTTTTCTCATACCCGCTTACTGTCTCACTGTGTCCCAGCATCCCTCTGGGCTTTCTAATCTGACTCTTTGATCAAGTGAACCCACAAAGCTTTTGAGTTGAGCCGCATGTCTGCAAAAAGGAAGGACAAAAGTGGGGCATCTGTTGAAATGATGTGAAAGTTTAACATTATTTGTTCTTGAAAAAAGATTCATAAGAGTGATAATTGAGAGTGAACAATGAAAAGCACATTCACTTTGCATTTGCTGCTAAGACCATAAAAGCACAATAGGGAGGCCTGGAGGTAACTGCCTGCCAGAGGAACTGAGGAAGTCAAAGGTCACTAACTTTCATCTTCACATCCTCACCGGCATAATGTGTCAAGTTACTGGATCAGTCAAAGTGTGTCAGTGTTTCATGCTTTTAAAGGAGTTTATTGTTAACAGGTGTGTGTGTGTGTGTGTGTGTGTGTGTGTGTGTGTTCAGACATCAAATCAATAATGGCTGGTAGCCTTTGTTCTCCCACCAATTTAGACATTGCTGCCATTAGTTTTACCCTGTGAGGGGTTCCGAAACAGCCAAGGTGTCCACTGACACTGACAGTAATGATTAGTATCTGTGATGGGTAAGGAGACCTGATGTAGGGTTAGTGACACGACTGAGCACCACAGAGCTATAATCCAGACAATGCGGTATCACCTTCCTTTTTCTTACTTTCTCTTTAAGGCGTTTTCCTCAGAAGCACAATTTTCACATGCTAGAACTTAACGGTGAGGATCAAATCAGATGCCCAGAGAAAGAGCAGGTCTGCACAGCAGTTTGATTGTAATTATGGATTCATCATGCGATACGGTGCTTTTACTGTACATGGTTTGTTTGCTGTTAATATGGGGTTACTTATGTGGAACAACAAAAATCCAACTGGTGATAATACTCACAACTGGTGCATTTAGATGAGATGCTCCCACCTAGTGGTGATGATGCAAAAATACAAATGGACATTACAAACCAGACTGACACAGAATACCTTGATGTTAAAATAGTTTTGGACTATATAAGGATAAACTGCCAAAAAAATAAATGTTGCATATTGTCTCTCTCTTTTCTCATTTCCCATTTCCACATGTGTGAACTTTTCTTTTATTCACAAATCTATCAAGATATGTCCCTAATGATGGAGGCATAAACGTCTGACATCTGACAATCATCCCAAAGGGAAACAGAGCTGGAACTCACAGATATGGGACAGGCCGAGTCCAAAGGTTTATTCAGAGAGGGGAGGGGGGAGAGACGGTTCTACAAATGATTACAAAGGTGTGATTTTACAGTAAAACAGAGTCAAATTTTCTACTTCCTTTTAATAGTTTTTTAAGTTTCCTGGTTTGACAAATTGTCACTGATGCACTGGGGAAAGATCACACCATTTTAAGATTTTTATTGCAAGACAGCACCTTTTATGAACATTGATATTTTTAGATAATAATATACACTGCTGATCACTCAAACCTTTCAATGAGCATTTTTTATTAGAATTTTCATTATTTGATCAGCAAACCATGAATTCTTAGAACAACCAGGTCAGAATCGACATTTCTCTCCTCTTATAAGTGAAGAGTATGGAGAATGATGATATATGGATAGCATATCCATGTATTTCTGACAAATGTCTATAATTAAATAGATAATTTTGCAACATGATACCTAAATGATGAAATAATGTGTAAAAGCTGCAGTAGTTTGACAACTATAGTTAATAGTTACTCCACAGAATAACTATAAGATTTTACATAAACATAAAATGAGCTTGTGCTACAGAGTAAAGATGTGAAATTAACTCTGCCTCAGTGACATTAAAATTATATTTACACCTTAAAGTGTCAGGAGTAATAATATAATAATAACTGGTCGACTTTGATGAAACATTTACTCATGTAGAGTTTTGAAATACTTAACTTAGTTTCCATTTTGTGATTTGTTTTTAATTTATGGCTCTATAATTAATAAGAATCATGCACTAAAATATTTATACACTATATACACTAAATATTGCATAGTAATAATACATGTATTTGTCAATACTTACCAAAGTAGCAGTGTAATTTAGGTCACAGTATTAGACACCTATAAACTATAAAATATATTATTAAATCCATTTATTATAGATAAATATATTATATTATATAAGGTTTTCATAAAACATGCTTTAAACAGCGGCTGTGTAAAGTCTGCTTCCTGCCTGCGTGCGTGGTTTCACGTGACCACACGAGCGCCTGTGCGCCTCTGAGGCTGCGGCTCACAGTGAAAGCAAAAGGAAACAGGCTGCAGCGGTTTGGAGCTCAGTCTCTGCCTCATTATTTCAATATAGAGGGGACGTCTGAGAATTTCGAGGATGTTTTCAATAGTGGAGACAATGGAGTTTCTCATGGGAAACCCATTTTCTACGCCGGTCGGTCAGAGAGTCGGTATGTTGCAGTCGCTTTTAAAACTATAGTACAGTTTATGCTAGGAGTTGTGCGTTGTTTGATCAATTTTACATCATCAGTTTAATTTAAATGACCAATAAAAGGTTTAGGAATGTTATAACTTCATTATCACGAATGTAAAACAGCGGGACAGCTCAGATGGACTTTCCTATATGTAATTTTTTATATTCTGCAGTGTTTAATAACTAAATTTGACAGAAACGTAAAAATAAGTATTCAGAGCCAATGAGACGATAAAGGCGGGACTTAAGTGCCTCAGTCTTTCATGTGATTGGCCGCCATAAGTAAAGTGACAAGTCATTTGGCGAATTAGGGAGCCACCTGATGTTTCCTCTCACTTCCTCAACTAGTGTTTTTATCAAGATGCAGTTTCACACCTTATACGTGTGTATAAGTGATCCGCTTCAGTGTACTCATATGTCACATTGCACAGCAGGGTGCTTCTTCTTGTTGTGAGACCATTGAAAAAAAAAAAAAGGAACATGCACAGAAAGCTTGAACCCAGCTGTTGAGGCCCGGAAAGATGTGTAATCAGGACAGTCATGAGCAGTGAGAAAACGTTACACACCCATCCCAAGCCTTCCTTCCTCTTATCTCACTGCATTCATTTTCTTACACATGAACGTCAAAGGGGCCTCAGCAACTTCTGAGGCCGAGGAGAACAGAAGCAGCTGACAGTCACATGAAGTGGAGGGAGGTGGAGCAGGGGAAGGGAGTAAATATGATTGAGAGAGGCAGGGGTGAGGGATTTGGAGTTGTGTGGGAGGTGTTGGTGGAAAGGAATGAAGGAGATTTAGAGACTTAGGAGGAACCTGTGAACGGTGGGGTGCAACGAAAGCTTTCATTCCTAAATATTTTGAAGGATAAGACATGTTAAAGGTGAAAATTAGTTTTCTCAACCAGCCCATTACTACAACAAATTCTGTGAAGCACTATTATCTGCAGGATCCCACTTGCTTTTCTCACTGGTTTAAAATGGGCTCGGCCTTGTTGGTAAAAATGTTGAAATCACAATCATAATCAGCTGGCAGTTGTTGGTTTGCTGTTGTCTATACTGTGAGAGGAGTGCTAGTCGCTACGCAAGTTTTTATATAATGTCTTCAGTGGTTCTAAAGGGTTATTTGTTCATTTGGAGAATAATTATTTCTATGGCTCTATGCCGGTGGCGGAATATATTGTTGAATCTCAGTGTTAGACTTATATCTTATTTATTATCTGACGTTGTTCTTTTTTCATTTGATGTTTTATTAATGTAAATAATTATATTGTTTTTTTTTAATACATTTCTTCCAGAATGATTTCTGAAATTAAAGAAATAATTATCACGACATTAGAAGAAAGCCTTTTTGTTACTGTGATATTTAGGCATGTTTTCCCATATCAGTATCACTGCAACTTCACATGATTTCCCCTGTGTTGACAGAGCGAGCTACTAGCAGCTCTCTACCATCAGAGGACTGGGGGCTCAATATGGAGATATGTGACATCATCAATGAGACGGATGAAGGGTAAGAATGATGTCATTGACTTTGCTCACTTACTGTATAGATATATAAAGGTCTTTTTAGTGTTCCTGTACTTTTTTATTCTCTTTCTAGGTCTCTTGTTATAAGTCATGATGATTACTGGTAACAAAGATGAAAATCTAAGGCACACAGGTCATATGATTTCACAAAGCCAGCCGCAGTTACCCTGTCCTACTTAGCGCATAACTTTTCTGTGTAATCAGTATGCAGTATTTAGGTCAAGCTTGACATGCAGTGTGTTTGCAGATTTTTTTGAACCACAAGGTTGACTTTAGGCTGTTTTTTTAATCAATATACACATGATCCACAAACAGTTTAAATATTATAATGGATAAGCAAGCAACCTGATCATCAGATGCAAAGTTGTTGTTTTTTTTCCCGGCAGTCCCAGAGATGCGGTCAAAGCTATTAAGAAGAGGATTGTAGGAAACAAGAACTTCAAAGAGATCATGCTGACCCTTACTGTGAGTAAATATCTGTAGGTCACTGTAAAAGTTTCATATGTTCCTTCACAAAGTGAGGATTGTAGTGCAGGGAATGACCCTTGCCACGACTGGCTGGTGGCTTGGAGGACATGGTTTTAGTGTAAATGCTTTGGTAAACAAGTTGCTAAATCCACATATTGGTTTACGTATTATTAAAAACAATGTGTAGTTACATTTGCATCTGTTTTTTACATTTTTGACATCATCATTATCCCACAGGTACTTGAGACTTGTGTGAAGAACTGCGGCCATCGCTTCCATGTTCTGGTGGCATCGCAGGAGTTTGTTGAAGGAGTTTTGGTCCGTTCCATTTTGCCCAAATATAATCCCCCCACTGTCCTCCATGACAGGGTGCTTAGCCTCATACAGGTATGTATCAGTTTACTCCCAAAACCAGCAAATATTCAAATTATTATTTTCAAAACATCTGAAATAATATATTGCTCATTACAGATTGTTGCAGATTAACTTTCCACAGATCATTTCAGCTCT
>JAUBNQ010000001.1:20258108-20269177 GCA_032353495.1 Ctenopoma kingsleyae | reverse complement strand
TCATAAATTGTTCCTTCTTCACTTGCTTAAGGTTGTTAAGTTGACATCTTTTTAAGCTATTTTCATTTACATTTTGCCTTGTAACACTTGTTTATGTTTGCCAACATGTTCAGTTTTGAATTTTAAAATAAGAGAGTAGTTCCAGATGCCTCACATTTATTATTATTTTTTTGTACAAACGTGGTTTTCAGTCAACACTTCTTTCAGCATTACAAACAGTGAACTTTCCCAATATAAGGAAAGGAAACTGTTGTGACTGACATATTTAGCGATTTTTGAGCATATATTTATCTCTTCACTGTTTCACAATGAATCATGAATACAGTTTGTTGAAATATTACCTCTCAGTACGGTATGTGTATGTGTGTGTCCAGTGTCAGGTACGAGGACCCAGGAGCTGTGGAAGGCCTCGCTGGAGCTCTGGACACAAGGTTGCAGGTCACAGGAGGGGTGTGTATACCACAGCGATGCACAAATGTGTCTGAATGGAATAGTGCCTGTAGATAAGAGTATGCATGATATTAATAAGGCTAAAACGCAGGATCAGCTGATCCCTCTCTACTTTTCTTCACAGATGCCTCCTGCTAAAAACTTGAGTGATATTGACAAATGGTTATCCAGTGATATGGTAAGAGTCTAAACTGTACTTGTCTTGAAAGAATCAACGTAATAAGTGTTCAAATGTAATGCTTTATTCAACCTTTATCGTGTTTTATTGTTCAGGAAGAGCAATCTTTTGTTTGTGAGGGAGTGTCCAGTGAAGGTATGTTGTTATGCTATTTGAACGTAAACGTAACGTTTAATAAATCTTTCTCTGCTAACTGTAACTGTCCCACCAGAATTTGATATGTTTCTGGAGGATCGGGCAAAGACGGTGGACCAGAACAGTCAGGCGACTAGCAGCGCCCCGCCCTCCACATCCAGACCACCATCACAATCTACCCGGCAACAGGATACAGCACATGACCAACTTTTTACACTCTGAGTTTGGGGATAAACAAGACGAGCAGGTGGATGTAAATGTCAACATACTCATATCATCACATTGAAATGTACCAACAATCACACACATGCTGTGCCTAGTCAGGTTTTCTCTGAAAGTACACACACACACACACACACACACACACACACACACACACTGTAAAACCTGACACTACAGAACTGCTGTCTTACATACACATTGTACAAATACAGTATTTCTTAATTTTTTGTTTATCTTTGTGACTGTATATAAGAATTATATTATTATGATGTTGAAATATAAAGAAAGTGTTTACATTTCTGTGTGATTTTACTCTATCATGTGTCTTTGCTCCAGACAGCTGATTCTGTGTAGATGAGAATAAATGGGGCATTGTCTTGCAGCCATGTTCTGTCTGTCGTCTTTGTCTTTTTTTTTTTTATTATCTTACTGTCTAAGCTACCATGAAGGGAACTTACCCTGTAGCTTGTTTTCCAACTGAACCTGAAGTCTTTGTGTGAGCGAGCTGTTATTTTTGAAGATCTTGTGCCTGAGGTCACTGACAGAGCTTCTTCAAATTTAGGTCAAATTATTTTGTTTGGTGTTTACTGTAAAATATGGGTGAAATATACAGAATTACTTTTTAAAAACTTACTGAACAAATGACAGCTCCTTTACTGTCATCATTGAATTTAACACACACAGGAATATGTACCAAAGTCAAGCACATTTGTCCTTTGTTTTTGCATTAGAAACTTAGCCAAAACATCAAAGCCTTGACTCAGAGGTGGGAGCTCAGGTGTGCTCTGGTCATACTCCATAATATGTCTGCTGTTTGTGTGATAAGGCACTAATTTGTTATTGCTGAGTAGCTCAAGGATGTCTGGTGTTGGGTACACAGAGTGCCTAAAGCTGGGCATAACCTATAACTGAACGAGTGAAAAGAAAGAGCAGAGGAGCATATTTTCATTCTTCTGTGCTATCATCCAGTCTTGAAGACCATGTTCGGACTGTTTAACAGTGTCTGTCTCTGCTGGATCGGTGTGTCTGTGCTTCTGCATGGATCTGCAACCTTTACTGCTAACATTTCAACTCAGAACGAGCTTCCAAATGCAACTGTTTGGGATTCACCATTTCTTCAGCTGAGGACCAGACTTCCATCCTACTTGCAGCCTGTTCGCCCGTACACCTTGCTGACAAATGCTAAAGACTACCACTTCTTGCCAAAATCGAGACATCGGCACCCTTCTCAACTTCGGCGTCTTCTGGGGTCCTCGTTTGACCCTTTTTGGATGTCCATTGATCAGCCATCTGAAGCTCCTTGGGGTCACCATGACGGTCGACCTTTGTTGCTTGGGGACACACTGCGTGCCAAATTATTCAACTACACCACTCTCAGAGGGAAGTTCAACCTGAGTTCTTCTCCGGTGCTGAGAGAGGCTGCAGAAAACCGTCGCCAGAAACTAAAGAAGGAAGCTGCAGAGCTGGACCTCGATACTCTGCCTCCAGATGTTGCCAGGTCAGTCAGAGAGTGGCTGGTGCGGTCAGCAACATGTGATTTACGCTACCGGTGGGTGGATCTTGGTCCAGCTTTCTGGCCACGCTGGCTGCGACAGACTGACTGTGAACGATCAGATGGAGCGCAAAGTTGCTCCTTTCCCAGTGGGATGGAGTGTGTGAGAGCTCAGACTACGCACATAAAGATTCTGGCTTGGCACTGCTTGGAAATCAGAGATCGAGGGGATGAATCCAGACGGATTAAGGGTGAAAGGCCTGATGGCAACATTGAAGTTGGGACAGGCGAAGCAACAAAAAGGTGTTCATGGAGGCAGGTTCCTTATCCTGTGGTCACAGCATGTACGTGTTCATGTAAATGAATGTGATTCCAAGATTTTTTTATCCTCATCTGTAGCTGGTTTCTGTGTACAAAATACAATATATGTATTTTATACTGCTGTTGAGTTGATCTCACTCATGTAATTAAAATTGTCTTAACTGTATCTATTCATAGCTAGTTGGTATTACATAGACAAATTTATCTGACTTTTTTTTATCCTATTTCTAACCTGTTTCTTCTTGTTAAATTACTAATCGGGGGTGATAAAAATCTGAAACTCACTGTAATGCTCAACAAGGCAGTTGACAGTCCAAACACAGTCTTGTATTTTTGCTTCATGGAAACACCTGTGACGTGAGGTGCATGTGAAGTGACGAAGTATGATATAAATATTTACTTTCTCAATTTTGAGATCATGTGGGGCTTAAATATATCAACCTTTGGGTCACCAACATGCTTCTCTAAGAGTCTTGACAATGGCTGCTACCAGCTAAATAGAAATGTGGTATTCTTTTATATTTCTCATTGGTTCAAATGCAGCTTTATATTTTACAGCAAAGAAACATTACAATGTCAACGTCAAATAGAAAACACAAGAAAAATGTTGTGCTGACAAATGATTTTTTGCTACAGGAATGGATCTGTCTAATATAACCTATAGGCCATGTTTCCTCTGGTATATGACACAAATATAGTAACTATAGACTGAAAAAAGTAACATCTCAGTGGTATTACCTGGATTATGTTTCCCTAATAAAGTTTGTTTTAATGTGTGTCTGCTTAAACTTCATTGTCGTTCATGAGGTTCTGGGCACAACACAGTACTTTTTGTTAGAAAAAAATGCAAACATCACAAAACCGTAATTAAATACCATTTCATGTATGTTTTTTTTCCCACAACCACAACCATATTCTATGTTTGGAAGAAGTCATCTGGTTTTTGATATTTTCATTGTAATGCCCCACCTCTATTGGTGGCATAGGAGTACTGCCATTTTTCTCATTGTGTGTGTATCTGTATTTTTTAATGCTAAACTGTTGATAAACTTGCAATGATTAATCTACATGTCAGAGGCCTAAAAGACATAACAAAAAGAAAGACAAAATGCCCTATTTATTCTGTAGAGCACATTATATCTGTCCAAGAAATCAGTGCAACAACATGAAATTTATAATACTGGAAAGCTCAGTGGAAAGATTTGAATATGAAAATCCTTTTAGACAGCCATTTTAAAGAGCAGCTAAAATGAATAGTGGTTATTCTAAAATATTATTCTATGAGCTTTATGCAAAAGTTTGAAATTATTTTAGCCCTCATGAAATAGAAATTTGGAATAATGAATTTATCTTATCTTTAATGGTATCTATATTTAGTATGTGTTTCCTTACAGTTAAGTCATGACAGCCTACAACAACTCATCAAATACAGAGCATTTGTTACTGTTTGTAAAGCTATTCAGTATTTGGTATTAAGATACTGAGAACAGAAACCTTAAACCATTTATTGGGGTCTAAAAATAACTGATTCTAAAAACAATAATTAACACATTTGAAATAAACAGTAAAAATAAAGAATAAAAACACCAAGAGGAAATTGTTACAGAATAACTTAACTTAAACATTAATTGGAGTAACCTAGTCATTTTCATATAAATATGATTTAAAAATATTACAACTAAGGATGTTCGATATTGGCTTTTTTTACTGATATCCAATATACCGATATTGTCTAACTCTTAATTTCCGATACCGATATAAACCGATACCAATATATGCTGCGTCCCCCCTCATAAAAAAAAGAAAAACTAAATCGTGTCATCAAATCATTCATGTTCTTTAATGTACTTTTTGTAGAAGGGAAAATGAATTTATCACTCATTTATTTCTTCACCAAATTGTATTGCGATTGTCGTCTATCTCTTAAGATTAGTTTTACTCTGAAACTGTTGATTATAATGATTATAATATTTTATTAATTACAAATGTCTTTCTTCATGAGTTTAGACAGTTAATAAACTCTCTGAAAGTTCTTTAAAACAAGTGGAGTACTGGTACAATTAACACACACTGCTCAAAAAAATTAAAGGAACACTTTTTAATCAGAGTATAGTATCAAGTCAGTTCAACTTCTGGGATATTGATGTGGTCAGTTAAGTAGCAGAGGGGGTTGTTAATCAGTGTCAGCTGTTTTGCTGCACTAAAGGGGCAACAATGAGATGACCCCTAAAACAGAAATGGTTTTGCACTTGGAGGCCACAGACATTTTTTCTCTCCTCATCTTTCTTTGACTGCTTTTCAGTAGTTTTGCATTTGACTACTACTTGAGCATGAGGTGATACCTGGACCCTACAGAGTTTGCACAGACAGTCCAACTCCACCAGGATGGCACATCAATACGTGCCATTGCCAGAAGGTTTGCGGTGTCTCCCTGCACAGTCTCAACAACATGAAGGAGATTCCAGGAGACAGGCAATAACTCTAAGAGAGCTGGACAGGGCTGTCGAAGGTCCTTAACCCATCAGCAGGACCGTTATCTGCTCCTTTGTGCAAGGAGGAACAGGATGAGTCCTGCCAGAGCCCTACAAAGTGACCTCCAGTGGGCCACTGGCGTGAATGTCTCTGACCAAACCATAAGAAACAAACTTCATGTTTTTGGCCTGAGGGCCCCACATCCTCCAGTGGGCCCTGTGCTCACTTCCCGGCACTGTGGAGCTCAAGTGGCATTTGCCAGAGAACACCAGAATTGGCAGGTCCGGCACTGGCGCCCTGTGCTTTTCACAGATGAGAGCAGGTTCACTCTGAGCTCATGTGACAGACGTAAAAGGGTCTGGAGAAGCCATGGTGAACGTTATGCTGCCTGCAACAATGTTCAGCGTGATCGATTTGGTGGTGGGTCAGTGTTGGTGCTGGGGAAGCATATCCATGGAGGGATGCACAGACCTGTACAGGATAGATGATGGCACCCTGACTGTCATTGGGATGAAATCCCAATCCTTAGACCCATTGTTAGACCCTTCGCTGGTGCAGTGGGTCCTGGGTTCCTTCTGGTGCATGATAATACCCGGCCTCATGTGGCAAGAGTATGCAGGCAGTTCCTGGAGGATGAAGGAATTGATACCATTGACTGGCCTCCACACTCACTTGACCTAAATCCAATAGAACATCTCTAGGACATCATGTTTAGGTCCATCTGACGCTGTCACGTTGCACCTCAGACTGTCCAGAAGCTCAGTAATGCCTACTATCCGTTATCTCATAAGGAGCATGCCCCGACATTGTCAGGCATGCATACGAACTACTGATTACCATTTTGAGTTGCTGCAATGACATTTCAGCAAATTGGACTAGCCTGTCAGTTTTTCAGTTTAAATTTCTTGGTGACTTCTAATTAAGCCCTCTGTAGGTTGATAATTTTCATTTTCATCAAATGATGTGGCATCCTTTTGTTCCTAACACATTACCCGTTCCATATCAGTAAGGATATCCAGCATGATTTTTTTTTTCCCACTGGAGATGAGATGTGTTTTCAAAGTGTTCCTTTAATTTTTTTGAGCAGTGTATTTTTCATCTCTAACGAAAATAAATTGTGAACTGCAAATGTTCAATTAAAAACATATAACAGTGATATCACAGGGATACACGTCTCTACCATAATCTCATTTGACTTTTGCTACATTTTTTTAGAAGACAAACCTGGGCCTGAAATTTCAAAGCACGGACGCAGCCTAGTACAGCCAGTAAGCCAAACCTCCGAGGGACAGTGAAGGCAACAGTGTCAGTACGTCCCATCTGAGCTGTGTGCTACAGTGTACACAGGCAAGATGGCAGCTTCATTGGAAGACGAATTTGAAGATGCGCCTGATGTGGAGCCGCTGGAACCAACGTTGAAGAATATTATAGAACAAAAGTCATTGAAATGGATATTTGTGGGTGGAAAGGGGGGTGTTGGTAAAACGACATGTAGGTAAGTTTGCCTCCTAACAGAGACTCTCGTCGTTAGCTAACATAGCTAACTAGCTTAGATTAGCCGTCAGCATTAGTTGACGTGGATCATTGTCAGTAAACCAGATGAAATGTGGTTTCCTTCTGTTATCGAGAAACCGGTTAGGTTTATCTTGCTAAGTTAAGACGCACTAGTAATTACCGTCTTTGAATTAATGAGGCTAAGCTACTTGTGTATTTGCCGGGGAGTTGGTTGAACGTTGGCAAGCACTGTCACTAGCTAACGTTAGCCAGCTGACACGTTCATGAGCTTCTCAGCTGCTGTGAAAATATGTTCATGGTGCAGCTTGATTATTGGTACCCTTCTTGTTTCCACATTTCTTCCCTCTGTATTGGGAGAAGCGCCTGGGCAACACTATCAAAGTGATGGTTTGTAACGTTAGTCTTAGTTAACTTATTTTGCAAGTGAAGCTAATGGACTGCTCTGGATTAAAGACTAAAATAGCGCTAGCTAGCCTTAACTACTAAGAAATCCTGACTGCTTACACATGACGCTTCCTGCTTACAAAACATAGCAGCTGGGCAGAAGTCTTCATCACATGAAGCTAGTAAATTTAAGTCCATAGCATTTGTTGCGTATCGTACTTAATGTAGCTTTCAAGCTCACGTAAAGAGAAGGACAACATTAGAATTAAATTTGAATGACAATTCACTCTACATATTCAAACATACTATCAAGATCTTAGTGTATGTGGAAATTGGCATGAGCACTAAATATTGTCATGTTTGCCTTCTGTGTGTTGTTTTTCTAGCTGTAGTTTGGCTGTCCAGCTGGCTGCTGTCAGGGAGAGTGTCCTCATCATTTCCACAGATCCTGCCCATAACATCTCTGATGCCTTTGATCAGAAGTTCTCAAAGGTACCGACTAAGGTTAAGGGCTATGACAACCTCTTTGCCATGGTAAGTCAGAGAAAGCCACACCAGTTTACAGATAACTACATGTCACGTGTTTCATACAAGCACAACATTTTCAAATCCAATATGTCATGTGTGTACAATATTTCCAGTCCCTTTTGGACTTTTTCATAACTTAAATGTTGACATACAGTTAAAAAAATAAAAAGCAAGTAATCCACGACAGTAAGCCAGTATGCGCATTACCAGGGTCCTAAAACTAAAGCAGCTAAATAGAATTTAACCTTCATTAATTGTATTATTTCCACATGTAAATTTCCATTGTCTAATGTCTCATCTGACTTACATTTTACTTTTTGCAGAATTTCTCTTAAGGTCTTAGAAAAGTAATTTGGGAATTTGATAGAATCATAGTTACATTTGTTAACAAAGAGGTTCATTTATGCTGTCATTGGCAAATGTGTCATGTGGTTGATCAGTTCTTCTTCTGGGTCTGACAAGCACAAACCATCTTTGTGTAACAAGTATAATCCCTGGAGGCCCTTACAGATTTCTAGTCAGCTTGTAATGTGCTTTTTTTTTTTTTTTTTTTTAATTTCCAAATGCGTGTGCGTGCAGGAGATTGACCCAAGTCTGGGTGTGGCAGAGCTGCCTGACGAGTTCTTTGAGGAGGACAATATGCTCAGCATGGGAAAGAAGATGATGCAGGAGGCCATGAGTGCCTTCCCAGGCATTGACGAGGCAATGAGCTACGCAGAGGTCATGAGGTAAGACAGTCTGGATAGTGCAGCGCCAAGCCACATTATTTTAAAAGTAACCCTGATTCAGTGTTGCGTTTACATTTCACTGTACTTTTGAGTTGATAAAGAAAAGCTGCCCTAGTTATCCCAGAGGGAACCACCGAGGTCCTCAGAGCCACTGCTCAGCTTGTTTTCCAACCATCCCTGCACTTACACATCCTGATTGGCTGAACACACCTGATCCAGGTGATGAGCAGGGGGTAGGGCAGAGATAGATGGGAAACAAGCAGGACAGTGACTCTTGAGGACCAGCGTTGTCCACCCCTGAGTTATACTGACTTTGCATTATTGTCTACCTGGCCCTCAGGTTAGTGAAAGGAATGAATTTCTCAGTGGTGGTCTTTGACACTGCCCCCACTGGACACACACTGCGGCTGCTTAACTTCCCCACCATTGTGGAGCGAGGACTGGGACGCCTCATGCAGATCAAGAACCAGATCAGTCCTTTCATCTCCCAGGTGAGGAAGGATGAGAGGATGCCAATTTCTTTTCCACAGAACTCAATTATGTTTTTTTTGTAACACATCAAAGTAGAGCCCAGCACATTGTGTATGTATCTCTGGTTTCCTGAAGGAGAGAAGTGTGATCCAACAACATCCAATGGGGTGTATAATGGTAGGGGAAACTGCACTATTGAAGTAGTGTGTAAGCAAGCTTTAGAAGTTCTAGATAAGAAATCCAAATATGACCTTTTACATTCTGCTATATTAGTTTACAGCAGGGGTGTCCAAACTTTTTTAATGAGTGCCAGATTTGATAATGCAAGACTCATGTAAGGCAAATGGTCCCTTCAGAATTTTTTTACAGTAGCATTTACATACATTTGCACTGTTTTACAACAGTTTTATGTTCACTGTCACAATTATAATTTTAAATGACATTGTAACCAAATCTAAGCCTAAGGAGTGAAGTAATGAAAAACATTTGTCCGCCCTTGTTCCTGTGGTTGATGCAGTTGATGAATGCATGTATCCGTCACAGCCAGAATGTGAACCCAGAACTCTAGTGTCAGAGTACAACTCCTTACCAGCTGAGCTATTGGATATCGCGCGTGACCCAGGAGCACATTTGGACAGTCTTCATCTTCTTATCAGGCGTTACACTGCAGGAATTCACGTTTGGCTGATTTGAGAAGACAAACATTATGCACCAAATTGTGCAAAAAAAAAAAAAGTTTAAAAAGATCTGGTAGTTGGAAAAACAAGAGTGGCAGCACAACATTTATTAATCATTGTAAGACCAGCCCAGAGACGGCAGATGAAGATTTTGGCACATTTGCGGTGATGTTTATTAATGTGTGATGTCCCTGTCATGTAAAGTAAAAATTAAATGACAAAATACTCTACAACATGAAGTTGATATTTTTCATTGAGTCTAGTTTTTATTTAGTTTTAAAGACACAACTTTGTTAAACCTGTACCTCCGATATTGTGCACAAATTAATCCTATATAAACTGAATCATTTCTCTGTGCAGATGTGTAACATGCTTGGCCTGGGGGACATGAATGCAGACCAGTTGGCCTCTAAGCTTGAAGAGACCCTGCCAGTCATCCGTTCAGTCAGTGAGCAGTTCAAAGACCCTGTAAGTCACACAACTGTGCTACATTCGTAGTTGTAATAACACAACCCTCAATTCAAGGCGTGTGGGTGAATCCTGTTGGAAACAGAACCACATTACTTTCAGATAAGTGTTGCTGTGTAGTTGTTTTTGTGTTCTTTAGAATATTTCATGTGGAAGTTTTTTTTCTCAACAATTGCTTTATTCTTCTTTTTTTTAAACCCAGACTTCCTTATTTTTTGCAAGTTGTTTTCTGCTGGCAGCTCCATTATACTTTATACTCTAATGCTGAAACCTGACTGATATTGTGGGTAATAAATTGTAACTAGCGTCTCACTAGACAATGTGGTTTGTTGATCTGGTGCATTAGAGTCTTTTTCATTCAGATGATTTGTTGATGTACATTTAATAAGTTTAGTCTTTAGAACAACTCACCACTTAAACTGTCGTAAAAGTTTTCTGAATGTGTGTAAAGCTTTAACCCTCCACACTTTTGATGCATCCCTCAGGAACAGACCACCTTCATCTGTGTGTGTATCGCTGAGTTCCTCTCCCTGTATGAGACAGAGCGCCTGATCCAGGAACTGGCCAAGTGCCGCATCGACACGCACAACATCATCGTCAACCAACTTGTTTTCCCTGACGCAGAGAGGCCGTGTAAAATGTGTGAAGCCCGCCATAAAATTCAGTCTAAGTATTTAGACCAGGTATGTGTCATCAGCTTTTGTTTATGTGAGTACAACTGCTTTGTTGGCATCATCATTATGTCACGTGCCACTGTCCTCATTAATGATCTGTTTTCTCCCTACAGATGGAAGACCTTTATGAAGATTTCCACATAGTCAAGTTACCGCTGCTGCCCCACGAAGTTCGAGGTGCAGACAAGGTCAACACGTTCTCTAAGCAACTTCTGGAACCCTACAAACCTCCAAACAAGTGATCTTCCTCCCTGCAGGAACCCCCCAACTGCACCGGTACAGACCACACCTCTGTCTACAATCTGGATCCCCTCCATCCTCCAAAACAGCCTCAAACCCTCAAGTAACAGCCTC
>JAUBNQ010000001.1:20242045-20258008 GCA_032353495.1 Ctenopoma kingsleyae | reverse complement strand
TACAGACCACACCTCTGTCTACAATCTGGATCCCCTCCATCCTCCAAAACAGCCTCAAACCCTCAAGTAACAGCCTCCACTCAGTCCTCAGCCTGTCATCCCCAGCAGAGCACAGCTACAGCAAGACACGCTCTTAACAAAGAGGAGCTGATGAGTCACAGACACAGACATGCATATTCTGCTATATTGTTAGAGATAAGATGGTACAAATCTGTGCTGCCCTGTCTTCATTACTCTTGTTTTCATGTCATCTGTGTGGCAATTGTACTACTCTTACGTGAAGCATTTAACTTTTCTCCAAAAAAAAAAAAAAAACTTAACATACTCCTCCTCCTCCTCACTTTTACACTGTGTCCAACCTCAGTTGTTAAAAATAAACTGCAGGTTTGGTGCTCTGCTATCCAGGATAAAACGGCTTTCAGATAGTTGATATTTATACCACATTTGCTCTGTATAGTTTGGTGGCTGTATCTGTTCTCCAGTTTGACTTTTGACAAAATGTCATGCATACACATCAGGAATTTCCCATCCAATTCTCTACAGATTCAGGGTGCAACAGCAGGGCAATGAACAAAGACACTAAAAAAACTATGGTCTGTGGTCTTTAGTAATGTTTGTTCTTGACCATGACCATATATGATGCAATAAAAATTGACCATGTGTGACATCACCACACCATGTGATTTCGGTGTAAATGCAGTAACAAATGTCAATGAGATTTGAATCAAGTCAAATTGGGAACTATATATATCCACAAATGGCTCTGTATTTGTTTGAACTGTGCAGTCTTACTTGTCTCTGTTGAATATTTTAGACCCCCTGTTGCTTCAGGTGATATGAGGTTGGAGACGGCGCCAGTTCTGAGCTTTTACGGAAAAAAAAGTAGGATGAGCCTCTCGATGCTCCAGTGTCTGGAAGCTGTGAATGTTCCCATACATTGTTCATAAAACTCATCCAACATTTTGTCTATTCTGTTTACCGAGGATTGAAATACATGAGTAAACTTGTTTATAAAAAATATATATATATTGAATGTTGCTCGATCAAATGTTGAACAAATGAATGGTTAGTAAAGCATTGTTGCCATGGTGATTGAATAGTGGACTAATTGGCTCGCCTCTCTTTGTTTTCTTACATTTTCCAGCAGACACATATAGAAGCCAGATTAGTGTCATCCTCGAGCAAAAGCATAACTTCTCCTCACTGTCACTGGATGCTTTTGAGTCAACAAAGAACCTGTTTTCTATAGAGTTTCTTTAAAGGATGTGCGAGTGCTGATTAAAACAAACTTGCCTCAGCTCACAGTCTTTTTGGGGTCATTCATCTGATCTGTCTGTTTAACCACATTACAGTGAAGCACTAAACGGAACAGCCTGCAGATAAATATGACCATACATGAAATATGTGTGGGGAGTATTGTAGAGCTCATGAGCGTTAAGTGATTTAGTAGGTTACTCAGTCGTAAAAAATGATTTCCTTTTTAAAAAAACAAATTATGTCCTGGTGGTAAATTGCATCGGGATCAAGTGGGATTATTATACCTCACAGAGGGTTTTTCTTTTCTTTTTTTTTAAATGGCAAAGTACATTTAAAAAGACAAAGGAGACTAGACAAGACGCTTTTAAAGTAGTTTTTCTCATTGCTTAAGGCGTAATGGTTAGTAATTATGTACCATTAACCATAAAAATTGGTTGCTGTTTTCATATCACTTATAAAAGTTTTCCATGGTCCACTTGTTCCAGTTTCATAATTCCCGTCCTGCGCGCTCCTTGTGCCCCGGCGCTGCGGCCTGTCGCTTGTGGTCCATCACCGAGCCGCTTTCTCCCGGTCGGGGGCCGCGCTAACGAGCTCCTCCTAGTTTGGGGGATTTACCCCGGGGCGCACTGATCACTGTGCGCACGGACGAGGCTCCGAGGATTACTGCCATGCAACAGACCGAGCCGACGCAAGCGAAGATCAGCGAATGAACCGTTCGACTAAACATTAGTAAATATAGTGTGCGACAAAGAAGATTTAAAGTTTAAGTATGAATTCACCACCACTGTAGTGCCAGTTACGCACAGAAATGCGCTGAGCAGCTGGCACATTCGTCAACACAAAACACACCATAAGGTAAGCTTTTTTTTTTTTTCCAAGACAAAATACACTGACGCGTTAGTTTGATGCCATAAGTTAATGGGAAGACACTTCATCTGTGCATCAGAGAGATGTTTGACCATACATTAATGTCCTCTGAGTTACCTGAACTTGTCACATGAGCACATTTGCTCCCATTGCAGGTGTTAACAGGAGGGATGGTTTCTTGCATATAGCTCTTTTATTTTGAAGATCTGCTCTGGCTGTCACCAATGACTGTCACCTACACGGCCAGAGTTGCAAATGCCCGATTCTGCGGCTTCTCCAAGCTGCTTTTGGCCTGGAAAGGAAGCATCTACAAGTTGCTGTACAAAGAATTTCTGGCGTTCTTTGCCATGTATACCGCCATCAGCATCACTTACAGGTGAGTCCGACAGACCCACTGTAGGAAACAGCTGCTGACACGTTCACCGTTCATCACGCTTTGACTGATGATCTCTGTTTCCCTTTCAGATTTTTCCTCTATGAAGACCAGAAGAGATATTTTGAAAAACTGGCGATTTATTGCAACTATTACGCGAGTCTCATCCCTATGTCCTTTGTGCTTGGTAAGCTTTAAGGATGAACGATGGCTTTATTGTGATGTTCGCACATTTGATTTTCTGGCTGTTTGGTTACATGAGCAACAGATAATTGAAATGACAACTTACAGGTTTTCATGTCAATAGCTTTATTTGATAGGTTTCTTGTTTAGTGGCACATTTCCATTGACTGTATCTGATGACAGGAACAGTAACTTTCTGGTTTTAAATACTACAATTATGATTATGCAACTTTGTCAAAATGCCAATTTTGAAATTTGTATATAGTATCTACACTATAAATCACTATATTTCTTCTCTGATGTACAGGTTGGGCTCCAGTAGAAATTATGTAACAGTAAAGCCAAAATTGTTGGGCCCCCAGAGGCCACAGTTAACCTGACCTGCTGGTCCCAGTGCTCCACAGGGGAACAGAGACCCCAGTTTGACCAGAGCAATCACACGTGTCTCCTCTCCTCTCTGCTGCTGTTTTCAGGTTTCTATGTGACCCTGGTGGTGAACCGGTGGTGGAACCAGTACACCAGCATCCCGCTCCCTGACAGGCTCATGTGCGTCCTTTCTGGGGGCCTCCAGGGGAGCGATGAGCGAGGCCGCCTGCTGAGACGCACGATGATGCGCTACGCCAGCCTGTCAGCCCTGCTCATCCTCCGCTCTGTCAGCACTGCTGTTTTCAAACGTTTCCCCACCGTAGACCACGTGGTGGAGGCTGGTGAGCAGTTGGAATGATAGGCATCCTTAGCCTAGAACATCTTATGTGATTTTACACTGTGATCTTAGTCAATAATCTGCAGACATTTTAAATCAATAGAACTTGAAATTAATAAATATACAGCAAGTCCACATATACTTTCCATTGAATTACACAGTAGTTTGTAAAGCAAGTGCACCTCTTACTGATTATAATTTACAGTAAGTTCCTTATGTCTGATTTCATTTCTCATGCTGTGAGTTGCAGATGTAGTGACGAGATAAGTCACGCACTCACGTCATAAGTGTGTGTTGTTTCCCCTCCTGCACGTTCTCTACACCAGTGAGCACCAGGGAAATCACAAGGACAGGCACATCCTGAAATTCACATATGATAAAGAGAAGTTATCATGATCGAAAGACACTTGTGCGCCAGCTGTCTCCCGTCTGTTTTATGAATTGAACATGTTGCAGCTTTTGGTGGTGCACAATCTAATACAATCCAATACAGCAGCTCTGCTATCTTTATAACTGTATGTACATGTGCAAGTTCACTGATAGCTGTAGTGTGTTATCCTGACACATTCAATTAGTTCTCACTGACTGTGTAATTACTTATACTAATGAAGTTCAGGCAGCTGCAGGCTAAATCATACACTATATTTATCGCTCATCTCTAATGCCATGATCCCAATCCTCCGTCTCTATGCCAAATTTGGATGACAAATTTCACATTAGGAATAAATGAATATGTGGTATAAAGCTTTGGTCTGCTCTTCCTGCAGGATTCATGACAAGAGAGGAACGAAAGAAGTTCGAGGGCCTCCACTCTCCGTATAACAAGTACTGGATCCCCTGCGTTTGGTTCACCAACCTGGCGGCTGTTGCCCGCTGTGAGGGCAGGATCAAAGACGATCAAACACTCAAGCTACTGCTGGAGGTGCTCCATTACTCACACACACACACACACACACACTGCAGAATTACAGTACAGCTCCTGCGTTGATTAGTTTTGACAAAGATTCAGTTGGAGATGTGTATTCACGCAGACATAAAGACAGACTTAGCGTTGGGGTTGATGTGGTAAAGTGACATCAGAAAGTCTGTTTCTGGATTAACAGGAGCTGAATGCATTCAGAGGGAAGTGTAGCATGCTGTTTCATTACGACATGATCAGTGTTCCCCTGGTATACACTCAGGTAAGTGCCCTGTGCTGCTGGAAGTTGCTCGACTTGCATGTGATGACTCTTGCTTACTACTTTACTATAAACTGTATGCACTTTGTTAAATAACGATATTATTGTTATTTATATTAAAATATCAGCGTGACCATTTACTTCATTACTTCATTTCCCTCAGGTGGTGACTTTGGCAGTGTACAGTTTTTTCCTCGTGTGTCTAATTGGTCGTCAGTTCCTGGACCCCAGTCAAGGCTATCCAGGTCATGACCTGGACCTTTACGTGCCCATCTTCACCCTGTTGCAGTTCTTCTTCTACGCTGGGTGGCTCAAGGTCAGTGTGAGGTTATGTATTCCTACCTGAGAACAAGGGATAAAACAGCGCTGATGTTCCTGTGCAGCTTGTTGAATTTTCTGTTTTCACCCTGCAGGTGGCAGAGCAGCTGATCAACCCTTTTGGAGAAGATGATGATGATTTTGAGACCAACTGGCTGATAGACAGAAACTTCCAGGTTTTTAAACACGATTTCTTAATATCTTAAATAAAACATCTGCTCTGGCTCCTCAGCCCTGGTTTCCCTTTGAACATTCCCATCATATTTATGTGCATCTGTCTGCATTATGCTACACAGGTGTCCATGATGGCAGTGGATGAGATGTATGGGGATCTGCCTGTGATGGAGAGAGATCGTTACTGGAACGACTCAACCCCAGACCACCCTACACTGCTGCAACTCTTTTTGTCCTCCGTAAACCCTCCTTCCAGGGATCCACTTTTGACATGGCGTGAGTTTTTTTGGGTTTTACCTTCTGTACTTGTGCGTCACTTGTGAAAGTTTGACTCTCAGTTTGAATCCCCCCACTGTGTGGGAAAATCTGAGTGGTGAAAATGAAAGTATTCTGCAATAATTGATGTAGTTTGAGCTGCGAAAAAGTGAGAAGATAAAGGAGAAAAACACCAAACAAAACAACTGCACAGACTGGTATTTTCAGGAAATTTAAACATAAATTATAACATCTCTTGACAGCATCCCTAAAGAGGAAATGCACTTCCAGCATCTGGAGGACATTGCTGAGAACCTGGAGGAGTCAGGTACTCGTCACCCCAACATGGCCCTCTTCAACCGCCTCCTTAATGCTGCCCCCTCCCCGACTGGTTTCATGGGAGGAGCTCTTCGCCACACCTCTGCCCAACTCCAGAGGCTACGCCAGTCCCCAAGCATTGACCAGTGCACCAGCGATGATGATGATGATGATGAAAGCTGTAAAATAGGGGGATCTCTGCCGTCTGGGCTCGGACAAGAAACCCAGAGCACAGTGTGTAGTCTCAGGGAGGAAAAGAGCACCAGAATGCCTCGGCTGGAGATCCTGTTTGGGGTGGAGCAAGAGAGGCGTGGAGGGCATCCTGCATTCAGTGAAGAGAAGCGGGTGAGTGGAGTAGAGCAGAAGAGTGGTGACGAGTCGATGGGGAAAGGAGAGATCACACAGAGGGAGACCAAAGTGCCTGTGTCACTGCTTCCTCCTCCACCCAAATCCTCAAGAGAGAAGTCAGCTCGACCAGCCTCCACCATTCCCATGACTTCCAGTCACCCTCCTGCATTCCTGTTTCACCCAGCTGCCCATTCCTTTCTGGAGCACTGCAGCTCCCAACCAGCTATCAATCAGAACAGAGCTCTGCCCACGATCCCCAGACCTCCATTTGATGAAAACAAAATGTCCTTCCTCACTGTGCCGTCTTATGAACCCCAGCGTTTTCGCAGTGTGAGCATGGGGTCAGAGCTGACGGGATCTTAGGTGGACGATAGGTTGAGGTGTTCTCATGAGTTTTTGACTGTTTGAAACTTTAAGGCTTGATTCAGAGCAGCATTTCACAAGTAAAATGAGTCATAGATGCAGAACTGTGATTGCACTTTTACTTTGAGTCTGCAACACCTTTGGTGTCACAGTTTGACCACTTTTTGGAAATTAGATTGGTAAAGGTACAATCCCTGATTTTTTTATGGGAACTTATAGCTCCCCATAGTTAGGAACTAGGAGGAATGTTTGGTATTTGAAGACTTCTACTGGGAATTTTATAGATTCATTACAGACTATGTGAGAACAAAATTATGTATTTAAACTCTGCACATGTCTGTGCTAAGTCAATGCTAGACACGTTTTATCAGAGGTTTCAGCTTAGTTCAACACATGGAAAATGAGTAATTAGGAAACAAGTCATCTGTGCATCCAAGAGTTGTAAAAGCAACTTCACCATAAGAGAGGACTTTGGAGGCATAATCAGACAGACGGCTGCTTGTTAAACTATTTTTACTTCAACATTTGTTAAACACAGAAAATACAGTATTGTTACTGTTAAGCTAAGCATATCAAAGCTAACTGTGCATAGGAGATGAAATTGAAACTTACCGTATCATAAAATCAAGTAGCTTGTGTCTAAATAAAAATTATTTCTGTTAATACTGAACTCTGCTATTTTATTTTAGCATTAGACAAAGTCTGAAAACAGTGTTAAAAAAGAAAAGACAAAATGGGTGAATTTTCTAGTTGTTGTTCCTTTATTCACCATTATTATTAAAAATCTTGTAAATAGAATAATTTCTAATGCAAATGTGTGTATGTCCAAAACAATAAACAAATAATGAATGTAGCAACATAAAATAATAGCATTATTTATGCATTATTTATAATGGTAACAGAGCTGACACAACGAGAGATGGAGCAGACATTGTGGTGATTGTTTACAAGCACACATTTAGTTATAACACCAATAAAAACTGCAGTCGAATACACTTGTTTAGTACCAAATGTCATTTCATTACCATCGCTGAGCAGCAGGGGGTGATAGCAGCAAACCAAATAGAGCAGAAACAGTTGAGACTTGAGTCAGTGAGAAAATTCCTTCCCTCTTCAGTCTTGCTTTCCATCCTGCTGGAGAATGGGCTGCACTCCTCCACTTCTCCCTGCAGATAAAGCATCCTACCTGGGCTGCAGCTGGGGAGGGAACACTCTCCTAGACTGGGTAGACTTCCTCTGCTTGGCCAGGAAAGACTGAGCTGGACCTGGAGCTCTGGAGTCCTCACAGAGACTGTGTTGCTGCAGAGCAGAGGACTGCAAGAGGCATAAATAACTTTCATCTGCTACTGGACATACTGTAATACAAAAATGCAAGCGGGTCACCTGCTACTAAATAGTACTACTGCTACTACTATTACTCTAGTATACCAACGTTTAGATTGCGTCTAACACTTGCATTCGAGCAATATCAGCTCTATGAGTAAACAAATGACATTTTTAACACCCAAGCTAAGTGAAAGTAGCACATGGTTAACACAGAGTTAATACAAGAGCAGTGCTCCATCCCCTCAAGTGCCTTGTTTATGGGAAGCCAGAGAGGGATAATGTGGATCTCTGTGTATGGCCTTGATTCATCAGGGCCATACACATTTTGCTTGTAGATCAAAATAACATATCTCGTGTATTAGGTCTGTGGCTGTCCACATCCTCCCACTCGCCAAACGTAGAATTATCAGCAACAAACTGCACTACAGGAGAACTGGTCACAACATACTGGGTGAAAAATGCATGCATTAAAAAAAAAAAAATCACTAGAAAAATCAGCGCTTACTGTGAAGTGGGAAATTTCTAAAACTTTTATTTGCAGATTCCACAGTGACACAAACTAGTTTGGCCTGACCTATTTAGAACAAAGCGCTAGTTTATCACAAATAAACCAGGTGTGACAGATAACAGATATCGTTTCATCTACACAACAAACAGCACAATGGTGTTTGTTTGCTTCACTATGATTCAGACAGGCATTCCACTGAATTTTACAACGCGTCATGTTTGTTGCACCTCCGACAAACCTTCATGTATTTCTGATAAACAGTGCTTAATTGAAAGCGATTGAAAGTTCAAAGTGGTACAGTCATAAGGATTTTCTTTCCCTGTGTTTCTCACCATGCTTCTCCAAGCTGCAAGGATCAGTTTCTCCTCTTGTTCCTGTTTGGACCTCGTAGTGTCCCTCTCAGAGTCCTGTAGCTGTGGCATTTGAAAAAGTCATCAACTGTTTCAGTAGGTCAGTTTAGCCCAATGAGACATGTCCAATACTACGAAAAAGTACTTTAAAGAAGTCAACATCTGCTTGTTCTAGTGTCTGGACACTAACTCACCTCTGGGGCCGCTGTCGTCATTTTCTCAAACAGTGTGGTATCTTTGTTGCTGGTCATTATATCACAACACAGACAAATCTAACGAGAATATGAGCAAAGAGATGTTTTTGTGACTGGCCAACTCGCACACCCACAGACCCCTGCCCTGTCTGTCTGAAGCTCAGTGCTGCTCTTGGCTGCATTTTGCAGCGGAGGCCCTGGTTTTGTTGTGTGGCAGGCAGAACAATATGGAGAGGTGCTGCAGGCTTAAGTGCTCTGGCGTGTCGCCACAGTGAAAGATGCCATCCTGCTGACTCGGACACTTTCACTGCTGCATAGCCCGTCACCGGGCTGACACAATACAGTGAGTTTGGCGAAAGATGTGGTGTAAATACGTGATAGAAATCGTGTTTGTTGCTGTTTCATGGTACGAAGACAATAATAGAAAATGGTTTTATTCTGTCTCTGATGTTTCCGCAAGTTACTGCGCACATTTGTTGGCCTGTTTAACTGAGTCATTACTGGTTTCATTGACACAGAAATTCTGTAGTTCCCCTAACTATCACTTGACCAGCATCAAAGGCCAGCAGTATCAACAGATCAGGCAAGATCAAGCAACAGAAGAAAGGTTTGGCCACTGGTGGCTGGTTACTGGAGAGCTCTATTTCCTGTATCCCAGAGTCAGTTTTTACAAAGGTCAACCCATTCCAGTCCCTGCACTGGCTTCAGGGGAAATGTGGTTTATGTTTCTGTCATTAAGTGTGAAAACACAAGTGTGGGGGAGGATTTCAAAGAACTATGTGTTTGTGTGCCTGTTTCTCTGGAACCAGGAGTACTGAGATCATCAGGCAGGCTTACTGAAACAATCTAATTTAAGATCTTCTCTGCTGCTCCGCACAAATGATGTGACCATGTTTACCACAGGGTGAATATGGTCACGGTTTGCACCTATCTTTGTTCACTGTGGTGAGTGTGTCTGTCACTTTCAGGTTATGGAACTTTGTGGAAAAGAAATGCTCCCAAAACGGAAACAAGTGAAAAAAACAAAACAGAGTTTAAAAAAAATAATGTGGGAAGAAAAGAAACTTTCACAGACGTGCTTCTTGGAATCTGCCTTATACGAAACCTGCAAATGTTTACTCTGTTATGAAAAAGTTGCAGATCACAAGGCCACAAAAAGCGCTGCAGATTCCTGTTAGAAGGCAGGGCCTGAACCTCTCTTGTGACAGCTTCCTTCTACTGCTGCAGTGTCAGAGATTTCTAAAGATTTCTGCTGCATCATTATCCGTTTCCTTACATCAGCTCACCACATGAATCAAACGCAGTAGAAAATCTGAATACTCAATACTACCCAGTAACTGAAGGAAAATAAAATAATAAAAAAATAAATACAAGTTATTTTGTACTTGAATTGGTTAATTTATACTACAAAATTAACTGCTAAGCTCTAACACATGAAGAAAGAAACACAAATAACCACATTATCAGTCATTTAAACCTGCCAAAAGGTTAACCACATCATCTAAACCACTTTGTTTTGAGGTCAAACTGCAAATGATTACACCCAAAAAAGTCAGTAACAAGTTCTCATTGCACAGGAAACGTGTGTGTGAGTAAAATGACTGTAAATAGAGGAGATCAAAGTTGAACCAGGAAGTTGGACTTCAAACTGTGCGAGCTTACAACATACACTAAGAGTAATAATTCTACTGTTCATGTTTGTTTTGTCTTCCACACGTCTGACTAACCTGGGGGGGGGGGGGGGGTTAAAACCTGTCAGATCACTTGACTGCTTTTTAGTGACATCACCAAAATGTCAGCCAATTACTTTGGTTGATCACAGTATTACGATCATTATTATAATATTATTATCAGTGATAACGAGGAGCAAAGGTTATGAAAATATGACACATTTCTCTTTACGTAGATTACCAGTGTGACATCAAGATACAGAGAAGAGCTGTGTTCGAAAAATAAGCCAGAAAATCAAGAGCATAAAATGTTTTTATCCATCATGTGTATGATATGTCATGATGTAGAAGCTGGTCACTGGGAAGTGAAACCAAGTTAAAAATATTTGCTGGACACGAACGAAAGAAACACTGAACTGATAAATCACAGCAGAACGTCCACAGTCTTTAACGTTGAAAACAACATAAAACTGTAAATCCCCACTGAAGACAATGTAAGAAGTTACACCAGTTACGTTGTCATGAAAAAGATAAACTCAGACATACACTAATCATTAATATCACCACAACAATATTTGTATTGATTTGTTTGTTCACACACTATTTACACCTGCACATTGTGTAATAATGGGAAATAAGGTGTTTTTTTCAACTGAGTAAACACACGTGACTCCACTTAGTGTTTATTGTACCAATTCTAACCCTGTACTTTCACATTTGTTTTTCTCTGGTGCATGCGTGTGTGTTTGTGTGTGTGTATGTGTGTGTGTGTGTGTGTGTTTGTGTGCTTCGGGGCACTCCCTGTCCTACACACCCTTCTTCACGAAGAAGTACTCTCTGTGCATAGAGACCTGTCTGTCTGGTTCACACCGGCTCTGTGTGTGTATGTGTGTCAGCCCAGTCTGTTACAGCATGGTTCACTCTCTCTGTCACACATACGTACAGTTTCTTTTTGGCCATCTGCTGTCTAAACAAGACCACTTTATCAGTATTGTCTGACGCAGACACTTTCACGCAGAATGAATCAACTGTTTGTTAATGGTTTGTTTGACCGTGAAATGTTATCAAGATAGATGGTAGTACAAAGGCTGGCTAAGTGTGTGTGTCTACAATGATCATGAGTGTTTGTTTAAAGGATCCAGTAGAACAGATATCCTAATTGAACTTTTGAAGGATCAGTTTGACCTTTTGGAAAATACACTTATCTTGCCAAGAGGATGTGTGAAGTGCCATGAGATGATTCTGTTGTGATTTGGTTCTATATAAATAAAACGGAATTCAATAAAAAAAAAAAAAAAACTTGTTGCAGAGAAAATGTGTTGTCTTCTCATTGTTCCACACATATATGATGTTTTTGTCTGCTGCTTTTCATTCATACATATATTATCTGGTTTCCTTCATACAGTGGCAATCATTATTTAACTGCAGTGGCTGCCGACGTGGAGTTAGGCAGGATTCTTCAGAGGCTGAATATTAAGCTTCCTGATGAAGAGTAATCTGTGTTGTACTCCCTAAGCACAACCTACACTCAATGGCCACATTATTAGGTACACTGGTACAATCTAATGCAGTCCAATATTGCCACAAATTCTACTTTTCCCAAGGTTATAATTTATCAATTTTTGCTGAAACTGTCAAAAAGGTGATAATTCCACTGGCAAGCATTAGAAATACCTCTTAACTCCACCACACACTATGACTTCAGTAATAAACACATAGTAAAAATATCACCTTTATGATAGTTTCAACAACTGTATAAAAAATGATAACCTTGTAAAAGTAGAATTTATGCTTCATTGGACTGGATTAGATTGAACAGGTGTACCTAATAAAGTGGCCCGTGAGTGCATACATACAGAGAAAGGACGGCAGCGTTCATGGGTTTTGTTCTTCATCCTGCTGGCATGAACTCACAGTTATATAATCTGTACCAAGTTATATTTAACAACAACAGACATCTCAGATGTGATTCCAAAGGATCATTTTAAAAAATCTAATTAAACACGGTCTATGGTCTAATGCAGATAATTTATTTTGGCATGGGGTCATCTGGGGGTGGAGATGGAGGTTTTTGGCCTAAATACCTCTGCACTCAGTGCACTTGTTGCAGTGTCAGTACTTAAGTTCGTATTCGTTAACTGCATCCCCAGACAAGTCGCTCTGATTTCAGTGTGATACAGAGTCCTTAGCGTGTTTACACCTGGGTATATTGGGTGCAGTAGACATGCAGCCACCACCTGCAGCAGCAGCCTCACAGCTTCCTCTGCCCAGGCACACCACTATTTACGTCTGGGCTGCAACCCTCAGCAGTGGCCAGCAGCAGGAAAACATGTTTTCCCTCAGAGGATCTGAAAACTGGGCAGACAGCGTCTACAGTCAGACTGCAGGTCATCATCTAAGTCAAACTGGGGATGTTATTATTTCTGCGGACGAGAAGCAGCACACTTGAGGGATGGAAAATACTTCTACCACACTTTATTGGTATTTTCAGGAAGTCAAACTCAGAAGGTGCATTTAGTCCAGTATCTCACCCATTGGCTATACCTCAGTTTGTCACTTTTTCCTTTCGGTTTATTTAGTTGAAAATTGCCATCCAACTGTCCTTTGTTAGCGTACATGCTCGTAACCATTTTCTCTTGATCGCTTTAATTCTCACATCCAAGTGTATTTTAAAAACATATTCATCATGTGCCATGAGGTTATCTGGGATTTAGCTCAGAAAATGAACTTTAAAGGCTGATTTTCTTGTGACATTGAGATCTAGTCTGACATGAAGGGAACATTCTGTTTCATGCTTATTACTCTCACCGAAATTACTGATGACTGTTTATCAGAATACTGTACGCTTTAAAATTTTAGGTTTATTATTTTAAAGGAAAAAAATCCTATGTGTTTGATCTTAAAACTATTCAGTGCGCCCTTGTATACGCTATAGAAACGTTTGCTTTTTCATCCATCTGCGCAGTGTATTATGTGTTTTGGCAAACAGTCATCTCTAATGCAAGTTTCAGTGGTGAATGTGAAAAACAACTGGCATGGCCCCGTGAAGTAGAACACGTCGCAAAACTCAGCAGCTGCAGGGTTGCACATCTGCATTCAGAACAGATGCAGTAGGGAGGGGGGATGGAGGAGGTGATGTGGGGTGTGGGACAGCAAACTAGTGTACTGGAGGGCTGAGGGGTGACTAGTTAAGGGCCAACTCCCAGGCCTGACCTCTCTTTCTCCTCCTCCCTTTATTCCTCCTGTCTTGCCTGCTCCCATGTCACCCCTGGGCTCCCTGATAGACCCTGACAGTAACGGCTGTCCTCTGTCCCCCTACTCATCACCCCCACTGCCTACACCCCAGCTCCTCCACCCCGTTCTTTCCTCTCTCCTTCACCCCGCAATCTTGCCTGTTCAGTGCTGACCACAATGACCTAGCTTTGGCTTGGCTCTGAGTTTCTTAGGGGGACAAAACGTCCAAGCTTGGCTGTAAAAGGCACATCTGGGACGTGATCCGCAACCCATCCATCTCTGGTGGATATCTGTGTTTCTCAATGCTCTAGGCAAATCACTGCTTGTTTCTGAAAATGCCAAATCGAAGTTTTACTGTATATTTAGAATTATCTCATGACTCAACTCAAATGAAACGTAAGAGAAATGTTTGTGATGAGTCAGTTTGACACCTGTGTTAAGAAATTGATTGCACAATCTATCATGAATAAACATCCACCACATTTCAATCACCGTTTTTTAACTAGGGTGTGGCATCATCTGTGAAACACACACACACACTCTTCCATTTCCTGTTGGGCAATTTCATAAACTACCAATGTGAAGGCTGAACTGGATGGAAGATGGCAGAAAATCAGCCCAGAAATCTGACATGGAGATAAAAATGGGCCAAACTTACACGCTCAAGCGCAGACTTCCCTGCTGACATGGGTCAGTAATGATGAAATAAACTTTATAAAATAGCAGATGGGAAAGGAGAAAGTGGAGGATGTCACCTTTTGGTGGGGACATGTATTATTCATGCTGTCAGCAGAGACGCTGGTGAAGTCACAGGAGTGTAAGTAATAGCGTGTGTCACATAAATCAACAGCAATGATGACCTCATTTTACTGCATAATTCCCTCCGCCCACACGCTCTTTAAGGAGCTCCAGATGCAGGAAGATGCACACATACACACTCACACACAAACACTGACTTTCTATAGTTGTGAGGTCACTCAACTGACATAATGCTACATGACCAGCAGACATGTTGTCCTCTACCTCTTTGTGTATAATCAGAATGAACTAGTAAATTTTACAGTAAAAGTACTCTATTAAAAGTCTGTGACAGATGTGGAAACATAACCCAAAATGCAGTCTTTACGAGCCTTCACCCTCGTGGAAGGTCCAACTGACGTAGGTGCTGCTGATGGAAGTCTGAAATTAACATGGGGTCTGACATCCCTCCGTTCTGGACCATAGTTTGGCAGTGGGCATCCAAAAGGCACTTTACGATGTGAAAGGTTAGATGGATACGTGTGGAAAGTCCAATTATAGATTGGCGATATGACAATCTTCGAGATGGGAACTGGACCACTACACTGGGGCGCAAGCTTATGAAATGGCGCGTACCCCCACTGCAGGACCAGAGAACAGACTGATATGAATCATGTGCTGACTGGACAATTCTCTAGAGCAGGATCTAGGCATTGGGTAATAAGGACAGTCAGCACAATGTCTCAGGTCACAGCTGCAATCTGACAAGGAATGGGACTGGTTCAGGGTCATTAGACTGAACCAAGCCTGGGATGGACAGGAGGAAACTGTTGTGATCTGTGCTGCCAGTTGGAGAAGTTAGAGACATTGGAGTTTAGAAGCACAGTCCCTCTTTCTCTGTGCAATTTGATATGAGTCCAGGTGAGTGAGCCCTGTGCCCACTGAGGAAACTTATTCTTTGATACGATCTGAGATCAGACAAGATGCAAAACACAATTGCATAGTCTGCTACTCCTCGTTAGCACTGGCAGAGATTCAATAGAGGGCACAACGCTTCTCTGCTTGAGACAGGAGGATTGTAAACACAATGCAGCTGGGGAACAGGGTGATCGAGGTCGAGTGCGTGATTCTGTGGCCCAGAGGAGGCAGCCATAACAGTCCTGTGTTTAAAATCGTATTTACTGTAAATGAATAGTTCAAAAGTTTGGGAAATATTCAGTTACGTGCCAACAGTTAAATAGATGAGTAGATTGATTACAGCGTTGTCTTTTTGTCTGTATGATAAATGTGAAAATACTGCCAGCTGTTTAGCTTAGCTTAGCACACTGGGACTGGGAAACAGCTAGCCTAGCCAAACAGCACCTCTGCCCATTATTTAACATTATATTTTGTTTGTTTGATCTGTACTAAAAATCTGAAATGATTGTGCTATTTGGTCACTGTTGGTTAAAAATTCATACACTACCAGTCCAAAGTTTGGACACATACAGAAATGACTGTGTTGAAATAGAAATAGAAATAGAAGCAGATTTTTAACATCAAATTCTAATCTGAAATACAGCGTAGACATTGTTAATATTAAAAATGACTATTGTATATAGAAACT
>JAUBNQ010000001.1:20216862-20241687 GCA_032353495.1 Ctenopoma kingsleyae | reverse complement strand
GCACGCATGCTGTGTTCAGCTGTTGTTGTCTCAGAGCTCATGCAGGTGTTGTACCTGGCAGCAGAGCCAAATACTTGTTCGACTACCACCACACCTGGCTGAAACCGGAGACAACCACACAGCAATAAACTTTCTTTCATACACACAGAGACATGGATGTACTGCACATGGCAAACCACGCCCACACACCACCACACAGCTACTTGTAGCCAGTGATCAGACGATAACTGCGGCACAAGTCATTCCCATTGTCAAAATACAGACACACACACAGACAGTGAGACAGTGAGACAGTGAGGAAGGCAGACATTCTTGCCATGCAAATATGAAATCTACTGTAGTGTGCTCCTTCCCTCCCAGGAGAAAAAAAACTGAAGTTGTGAGCTTTACTTTCCCATGGCCTCAACACACAAACAAACCTAATCATATAACAAAATACAGACATGCCTGTCCTGCCCTGTGGCGAAGGCCTTAAATACACTCAGCAACTATTAAACATGTTCAGCTGCACAAAGCAATATGTCTTATGATCACAAATATTTCTTCACTGGTTTGTTTTCAACTGTTTCCAGATCTCTCTACCTAGGCTTCTGAGACGCCATGGGACAGGCTCCCTCCCGATTGCTCGCCTCAGGCCAACCTCGATCCAAGACGGGATGTCAATAATTTCCCAAGCCTTTATTTTCCGCCTCCGTTCATGGCAGTTCTTGTCTTGTCTTGCTGCCTGTTGTTTTGCTGCTCAGGAGCCTTGAGAGGTGATCTCATCTGTGCCTCGCTCCTCAACCCCCGCTCCCAAAACAACAATGTATTTATCTGACCAAAATAGCCACCTCAGACTGGAAAAACCCTCATCAAGACAAACAGAAATAGGCCAAGAGTTTCCAAGGAAGCCAGTCTGGGCCGGAGGTGACGCTTTTGACTGACAACAGCCTCGGGGCAACAGAACAGAACAGAACTGCATTTACTGCTGTAAGGTGCTGGTTAGATGCAGATATAATGAAAGCTCTTACCATTCTTCTTGAACTGCTGATGATCAGCAGAAGTACAGGACAGGGAGTGGACACATTAACAGGAACACCGTTAGAAAGCAGAAGTTTTTGAGCTTCAGAAAACTTGTACAACTGATGCATGTGTAACACAGTAGTCCTACATATAAATTATTATTATTATCTCTATTTCTAGTACATGTTAAAAAATGTAGAGGAGGTAGGTTGAGGATTGTAAAGTCCTTTGTATCTATTTAGCCCAAATTCACCAGTGTGACTGGTGAGGGCTTTACATTGTGTACAAAATAGAACTTAATCAACGTAGCTTCTTCACGTTAAAATCCATTTTTAAGTCCGTTTGAGACTTTAAGCAAGTAATAAATGGATGATGTATTTTTCTTGGTAGTGAATGTGTTAACAGGGAAAAAAGGGACAAACCTCAAATCTTTCACTTCTGTTTTTAATTGATTGGGCTGCGGTTTTAAACCCATGCTTCACTTATTCCCTTAAATTGCTTCAGGGAATAGTTCAACAAGTTTTGTCAACATTGGGAGGTTGGCAGGTAACCAGCAATAACTTCAGTTACTCCTTAAGCAATGGTCGGAAATAGAACGTCCTGCTAAAGAAATGCACAACTTGTTCTTTTTACAGTTCAGTATACTGGTTTCCCTGGTTCCAGTGTTTATGCTAAGCTAACCGACTGGTGCCATCGTATTATATTTACCATACAGCTACTTATGTCTTGACAAGAGGTCCCAAGAGGCTCCAAACGTCCTTGTATTTTATATTTAAATCTAAACGTGACCAATTATTTGACTGATTGAACAAATATCACCTTTTGGTAAAAGTGTTGTTTTGGACTGAGCAGAGTCACAGAAGCCACATTTTCAGCCTGAGTGGCTTTGTTCACTCTCTCCAGACACCACTGAGATAATTTGGGCTATCTGCCCTCAAGTATAGACTTGAGGCACACAGACACACCACAACATTCACACAGACAGACAAACATTAGCCCACAGTCTGACCCTCCTCTACTCCACCAAAGAAAGGAGGAGGAGGGGGGAAAAAGTGGAGAATTAAAAACACATTCCACTTCCCGTAAAGCCGGGAGAAGGAGCAGTGAGTCACAGGAGCAGTTTGAAATGGGTCCTTTTTAGTTTCAGACGTGTCGTCTTTAACAGTCTACACGTGGAACTTTTAACCTCCATGGGTCCTCTCAGTCGTGTCTTGTTGATGTTGCCACTCATCTTCTTTCATCCCACCTCCTGCTATTAGTTCATCCACTAGTAAAACAACTCATTCACTGACTGTGGCACGTGACAGCGTTCCTGAAAGGACTCTCATCTATTTAGTCTTAGCTGGGGGTCACATATTTTCTGGATAAGATGATTTATTGATATACTGTAAATAGTTTTTTTTTTTTAAAATATGTCAATATGCTTGAAAAATGTCTTTTTTAAATTCTTAATCATCAGAAAGTTTAACAGATTCACATACATACAACCACAAAGTTACACACATAACCACACATAAAGTACACTCATCAAGGAAGCCACACGTTTAACCTCAGCTGAGTGCCTGTGATAGACTTCCATCATGTTTTTCCCCACAGTGCTGCCAGGAAAAGCTCTGACTGTAAAGTCAAAGGAATAAATTCTCCTTCTCTCTTTCTTTTCATCTTTCCTTCTCCACCCGTCCATCCAGACAGTGGTCCCCCCAAAAACAAAAAACAAAAAAAAACCAGACTCAAACCCCTGAAATGATGCTGGTTTTCCATTTGGTTCACAGGCAGCACCCTGAGTCACAGACAGTGAGTGCTGCTCCAATCACACACATGCTGACAGCTTAATTGACTCCACCGAGGAAGAGTCCATGATATCTGTTCTCCATCAGCTGCCCTGCTGGTGAGGCTGACTCACAGTGAAATTCAGGTGGACCAGCTATCAGTTGAATCTGTTCACACTCAACAGGCGGCCTGATTAATGGCAGATCACATGATTTAGACCAGCTGGCTCAGGGCTTCCCGTTCTTACTGGTGTTGTTGTTTAGTCACTTTCTTCATCTCCTTGTCCTTCTTCTTCTTCTTTACTTTCTAATTCTTGTTATCTCATAGCTTAAGATGTCTTAAGGTGAAAGTTATTATTTTTATTATATTGTAGTTTTGTATTGTCCCAAACCAGTTTCCAGCCCACCATGACCTTTAACAGAATAAGCAGTTTAGATTATGGATGCATGGATGGGTAGGACACTACTACATTACTTTTAGAGTCATTGCTGCTGACTATAAAACGATAAAATGACTACAAAACAACAATGCTCGAAGAACATAGACTTAGACATAGACAGTCATAGACAGCCACTAATGTAAGCCTATGTTCTACAATAAAATAACAAAATTCAGTTTTGGATGCAGTCATCGTCTTGAGTCATCAGAGGAGTGTGTTCAGGTCTGGGCAGCTCCATGGGACAAATAAACACACAAACACACAAATGGATGAATGTTAACATGCACATGCGCACAAAAAGATGTCTACACACTCTTGACTCTCTCGCAAACACACACTCGCACATAAACTCTCCTTCATTGCCCTGGCTGTGCACCCAGGGGGACAGCAGTGACTCAGAGCGAGTCATACACACACACATCACAAACTCTCACATAACACGCAAATGTCTTGCAAAAATGCCAAACTGTGGCAAACTTTATTGGTTGCAGCTCCTGTAGTAGATCACGTCGAGTGTTGTTATACTCGTCCGAGCTGAAACAAACAGTTTTCTGACCTGACTTCGTAAAGAGATGTGGTCACATGTGACCTTGTGATCCAGTGTCACATGTGGTCAGATTTTTTTTGACCATTTTTTAACTCGTGTAGCTACAAGTAAACCAATCACATGTAAGTGATATTTTCTTCAGAAAAGTGATGTGAAATATGTGAAACTAAAGTTTATATTTATCTGTACTGAAGAACAACAGTCCTAAATATCTTTAATGGTGGATTAGGGATTAGTTTTTAAATATAGCTATTGCTGTCATGTCAACATTAATCCAGATTAGGTGATACATTTTAAAATATGCCAAAAGCGTTATACAAGATATTGAAGCAACTGCCACCTTTATTTATTTGCCGTGATAATTATAAGGCAAGTAGAGTCACGTCACGTGTAAACCTGCAGCTGGACAGGCACCTTTCAGCAAACAGTCAGATATGAAAATAAGATTAAAGCCTGACACCAGAACATGGTTGTTGTATAAATGTAGGTTGCAGATGCCTTGAAGGGACTGAGGAGAAGGGATTTTGGCACTGTATTCAATCCACCCCCCATCTTCACGCAGAACCATTAATCAGAGACAATATGAAGTCATTGCTCCCTCATGGGATTTTACTGCCTGTAAAAATAAACCTTACGTGGCTCATAAGCAGAGCTGCTAACGCTTAAATTGCGATCAAGCTCTGGCAGACCGTGCAGCCTTCTTCTTCTCTGGGTGAGATTTTATTTAGACGAAATAACTTTAAAAAAAATAAATAAATGAAATCAACCATGATTAGGATTGATTGATTTTGTTTTCCTGAGGCGTAAAGCCAATAAATGATTGGGAAGATTTGGGAATGAATCAGTGAGTTGCCTTATCCCACAGAAGCTTCATATTTTCCAGGTAGAGTGAATACAAGCTCAGACAGGAGAGGAGAGGAGAAAAGAAAACAAACTAAAAGAAAAGAAAAGAGGAAAGGATGAGAGGACAGATGGATGTATGGTGCAACACAGAATGGGGAGGTGAAAAAGGGTGGTTTAGCTGGCATGGTGTTTGAGAGCAAATGTATGCGTCACCAAAGCTATTCCAAGATGCACAAACGCACTCTCTCTCTCTCTCTCTCACTCACTCGCTCTCTCTCTCTCTCACACACACAAACACACGTTTTGATAGGCTTCAGCTGTTTCCTTGACGACAGTATAGTATTTTCGGGGATCAGAGGTGGCAGTTGTGTGTACATAGTATGTGATCTGCGAGTGTGTGTTTGATCATTTTGTGCGTGTCTTCGTGCGTCTTCAACACAGCTGTTGCAAGCTTGTTAGTCAAAAGGGATGTGGCCAAAATTGCGAAACAAGGTAATTTATTCTGTAGAATTTGACAGTCCAGCGTCAATTACAGAGGGAATCTTTTCTTCGCAGTCGTGAATAAGTCATCAAGTTCCTTAAAAAATACTCAACAAGAGTAGATGCAAATCAAGAGAGAGAAACGCATGCGAGCGAAGGTGAAAGGTTTCATAGGCCCACAGATGACAGATCAGGGTTGAATTTGGAACTGGCATTATCTCAATCTCAATAATCTGGATGGGTTTGACAATATCAGGTACACTTCCTCTACTGGATGATGGGTGTGTTACATTTTCTGATAAGAAGGAACTTCACACTTCCCTGCAATTTTGAAATTGCCAGTGACCATAATGCATAATGCATAATGCATCTGCAGTAACCTGATAAACATCAAAAGGTGTTAGACCCCCCCAAAATAAACAAGACATTTTAATTTACGATATCAAATTAAGGCCTGTCAGAATGAACATATACTGTGACTGACAGATGTTTTTACGTAAATGAAATATTGACACTTGCATAGAAACACACACTTCAAATGTGTCAAATATGCAATCACACACATGCGAGCACAAATACGCAACAGTCCCCACCTACACCATACACTACAGGAAATCAAGCATTTCCTGCTGCTTTTGGCACAGGATGTCAGGTTAGTAACTCAGCGTGTTTCAGTGTATTATGAATGAGAGACACTCTCACTGTGGACCACAGTCTCACTCACAGCACTTTTGAAGTTCTATAATCAGTCGTAATCATATTTATATGAGATGCTCTGCTCCCACACATTTGATGAATGAAATTCTGGGTTATAAAAAAAAAAAGAGGCTGCATTGGCATACAAGTTTACTTATATGAGTATAAAAAGATTATTCTGATAAGACATGGTAAATTAGAACAGGATGCATGCTGAGGACTGATTTGCTATTTTAAAACTGAAGCAATACTTTCTCAAATTGTGGTAATTAAATTAATTAATATTAATGCTTTTTTTGGTCCGTGGGTATATGGGGGAAATATGCAATATGGTTTTAACAAAGGTTTCTTCAATATAATGTAATATAAAGCTAACAATTCATTATTTTGCTGGAGGACTTGTTGAATTAGTAATGACCAACTGAGATTGGAGCTGGAATTAGTTGCATCAAGAATAGCTCTTTATTAAACCATTTGTGAGCAGTTTTGTCTCTTTCTATTTCCTTTTTCTCAAAGAGACTGTGGACTGCCTTTAAAACCAGAGGACAGACAGGTGTTGATGCACGCCAGTGGACCAAGCCAGGTCAATTAGACTAATTCTAATGTTCATTATGGACTTGGATTATTTGGTGTGGTTGAACTGATCTAAAGCTTACTTCCAAATGTGCTGTCCTTTGCTGGAGTTTCTTAAATCCAAAACATAAAAATAGCATAACTATTGTTAGCATGCCACACTAACTAGCTTAGTACACAAAGTAGCAGCCTAGTGTTACTTTTAAAGCCCAGGAGCAAATCATACCTACATAATTTTGTGGGGTATATTATGTTATGAAAATTGCACATACACATTGCACATTGCATGGCAGTGGCAGATGGCAGATCAGAGTTATTAGCAGCTGTATATTTACCTTTTTTTCCGGTTTTAAGAAGGAACCGCAGCCACACTCATTAACTGGGACGGGACTACTCGCCATGGTCTGTATATTAAAGTAACGCCATCGCTATCATTATAATATTTTCCCTGACTGAACAGAACAGTAGGGGTCACTTGGCTTAGTGCCTACATGTGCACACTTGCATGTGTATTTGCTTTGATTGAGCAACTACATGACAAGAGGACTTTGACTCATTATTATTGTGCATGCACCTATGTGTTCATGCATTGTAAACAAGGGTCAAGTGTTACCCCCTGGGCAGAATTTTAAATATACAGCTTGTGCCAAGACTGTCTACCTAAAAAAAAAACACCCCAAGGGCAAACAGCATGCTCAGCAATGCACACATAATGCACGTATGCACAAAAGGAGAGACACTGAGGTAGACAAACCGATAGATGGACAGACAGATGAGAGAAGATGAGGGAACAAAAGCGAGCTCTTTTCCAGAGAAAAAAAAATTCAAAGCCAAGCATAGATCTTTCTACACACTTCCTGATGGTTACTATCATACCCATCTGATTGAGTGATAACACCCTCCACCTCATTTCTGGGCACAAGACTCCACCAGTAATACCAGACAGCTGGGAGGCAGAAAAAAGCAAAAGTGCAGTTTAACCGTTTCACTGTCAGACAGAATTGAGTTGGCTGTGGTTGTCTGACTAAAAGCCTTCTCTCTCAGTCTCTATATATTAGTGGTTTCACTCCAATGAGTATTGATTAAAGTGTCACTAGACCTCTCCCAGTCACGCCTGTCTCTACCGCTACCTGACAGATTACTGAGCTACTACCAGAAGGCATCTTAAAGCATCTCATTAGTAATGGGTGGTGTGTGTGTTTGTACACCTTCCTGAAATGAAACTTTAAGTTCTGATAAAAGTTTTGAAATCACCAGACAAGCACACACAGTTTATCTTTTGTGGAGAAGTAAAAAATGAAGTGTTCGCCACACATTGGATTTCAGTGCTTGTGCACATGCAGGGGATGTTTTTTGTAGAACTTATGACTAAAAAATGACTCTTGAGTTTTCCCCCCACTGATGTCTGTCTCACTCCCCTTTGCTCTCATGGGAATGTAAGGGGAGTAAATATGAGATTTGGAACACACAACATTTATATAATAAAAACAGATTAGGACAATGAGTAGATTAATTATATGGTCTTACCTTAAAAATATATACTATAAGTAAATTGATCAGTGTACTTGTGTTATGTGCACACTAATTAGCTAATAACTTGAAAACAGACAGTTAAAAAACAGTCTTTGCTGTGCCATTTAACACTTACACGGGTGATGACTCGTAGCATGTGCATTGACCAGCAGTTTCAATAGAAGCAATGCCATAAGTTGGTTCTTTGCTAAAACAGTCTGTGCTTTTAACAGATTTGTCAGTGTGTAAAAACCACACGCAGGGAGTTCTGATAAATCACGAAGGGGTTATCAAATCAAGTCTCAAGTAAAGTCTGAGTAACACTGCTGTTTTGTAATAATGTCAAATTCTTAATTGTAGTGTAGCAGTTGTACAGTTAGTCAAAGTAGTTAGTTACACAGCAGAAGCAATCAAAGGTTTTCTGACTAGACACAATAATCTACTGGTCATACCAGACCAAATCAGGCTGGGTGCGTTACATTACATCTTAGGACATATAAATAAGATGTGATGCTTCACCGTGTACATTTTCTGTTTCACCTCTCACAAAACTGACCACTGTGGAATGTACAAAAACTGAAAACATGTAAAAGCGAAATGTCCCATGTCATGTTTTTGTGAGGGCACACGTATGTGTTATGTTACTGGGGGGGACTGAGTGGAGAATGTGAATGTACAGATGACACGAATGAGTCTCACGTTTACAGCAATGTTCTGTGGTTTGATTTTTTGGCTTGTGTGCAATTTGTAAATTGGCAATTAGCATCTTTCCCTTTGCTACGTGCTGTTGATGGTGCTCCATAAGTGGCTGACAACACAACCACCCATACCTTTACACACAGTGCACTAAGAGGTCTGTAGGCTGGAATATGGTGGTGACTAATTTATCAGGAAATTCTTTTTACATCATAGAGTTTTCAGATAAAAGACCTCTGAAAACAAAAGGCTCAGCTAGAATTATCACACACACACACACACACACACACACACACACAAACGTCAGTGAAAGGAGGTGCAAAAAGCAGATACAGTAAATGATGGAACAGACAGGCAGCAATATCTGCTCATTCAAGGACTGAAACGCCTCTCCTCACAGTTTGATGTTTGTGTACAGGCTCCTAGATACACAAATTATCTAGGAGTCTACTTATAGCTTTGAGTGGAGGCACTGAGTGCATGTAGATACATAAAAAACTATCGCCTTTCACCGCCTTGTACTCGCTCACTTGGCTTTCTTAGTATGAGAATAACTATCCTTTGACAGGAAAGTTCCCGTCTGTGTGTGCGCGCCGCGCCACAGAAGCAAGTGTGTGTGTGAAAACCCAAGCTGGTGAACCACTTCTGGTAAATATAATACAAGTGGGCTATGCTTGATGGTGTCATCTGGATAGTGCTGTGAAACAGGCAGTAAATAGTGAGGTTCAGTGAAATGTTTCTGACTGCTGAATTCAGACGAAAGTTTGAGGGGCTTGAGTGACTAATTAGGAGATTAAGTTAGCAAGTATTATGACTGTAATCCCTCTCACTGTAGACAATTTGATTATGAGATTAATATTATGTTTGTGTTATTGTGTGTATTTAATATTACATGAGTGATAATTGTCATAAAATTGCATCTAATAGCCTATAAGAGCTGCTGTCCACTGACATAGTGCTCATTTAATGTATAATTTCAAATATTTAAGATGGTCTTGGATGTTTCGAGCTTTTAAATTACGACCGAGTATGTGAAACAAGTACACCGGAACAGTGTAGACATGGTAAATCTGCTTCGTTATCATGTACATCACAGTCTCGTATTTGCTGTTCTAATGAATGAACGAATGAATGAATAGGAAACTGACTTTGAACAACTTCTCTGTGGCTTGGGGCAATCACAAATGTTACTGAAACACTGAAACATTTCACCTACATAAATCAATGAGTGCTCTATATTGTCTCCGTATGTTTAGTGTTATACCAGTCCTTCAGGATTAACGCACAAAGCCTTTACCATTGTTTGAACAGCCATATCATGGCATCCACTGTTCGCATTTCTCTGCTGTATTTCCAGGAAGCAATGGAGCCTAGAAGTGCTGAGTCTTGATGATCATCAGTGACAGTGAGAGCATCAGAATGCGCTTTGGGCGCCTACACAGTTTCAACCAAACTCGCACCATTGATCTCGCCAGTAACCACATGATTAGACACACTGCCCTTTCCCTGTATCATCTAAGTGTCTCTCTGGTAAACATTTCTCATAATGCAGGTGCCCGCCATTGCAGGCAGGGATGTAGTCAACACATGCATACACAAGAAAAAAACAACAACTCTTAATTCATGCACATTAGTGTGACTAATATGCTATTGAAGGTTATTACATTTAGTGAGATCTTAGATATAAATGAGAGAGCGAGACAGAATAATTCTTAGAATTCAGTTTGTCTGGTTGTTTTATTTGGGTTTTAAACTCCTACTACTACAGTAACCAGCTATGCTCATTTAATGTCACTAACATACTGTAATCTAGAATTAGACACACTGTCTTTACCCTGGGAGATAAACATAGCTACCATCTTTCATTTAAATTACCTGCTGGGAAATTGTGTAGGTTGAAGTGAGGCTCTTAACCTCAAACCAATACCACAGCTTCTCATTCTACACGTCGAGCGTAAATAAGCAAAGTCATTTACCAGGTACTGTGATTAATGTTACAATCTACCTTCGTGTGAATGAGCTCTCTTTCTCACAGGTCAATACATATTTTCGCTCCATCTTTATTTTCACAGGAGCGATGAATGTAGTAGAGGAATGCTGCAGGGGGAGATTTTTACACAAGGTCAGACGGCAGAAGGATGATTTCATGGTCATCCATGAGCTCTCCTATGAGTGACAATGAAAAAAATGACACAAAACTTAACCGAGCCACAGAACAAGAATGCTGAATCCAAATATGAAACAACAAGGAAAAAATGCACGACATGCAATAACAAACCTTGTCAGAAACTTTTCTGCTTTCTTGTGGAGAGTTAGACGAGGACGTGGATACCACTCTCATGTCTGCGCTGTAAATATGAAGCTGGAGTCAGGAGGTGATAAGCTTAGCATGATTGTAATTGTTTTTGTAATTACAAAGTATGCAAATAGTGTATGACTGAAAGTGTATGGCCCAAAATGACAAACTACTCCTTTAAGAGACACTAAACCACCTCAAATGAAAAACCTCAAATGGTGGTTGTGTAATGAACATATGGTAGCATATTGGCAGACACAAAGCTTTAATGTGCTTCATAATTAGGTGGAACAGTATGATAAATTGTCCATCCATAGCAACCCTGCATAAATGCAATTACTTGTTATACTGAAAGACACATGACTCAGTGAGTAATACGTGTTTAAAGGTAACAGCAGTATGATTTAAACCTCTTACCTGACATCTAATTTTAATACATCCTGTATGTAGAGCTGACTGTATCACTAGTACTAAGACAATGGGTTCACAAACACATGCAGCCTCTCAGGAGAGATCTGAACTTGTTCCTAAATATCTGCTGATCTGGAGCATCCGTTAGCACGATTCCTGACCTGAGCCTTTTCAAGCCTGCTGTTGCCACACCAGCACCGCAGCTGGCCCATTACAGCAACTTACTGAGGAAATGAAAACGTGGTGTACCCAAATCCGCTACACTCTGGCCTCCTGCCACCTCACATTCACTTCTCCTATTTTCACAAAGAGGAACTCTCGGTCAGAGTCAGACAGGAATTAAACATCCGCAACACATTCCACCTTTTCTCCCTTATCTACTGATTTAAAATAAATCTAAATCTAGATTTCATAGATGTTAAGGTATCTGGTGAAAAGTAAATACACAATGTGACAGACAGCTGTATAACACAATTTTAACATTTTGTATTTGTATCTACCTCGATTCATAATGATACCACTATGTAATAAGGTTAAACAACAATAGACAATGTCATAACAACCTTGAAGTCATTTACAGTATATCAGCCCTCGCAGTTTCACAGCATACGTATGATGTCTTTTGTTTGGGTGTGACTGCAGAAAATGGAGTGTTTGGCTTCTTACTCACCTCTGTCACTTTACTCCTATGCTAATTCAACACCAGTCTATGACCTATGTGAAACCTTTGGTGTTTTTTTCATTGTAGGGCGTATCAGGCACTTCTCCCATTAGAGCCATAAAAAGTAAGTCTCTTCTCTTTTCCTCAGATAGCAGTTTCCTTTAATGACTGCATGAATACATACACACAATAAATACAACTATACTGCGAAATAACTCCGTGTGAAACTCCCCGTGACTCCCTACAGAACAAGCAGTATAGCTACAGTAGCAGATGGATGGAAATGTGGATGGATGGAGAATCTAGGTGCTGATCATGGAAACGTGCTAAGTATTCAACCAATGTGTCCAAAGAGTGGAGTCACTGGTCATATTATTAAACTATATAGGCTTAGCGTGTGCTTATTTTTTTAAATCCATGATAACTATGTGGATCTAGGCACAGCCATGACAGACCATCACTCTGGTCCGGACTGAAATATCAACAATAACTGTTGGATGTATGGGCGGGAAATTTGATACACATACTAATTGTCCCCGGAGGATGAATCACACTTATTTTGGTAATCCCCTCTCTTATCTTCCAATGACACCAGCAAGTTAGTATTTGTGGTTTGCCTGAAATGTACTGACAACTGTTTCATGAACTGCCATAAAATGTGGTTTATTTGAGTCTTTGGCAGGTAAAACTGTAATAAATTTGGTTATCCTGTGATATTTCATCCAGTTGCATCTTCAAGCCAGATTTCAATTTGTCCAATACTTTAGTTTGTGACCAAATGCCAACAAAGCTAATGACATTTTCAGTAGTCTTAATTGTACTGTGTATTTATTTATTTCAATCTGTATTTGTAAGGAACCATGAGATTCTATAGCGTAAGATTGATAACACATAAACTGAAGTGACTTAACACTGATCTTTGAGGTACACCCATTTTACTCAACAGTACATCATCAACTTTAGCACACTACATCTTGTTAGATAATATGAGGACATCCAGATGAGCAGGTGAAACGTTCTTAATTTTTATTAAAGAAAATAGTTAGCATAACACCAGATATTAGCATGCTAATAGACTGAACTAAAATGTGAACATGTTAAATATTACAACCACTGCACATCCACATGTTTGCATTGTAACTGTGAGGGTGTTGCAAGGCTAGCATCAGCATTTAGACTGTTTAAATTTCAAACAAAGCAGAACTTAGAATAGGGGTCCACTTCACTTTTCATGCAATGATTCTCTAAGATAAACAGCCAATCACAGTGGTCTCTGCCACTGATGTCCCGCCACATGCTGAAATAGCTGATAAGCCGACTGATGTCCGGCCAACAGACGCTCACGCTTGACACTGGCTGACCGGCGGCTTGATGTGTCACAACCCTTAGTCTTGTTGCTATGTATTTGATCAGGAAAAGAAAAAAGGACCTTGTTATCTCCAACAGTGATGAATACCTTCCTTTATAGTTAACAACAGTGTCCTCGCAGTTTCTTCCCCCACTCATAATTAAGTTCAAAATTTAGTCTTCTTCCAACATAAAAGGCAACAATAAGCCAATTCAATTAATAAAGCAAATGTGCATGTAAAACGAGATATTAGACCTAATTAAATCCCCCACTTCCTGCTGTTTGGCTTTTTTACAGACTGGGCAGAGTGACAGGGAGTTTAAGCATCCGTGCAGATGGGGGGAAAGTGGGAAGGACAGCTCCATATGCGTTACGTCACCCCCAGGGGACAGCTGGGTCCGACTGTCTTTTCCTGCCACACTCATTTGGCCCCAGCAATCATCTTGTCTTGTGATAAAGGTCTCCTGTCGCTACAAGGCTCCTTGGCACTATCTGGGAGCTACAGATGAAGAATATGCTGATTAAACATGTCTTCATTAAAGCGATTACATGCACAAAATGGTTCAATTTCCCACGGGCAGCCAAATAACGATGAAGAAGAAGAAGAAAGAAAAAAGCTTTTGTTGCAGGGAGGGGGTTCAGTTCAGGAACAGGAGGAGAAATTGACAAAGGCTGCTTGTTAGCATTGGTTTAAGTGACCCACACATTAAGGACTAACAGCCTTCCGAGTTAATATGCTGTGTTGGGGAGTGAGTTGTCCTCTCCTCACGGGGACAGCCAGCTTTTTGCCCGGACGAACACCCCTACCTGACTCACCACACTTACAGGCCACTTCTAGGTCATCGAGCTTCCAGCATGGAAGACCTTGCCAAAGATTCAGGAGAGATGTTACTTCTGGTTCATTTCATAAAGCTGGCCAGTTTTAGTGGCTGAATAAGCGGTGGAGGCTGTGGCGGGAGGAGGCGAAATGGAAAGTATGAAGTTGTAATGAAGGCCAAATGAACAGCAGCAGCTTTGAGGGGTTTTGTCCTTCTCTGACAAAAGTTTTGCGTTTCACTGAACTATATGAGATTTTCTCAGAACTCATCCTGACTTTGATAATTACATGATTTTGCAATTCACCTCACACTGTGGTACAACCAGCTTAGTCAGCCACTCTGGCTGCTTTCAGGTAGTTAAATTCTCTGTAAAAAAATATATTTTGGAAACTTGATTCATGACTCAGCCAGTACAGTTGTGTGATTTGCATTAAAAACTTTCCTAAAAATGACACAGTTGAATAGTAGCATGTTCAAAGTTCAGTTATTTCCTCTCATGTGCTATTGCAGGCTCACACGTCCCACAGTTCGTTTTACCTGACCCTAGTCTCTCTGCCGGGCACAGCCAGCAGTCATTATTTAGCCCAGTGGAAATTGCCAGGGGAAGACAAAAAAAAGTGTCTTTAATGGCTCAGCCGCCATCTCAATCTCCAAGGCTGAATTGTGAATGGATTCTACAGCAAAATAAATGTGGAAAACTGAATGGCATCTAAATCATTTCTGAATGCACTGTGCTCTTCTGTTGCGCTCATTTTTTTTTTTTTCATATTTCTGCCGCTGCTCTTGTTTTCCATCGTCTTATCTATCAGCCTGAATCACACGAATGCTCAAAGAAAGTGACAGAATTCCATGTACTGTATGTGGCGCGTTCATTTCCGTGAATTTCTCTGCATTGCAGCACAGTAACAGTGATCATCTGCATGTGATCAAGACATTATTCAGAGCCTGTGACAATTTAGGATCTCAAAGGAGGAAAGTCACACAAATAGCCCATAGCAGAGTTTCTAGCAAATGCAAATTTCTCATTTAGATAATCAGACAAAAAAACAAAACAACAATATGTAAATGAAATGAAATATTCTTAAGAACTGTCAGCCTACAAGAGCATTAATCAGTATTAAACCAGGTGCGAGAACAGGTCACAGTTTTGTGGAATCTCAAGCAGTGACTATAGTGACCTTTGGTGAGTGGATGAGGTCAATCTGAAACTGGAACTGACCACTGAGTGATACTTCAGTCTGTTTCCCTGAAACTACTTTTGTTTCTCTGTTTCCCCTCCACATTTCTTCTCACTGACAGGAGATCTGACCGGCAAATCAGACTGCTGCTTCAGTGGGAGGACCAAACTGACCGGTGACAGCTTCCAAACCTCTGCAACCTTTGCCTCCCACAAGCTGAGGAAGTGCACAGTATATGACCACTGTTGCATCAGATGTTCGAAATTACTTACTCAACACGTAAGATTTTACAGGAAAACACAGCAGGTCTGGAGGGACTCAATACAGCTGGTATACTTTATTTATCTGTTCATGAAAGGTGTGCAGTTGGTGGAAAGGTAACGGGTAAAGGTCAGCATGGTCTAATTATATCAGGGAAAACCCCATCTACAGCTTAACTTGTAATTCAACATCAGTACTAACTGAAACTGCTCCAACCTTTACCTGTCAAATTAAAATTAAAGGATAACTCCACTGATTTTGCTTATTACTCACCCTGTCAACACAGCTGTATAATGTCCTGAGATGTTTGTCAGGTTGGAGAAAGGTCTATATGATGTCACTGTGGTGTCAGCGCTATGTCAGTACCAGCTCGAGGCTTATCAGGAAACCTGCGCTTCAAACCGGAGGTGGGGGGGTTTGACAGAAGACAGAACTCTTAAAGTTTTGACGATTCATTTAAAAATATCTGTTCTGGGTGAATCTGTTAAGTTAATGGGAGACAGCAGCGTTTTACAGCTTTAAATGGAGGCAGATATCTGTCAAATTCCTGCACACTGTGGGTCCAAAAGTCCAGTTATTACCTTATGATGGTTTTCTTGCTGAGGTATCTTTGGTTGCACGTACACCTGATTGCAGTCTGGCAGAAGACTGGGTCACTGAAAAACATGGGACATAATAAAGTTAAAATTTGATTGTTGTGGAACTATGTGATAACTCTGTTCATTTCATTGGTTTGGCAGAGGAGGGTTTTACCAATTTCTGTTACTATCGATGGGAGCGAGAAAATGCTAATGGACAAGTTAACATTACAAGGTAGTTTCAAAATTTCAGATACTAATATCTGGGCAATGGCTACATTTCAATAAATGTGCTAGGCAATATTAAAAAAAATATTGATGATAAGGCCTTTACTTGGAAAAAAAAAAACACAGCACACGCCTGACCTGAAGATATGTAGTCTTTAAGGAGAAGGATGGAAAGTCGAACTTGACAGAAACGTGTGTGGGTGCATGGCCCTCTGGGAAATGATTCAGAGGTCATTACCATACAGAGAAGACAACTACGTCTTTCTTATCAAACAGGTGTTCAGTTCAGCGGGCACGTCTGCTTTCAAATAGCATACCTTAGAGGCTGCGTCATTTGTTTACCCTGCAGCAGCATATAACCTATAGGAACATAAAGATAAACCTAAACAACTGGCTGAAACGCCCGCTGGGTATGAGCTGTTATAGTTTTCTTTAATTGTGATGATACAACTGTCCAGTTCATACACAAATATTTAAAAGTAGGCCGCTATAGGGTGACCAGCACAACATTAGTTTATTACCTCCTTCCATCACTCAGAATTTGGACTGTCCTATTAATGGGTTCATATGTTGCTGTTATCACATGAATGCATTGTTTTGTATGATACCCTGAGAATATGTCTCCCTTTGCCAGAAACACATTATGCTTCACGAATTTCAAGAAGACATCACGCCCAAGTGTTAACACCACCTCTCCCTGCCTGCCGGGTGGAGGAAGGCAGCAGTGCGCCTACTCCACCTCCCACATCCCGGAGAGCTGGAAGCGCGCCAAGATGGGATTGGCTTCCCGCTCCTGTCAGGGAGGAACTGGTGCGCCAGGATACCCAAATATGGACTGACCGGTATCAGTTTGGATCGTATGACTCAGGACCAGAGTATATATCCTAACCGATGGGATTGTTGCTCAGAGTAAAAGGCAAAGTGAGCAGGCTCAGTGTGTTTTAGATGACTGTGGGAATCACTTAAACTGACCTGTTAATAAATAATAAACAGTGTGGGTGTGCCCTTGAAGTGGGAGATCGCGCGTGTGTACCTGACTTGAGTTTATCCCACGCCGAATAGGCCTCGTCTTGTTTACAGTCCTTGTTCCTGGCAACAACGTCATCAGGCCCGTGACATCCCGGAGGCGGGGAACAGGGAGGAAACGACCAATCAGCAGGTTGGTCGCAGCGCTCCAGAAGCCGGATGATATAAAAAGAGAGGTGCGCGTCGGCCGCTTGTCTTTAAAGAGGAAACAGAAGTGGAGCGCTGGTACAGAGCAGAAAAGGCTCTTCTACACACGAGTGGATTGAAAACATCTGATTTAGTCACTGGACTCCGCTTTGAATCCAACTAAAGGTACAAATCGACGACTTGGTACAGTACAGTTCCACTATTTTGGAAGTTTTGCTCTGTTTTGATAGTTTTGATCTTCAGTATAATAATACAGCGGGACTTTGCGCTGGGGATTGAATCAGTTGGGACACTGAAGCCTCGGTGTCCAACCAACATCTTTGCAGCGCACTCTTGTAATTGACTGTCTGATTTGCAATATGTCCACAATAATGGAACAGCCTTTTTATGACGACTCGTTTCTCTCTGCTTATGGCCATCCAGGCGCAGCCCTGCCAGACTACAAGCTGCTAAAGCAGAATATGAACTTGAACTTCTCCGATTCATATCGGAACTCAAACTTCAAGTCACAGCATCTGCGCGCCGAGAGTGATTTCTATTCAGCGGGGACGGCGGACGTGGGCTCCCTGAAGCTCGCCTCTCCTGAACTGGAGCGACTGATCATCCAGAACAGCAACGGGGTCATCACTACAACGCCGACACCTGCCCAGTACCTCTACAACCGCGGGATCACAGAGGAGCAGGAGGGTTTTGCAGAAGGTTTTGTTAAAGCGCTAGACGACCTACACAAGATGAACCAGATGGCTCCTCCAAACGTGTCCATCGGCACCGGTGGCGTTGCCTGCTCGGCTTCAGCCTCTGTGTTCGGCCCCTCCATGCAGCCTGAATCGCTCGAGTACACCACCCTGAACAGCTGCACCACAAACACCAGCCTGTCCTCTGCTGCCAGCTACCCCTCCACCACAATCAGCTACCTGCCTCATCACCAGTACCACCAGCATCCCCAGAGCGTTGCGCACGGGTCTCACCATTTCCCGCACTCCCTGGCCGGAGCGGGAATCCACTCGCAGCGCTACGGTGGGCTGAAAGAGGAACCTCAGACAGTTCCCGACATGCACAGCAGCGACAACAGCTCTCCGCCGATGTCCCCCATCGATCTGGAGAACCAGGAGCGGGTCAAAGCTGAGCGCAAGCGGCAGAGGAACCGGGTCGCAGCCTCGAAGTGTCGGAGGCGCAAGCTGGAGCGCATCGCTCGCCTGGAGGACAAGGTCAAAGTGTTGAAAACAGACAACGCCGGACTGTCGAACACGGCTTCTGTACTGCGGGAACAGGTGGCCCAACTCAAACAGAAAGTCATGACGCATGTGAGCAGTGGCTGCCAGCTCATGTTAGCGCCCAAAGTGAAGTCTTATTAAAGAAGCAATGCACTTTTAAAAACACTGGACAAGAACTGCACTGACAACACAATGAACAATATCTTTATAGCCTGTAAGGTAAAGAACTGGATCGTTATGGTTTCTTTGGCTGAAAGAGGGGAAAAAAAGTAGCCTACACACACAGAAATGATATAAGACTAAAACACTTGGGGCATTTTGAACACGTTTTTAAAAGTGTCATCTTGGCTTTCTCTGTTTACATTTTCTTTAAATAATATTTGTGATGCCTGTGTAAGTTATTTGTGTTTGAACCTGATGATTTTTTTTTACTTGTACAGTATATTTAAGTAAACGAAATTGTGAAAATAAGAACTAAGCGGTGTCGTTTCTTATTGAGGTTGTGTATTTAAAGCCGTCACTTCTTAGGAATGGTAACAGTAGCTTCTTTCTCGTTAACCTCACCACACTGTTGTCAGTGATCTCTCCGATCAGCAGTTGAGTTTACTGTAGCAGCACAAGCAGCCTGATGCTGGAGACGTCCCAGCGTAGGATTGTTTCCCTATTGACGTACATACGTCACTCCAAATATGGTCAATTTAGCGTGCAAACGTCACAGCACGAAAAGGTTTCCGGGAACTCCCTCCTACATTACCCGTCAGATAAGCTGTGCTCTCCCCTTCACGCCCTCTTCACACCACAGTGTGTGTATGTGTAGCTGAAGTTTGTCAATGAGTGGTTCATTCGACTTGAGGGAGTTTCCCCACTCTGCTTTCAATTTCCCAAAACAAGCCGTGAGAACACTAGTTCAGGAAAAAATGGTTGCAGAAAGTTCCAGATAAACATGCAGAATAGACTTTCTGTGTAATGCTCTAGTGCCAGTTCGCAATTACAAGAATTGGTGCCAACCGAAGTAAGTGTCGGGGAGCAAGAGGGCACGAATTACAAGTAAGAGAAAATGTAGAAATTAAGAGTTAATGTAGCTGAACAGTGATGATATACATTAGCCCATTGTCTCTCCTTCAGGAGCAATTCTTGAAAAATATAACAGTAGATCTGTAGCTCATATAGGTCTGTGTTCAATTATTTAACAATCCACTCTTTCCCAATCCACTGCCATGTGGCAACACCAGGTTGTTGTGCTGAGTCAAACACCACAAGAACTCCACTATTAACAAAGACTTCACAGACTGACGTACTGGGATCCTCTGCCAGACACAGGAGCCAGGACTGACACACTGAGTTAATTTGAAAAATGTCTGTTGGCATGATACTGGAAAGTTGTAAAGTCACCAAACTAGAATGCGCCAGTATCAGATGCAGGGAGTCTTATGACACCATCTACAGGCCACAAGTGGAATAGCATTCAGAGTCTCTGCTACATTAAGACAAAACACTGTCACAATTTTCCCACTGCTTTAATGAAGATGGTAACATGAAAAAAATATCAATACTTTTTCTGAAAAAGAAACAGAACAACTACACTTTCAGTGCTTGAGACTATGAGGTCATCTCATCAATTGTGTACATTGGACGTACAAATGCAAACAGGTGTTTGAACAAAGGATTTTTTCCTCCTAAAAAGTTCTTAAGATTTGTTAGGTTAAACAATTAGACTGGACGCCATGAGATACTGCTTCACAAGGACCCGCTCATCTGAATGCAAGTGCTATTGTTAGGAAATCAGGTAGGAGACCTTCACATTTACTGCTTGGCGAAGTATTCTTTGCTCTTCTGGACGTCTGGAACGATGGTGTCGCTTCCAGGTTTCCAGCCAGCAGGGCACACTGAGTTGAAAGGAGGAAGGGACAAAGTGCACCATGAGGCATTAGTGACACACATTGAACTTCAGAACAAAGCACACATGTAAACATCTGGATGAGTAAATGAATAATGCAATGTCTACAAACTAACGTTACCCTCCAAGTCACTTTATAGCTACAACATGTCAGGTGTGAGATGTGCAGTGAAAAGTATCTACAATTACACAAAACAAATAGAAGAAATAGTAGGAGCAATAAGATTAAAGTCTTTAATAAATACCATAAAAAAAACAACAACTGGTGTGCAACACAAACACTTATCTGATGCCAGAGCATTAAACTGGGATGATTTACTTGGGAATTTTACTCACCCTCTCCGTGTTTGTCAGTGTGCTGGAAGGCCTGGACCAGGCGCAGAGTCTCGTCCACAGAGCGACCCACGGGCAAGTCGTTGATGGTGATCTGCCTCAGGTTGCCCTTATCGTCAATCACAAACAGACCCCTGAGACACACAAAATGATGTTATACACAAAATAGATTCATAGAAATCATAGAGCAGCTCCTAGTAGATAATGACCACAGGCCTTTAACTTAAATGACACAAGCAGTCTGCCAGACCTGTATGCGATGCCATCGTCCTCCTTCAACACACCATAGTCTCTGGAGATTGACTTTGTGAGGTCTGCCAAAAGGGGGATTTTCATGTTACCCAGACCTCCCTGCTTCCTGGGTGTGTTGATCCTATGGGGGATCAAATTACAATATAATTAGCAAAAACCTGTGTAGTATTGTAAGTGCACATAAAGCACCAACCTGACAAGACTGTGTTACACTAAATTATTTAGAGGTACTGCACTTCAAAACAAACAAACAAAAAAAACAACCTACCATCACATATTAACACAAAACATCAAGAGGCGGCCCGTTGAAGCAGAACACCACAATATCGACAAATCGAACGTGTCATAACCGTATCTACAACTCTGCTGGTTGTGTAATGCATGACCCCAAATACTTTGCACCTTTTTTTTATTTCTTCTAGAAAGTGGACTTGGATTCAGAGGCCGTTACCTCAGAACTTATCAAGACTTAGCAGACAAGCACAGTGACCGGAGATAAACTGATAAACTGGGTGGGTGTTGCTTCACATCTGCCAGAAACCTTAACTATTAACTGTGTAACTGGAAAGTGCCAAAAAAGAGACATCTTCCAGCTGTGTAACTCAACAATCTTAAAAAAGTAAAGTTTCAATTTGAAATTTATGAGAGGTTGAGCACAAATAAACCACTTAAATAGAAATGCATTTTCTGTAAATCCTGTAATACTTCACTGTAAAGAAAACATATGTTAAAGTAGTAGATATTATTGCAAAATAAACACCACAATTCTCTTCATGGCTACAGCTCAGTCACTTACCACGCCAAGTGACTGAAGTGGGAGTCTATGGAGCAGCCGATAACCTCGCAACCAATATTGCGGAACTCCTCTGCCCTATCACTAAAAGCCACAATCTCAGTGGGGCACACAAATGTGAAGTCCAGGGGGTAGAAGAACAAGACCACATACTTCCCTGCAAAGCAGAAGAGGACAAACATTGAGTCTGGTCAAACATCAGATTACTGTTAAAGCTCTAAAAAGTCGCTGTTACTCAAGAAGACTGGATATACTCAGTGTAAATATAAAGTAAGTTGAAGATATTAGGCATAAGTAGTAAGAAAAAGGTACAAATACTACAACTACTTACCTTTGTAGTCTGACAACTGGATCTCCTTGAACTGTCCGTCCACTACAGCTGTGGCTTTGAACCCTGGGGCAGGTTTGCCGATCTTAGCGTTTCCAGATGACATGATGGTGGTGGTGACAAGTTACTGAAAGAGAGATACAAGACAGCTTATAGACTGTTTAGATAACTGCGGCTGGGTGGAGCCTGCGGCACCACCTGAGACTCTGACACCAGCGATATTTTCAATGTCGGCAAAAAACAAACACACACACAAAACAAATATGACATCTGGACTAAAGACCAGTACCACAGGCTTAACTTGACATCCAGGTGGTTTTACAGCACTTTGATTTTGTTCCACTGCTCAAAAGCTTGTTCACTTAGGCAAACCACGTATAGTCACATGCAAGTCATGCTCTTTCAGCAGGGAACAAAAGCCTGTTAAGACGCTTACATAACCACTAAAAGCGCAAAGCAGTACTTGCATACCCAACAAAATCCCACATCCAAGGCACATGGGATTTTGTTTTAAGAGAGCTTCATACATTTTAATAATAATAATCAACTCTGCAATTTTAACTTAAACAGAAAATCATATATTTACACGTTAAACAGTGTTTGTATCAGTGCTGTTGTGAATATGTGTATGTGCATGTGCATACAGAAAAGTACTTTCTTTTTTTTTTTTAATGTTCTAGTCCCCAAACAGACAAAATACTTTGTTCTTTAAAGATTTACAGCGGATATACTGGTCAAAGTGCGTGTGTGTGTGTGGGGGGGGTAACCTTAGTTCAAGGCTATCGCGTTACATGTATGGTCCTTTGTGAAATGGCAGCGCAAATGTTAAACAATGTGAGAGGGAACTGAGCCAGGGACAAGGGACAGGGACAAAGAAGGAACCAGAAACAGGCCCAAAAACTTAAGGAGCAGCGAACCCGCACCGGGCGCCTAGCTTAATGTTAGCTTCATACACTAAACGGGCTTCTTTAGCTGCTCTTTGTTCTGGTCTAAACAGTAACTACACCTGCATGAGACGTGCAACATAGCGCTAACTTGTGAAAGGGGAGAAAAACACGAACGTATAACTCCTTACTCACCTGTGTTTGCGTAAACTCGTGAGGTTGTGAGGACGAAGGTCTGCAGCTGAGACACGAACACAACTCAAAGGACTCCTCTCGGCGTCTGCTGCTTCTTCTTCTCGGCTTTTAATGGGAGTTGGCAACTTGCGTAGTAGGAGCATTACCGCCTCCTACTGGTTCACAGCTTGAGTTAGCGCCAGCTCAAAGCAACCCAGAAACCAGCAGCGGGCTCCGGAAGTGAAAATGATTTATAATGAAAATTATTTATTTCAAAGTAAATGTCGGAGGCAGGTGGCACATTAGTTCGTTCAACAGTAATAATAGTAACAACAATATTCCATCATTTCTCGTTCTTTTTTGACAAATCTCAGTCATTTAAAAATAATTGAACTGTTCACATCATGACATGCATATGCTCAAAATATGTAAAGTCCTCATCATGTATAAATACTGTCACCTCAGAAATTATTCACATCCCTTCACTTCTGGCACATTTTACTGCATTGTAAATTAATGAAAAAACACTTAAAACACAATAAATCTGCAAATAGTGAATGGATGTGGCTATGTGCTGAAGCTACTGTATCTTATTTTGAGGAATTCATCAGCCAAACTTCAGGTATGGGGAGTTTTCCACATCAGCCTACCAGACGTGCTGTAAAGTTGAAAGTACAATTCATGGTTAGAGTTGCTGCTGGCAAACACATTTATTGATCCTGGGCACAGTACAATTACTAGTATTTCTAAACAGGCAGAGGCCTGCTCAGGCAAACATACACCAGGGCAACAGCCTGACAAACTGGAATAAAGACGTGTGGTAGTGTACTAAGAGGAAGATAGCACGAATGAGGAAGACACAGGTAAATTTTCTTCAAAGAGTATTTACATATTAAAAGAAAATGATTTAGTTTCCACAAATGTAAGTGCCTCTTTGTCCTACTGGCAATATAGTTAAAGATTTTGAAAACCTTGACTTACAGAATACTAATGGAACATTTCATTGTGACAGGGTTGACTTATTTACTGATTACTCAAATTTGCATTTGGTGCATTTTCTGGAAAAATTCCAGGGGTGCAGATAATTTCAGCCATGACTGTATATCTTTTTACTCATTAACTACGGTATTGTGTTACAGCCATTATGTGAAGCTTTGAGGACGACAGTGACGGTTTAAGAAACGGACGGAGTGACTGAGAAATACTTAGCATGAACTTTGGGATGCTGAACTACTTGACAGTCGTGGAACGTAACTAAGCATGCTACCATTACTCAAGTACGAGTGAGCTGTATTTCAACTTCAATACAATTCATCAAGAATACTGAACTTTTCAACAGTGTCAATATTTTGTAAACCTGAAACTTGGCCAGCCTTCTTAGACTGTTATCAGGTATCTTATCTGTTGTTGCCTTTGTTTTTATACTCTTATGTAGCACTT
>JAUBNQ010000001.1:20205781-20216762 GCA_032353495.1 Ctenopoma kingsleyae | reverse complement strand
AAAAAAATTAACAATAAAAACATTATTAGAAGTAACTTATTAGTATTACGCGATTTCAAATGCTCTGCCTTTCTTTGTGTCGTATCATTGAGTAGGGGATACACTGAGCCACTTGACATTTAAGCAGCCCTTCCATGGTTTTAAACTTGGAGGCTTTTATTTTGAAAAAGTGTAGCACCGGGAAAGTCGTGACCAATACTTCCGCTAATCTTGTCGGTGTCTGAAGTGTTTGTATTTTAAGGCAATCTGTCCAGGCTTTTAGGTAAATTTACTTTTACTTAAGAGTCCTAATAATGAGTTTGATGTCATTTTGAGGGCACAGGATGTGTAGTTATAGTTTTTTCGCGTAGATAAAAATGGAAGTAGGGCTAGCATGCAGCTAACGTTAGTATGCTTCAAGTGCTAAGGGTGCAACAGAGATAGCCTCGGTTAGCTTCTCTAGCTTTAATTTGAAGATGGTTCAGCTGTATAAGGTTACAGTTCTTTAATTAATTCTAATACTTTTGCTCTGAGAGATATATTGTTAAGATGCGAACAATACAGTTGGAACAGGGACATGTCCGTTAGTGAATAACGTGACTAATTGCAATGTATTCATAGCTGTAGAGATAGTTCCTTTTTTACTTTCTTACTTTTTGTCGTGACTATGCAGTCGTGTCAAGTTACTTTTGCACTGTTTGTGAGCAGCAGATTAGATTATTTGACACAGCGAAAGTGTGAGTGTGCATATTTCAGATAAGGCGGGTTTTTTTGCATTTTGAAAACGCCACGGTGCCTCAGTGCCGATTTGTAAATTGTTGTCAGCCGTAGTCAAATGCCTAACCCAATGTAAATATAGAAATTTCAGTCAGTTCATAGCTTTATCTTCCACTGAGATACTTAAGATCCTCTGGAAGTTGACTTTCTCACCCTTCAAAATAAGTCATGGATCCACAGAGAGATGCTTATAAATGAGTTACCAATAAAAGACTTAAATTATTCTTCTCCTTATGTTGTTACAAGGACCTGAATGGGCCAGTGTTGTCTACTCGTATTTATGTTACTTAATTGTTCATCATCATCATCATAGTATGAAACTAAACTTTTATCTTTTATGTATGCTGTGTTTGATGGTGACTTATTGGTCTGTTACTTGTACTATACACTTGCACAAATAATTGCCCTTATTGTTTGTTATTGAAATACAATAGTAAAGTTATTATTGCATTTGATTCAACTGAATTAAATTAAATTGAATTGAAGAGACTTTTTATGCTGACCAACTCTCATTTGCCCACAGCAACCTCTACAGCCTCATATGTGTCATATGTGAAGTCTCTAGGACATAGTTTGAGACACAACAAGGGCTCTCCAGCCGTGCCCACCTCCATCTCTGGCAGTTTAGTGTGACACTGTCAGAAAGCAGCAGAGCTCTCATAGAGCTTCTCTACCAGCTTATCCAGCTGAGAGGTCGCTCCCTCCCAACTTTAAAAACAGAGAATTTGCTACACCTGAGCCGTCTCCTCCCATAACCCAGCAGGAGTCCAGTATCAGAGGCAATCATGACAACTCCACAAAAGATGGATCATCAGGGATCTCCAGCTAGATTAAAGGAAGCCAATCTCCTCCCTTCATCCCCTTCAGCTCTTAGGCTCTCTGAAGGCAGCAGCTCATCCTCCTCAGAACACCATGCCACTCCAACTAAGCCACTGTGGGCACCGCTTGAAACGGATGCTCCCATCACCTTAGGTATGGCTGTATTTGTATGGTATTGTCTATGTACTAAATTATAGGTACCTTATGTAATTTCATGGCTGTTAATGTAACATATCTGTTTTAAACAAAGTACTTAACAGAGTCATGTGGTGAATTTCTGCCTTTCTCCTATCATTTGCTTGATTCTTCAGACACCAAAGATGAAGTATATGTTTGCCAGCTTTGTGGCTGCTGGTACGAGACACGCAAGGGTCTGTCCAGTCATGCTCGAGCCCATCTGCGCCAGATTGGAATCCCTGACAGTGATATCAAGGGCAGCCCCATTGAGTTACTTTACCAGATAATGGAAGAAGAGGACCTCAAACCCATCAGCAGTGAGCAAGAGGAGCCGCTCACCTCAGACGGTCCCCCTGGCTCCTCCTCCAAACGCCCCTCTGATCTGGCCTCTCCATCTTCATCTCCCCCCAACAAACGGCCTAAAACATCTGAGGACTGCACCTGTATTCTGTGTGGGGAGGAGTTTGAGAACCGTAAAGGCCTGGCCAGCCATGCTCGCTCTCACCTGCGTCAGATCGGGGTGGTTGACTTACTGGGGAAAAGCTCTGCAATAGACACTGTCCAGGAGCTGGTCAGCAGTGGTGTGTTAGAAGCTGTGTATCCCTCCCAAACCAATAGTACATCCAGCTCGTCTGCAGAACCATTTCTTGCTCCAGCATCTCCCACAGACCAGGCTTTGTCCCCAGCTCCAGGCCAATCCCAGGTGCTGCTTGCTTCCACATCCCTTTCCCCAAGTCCTGCAAAGAAGATTCATTCTCCTCCAACTCCTCTTAACAGGGCCCCAAAGGCTAAGAAAGGTTTTCGCTTAGCCGTAGATCCCCTCCATAAGAAGCCCAAGCCCGAGCCTGTGGAGATTGAGGTGACTACTCAACCAAAGGCATCCAGCATTACCGGCAGCTCTCCCACACAGAAGTCACCCACTGCTGCTGTTTCTGACCCTCTAAATGCAGGTAATGCAGGCACCCATACCTCTAAAACAATGGTTGGCATATGTTAGTTATTAGGTACCTTTTTAATGTTAATGTGTGCTCCATTTGATGCTTTACTTGTTTCCTTTGATTTATTTATTCTATCTTCTCTGTGTCTTCTGCAGATGTACAGTCCCCACCAACAGTCCTTTGTGATTTCTGTGGGCAACTGTTTGAGACCCGCAAAGCCCTGTCATGCCACGCCCGTGCACATTTGCGCCAGCTTGGCCTAACATGGTCAATTAAAACTTCACCGATTGACCTCCTTAAGGAGGTCATGATGCGAGGAGAAGAAGGTAGGAAAGGGTTTTCTGCGTTGGGCAAAGCCACATGGACCCCTCAAGGCTCCAAAAGATCCCGGGACAACTTCCAGTCTGGGGAAGTATCCTCTAACACCTGCGCCACACCTCTGGATTATTCCATGAAAGAAAAATCCCCATCTGGCAAGAGTGGATCCTCACGCGCAGGTATAACATAACACCACTGTACGATGCTGAACTTTATCTTTCCTCTCAGTGGCATGTTTCTTAACTACAAGCACTTTTGTACACGTTTGTAGGCACCACGTGTCAGTCATCAGGTGAAAGGGGTTAGACAGTATATTTGATTAAAATCTTAAATGATTGACAGCTCAAGTAGGAATGTAACAGACTTGACCTGGATCATTTGACATTTTCCACAACACGAAAAAACGGACTCTTTCCATAACTCTACTGTCTCTCTCAACTGAATGTACTAAACTGTTAATCCAAGACTGATACTAGTCTCTCATCTTCTTTGTGTCAGACACATCCTGTGAGCTTTGTGGGTTTGACTTTGAAAACCGCAAAGCCCTGGCCAGTCACGCGCGGGCTCACCTTCGACAGCTGGGACTAATTGAATGGAAAGCAGACGGAGCGAGTTCGCCAATTGAACTTCTCAGCGAGCTGATACGGAAGGACCCAGTCAAAGTGGCAGAGATAACCCAACGCTACCGTATGGGAGACCTTTACATCAAGAAGGTGGGCTGTGCCCCAAATTATGCTTATGACAATTCTCATTCATATACATGATATATACATAATGATTTTTCTTCAGTCCAACAGAGCTGCTGCTACACCCTCATTGCCCATTGACCCTGACTCTGTGCCTGGCAGCAGCTTGAAAGCAGAGCACAAGGCGAGCAGAGAGGACTCGGGTGTTATCACTATTCCATCCAGACAATCCCAAGGCTATGCACGAACTAATGACCCCAGTGTGCACTCTTTAAGGGGTGAGAGATGGAAGTGTTTAAAAAAAGATAGTTGGATACAGAAATATTGTAATTGTATGTTACTGTAATGCCTCAATGCATCATTTCAGGTGTCCAGCCACCAAAACAAGTAGTGCCTACGGGGGAGGAAAGTCAGGACTCCCAGCAACCATCACGGTCCGGCAGCATCCCTGCTATGCTACCAAAGCCCCCATTAACACCGCTGGTCAAATTGGTGGGCAAGATCTACTCCCTAAAGTGCAGGTCAGTCTATAAAGTACAAAATAGAAACAAAAACGTTCCCGTTGTCTTCACTGAATCATAGGGTTTACAGTAACAGGGGGTTTATGTATATAATAAAATGTTATTAGGTAATGTACTTCATTGGGGACAGATGTTAATACAAGTTCATGCTGTGCAGAATAGTGATTTCACATTCACAAAAGTTCAGGCTCGCGTGAGCAGCTCCTTGGTAGTAACAAAGGGATTTTAATGTCCCAAATCCACTGCTCTTCTTTTTACTTGAACAATGAAAACTATCCAGAGTGAAAAGTATGACAAGTATCTAAGAGAGAGCAAAGAAATAAAGGAATAAATCAGAAATAAAATGCTTTCTGATTGTTTCATGATGTTGTATTCTAAAGCTCAAATAAACGTGATCACACCTTTGCATAACCCTGAAGCGAAATGTGTTATGTTGTTAATCTGGACAACAATATGAATATGAATCACAGTTCCCTTTCTTATAAATGATGAATGTCAAAATTAGTGTTGTCCATTCACGCACACAATGCAGCCTGTTGTTTAATTACACTGTGATGAATTTGTTGTACCTCATGAATAGGTTTTCTTTCCGTCTTCTGTTCACCTGTTCAGGTTCTGTGAAGAAGTATTTCACGGACCTTTGTCTATTCAAGAGCAGTGGATCACACACCTGCAGAAACACATCCTGTCACTGGGCTACAAAGGCAAAGCATCTCCACCTGCTGCACCGGTGGCAGCTTCGGCACTTGTCCACCCGGTAGCCGTCTAGTCAGAAATGTTTCTGTAGTTTCGTCTAAACAACGTCGTCATCTTCAAAGATCTCATCAGAGTCGAGAGGTGTTTGAGGCAATGCATTGTCTGAGAAAGTAGCTTGTTGTCCTACAGAGGGCACACTGGAGCCACATGAAGAAAGCAGATTGTTATCCACTCAGGTAAAGTGTCACAATATTGATCGATGGATGTTTTGGAAAAAATATCCAGAGTTTTTCCATCATTTTGATCAGTGTTGACCTCCTCCTGGTCAAACATTCCTTCAGTCTGTACAAAGTTAGATATGTATAAATGTGTCTGAATGTGTCGGTGTTAAAAAATAACATGCCTCCCCACACTGAAAGATCAGTCCTGGCAGGAATTATTTTCTTTTGTCCTACTAAGTAGACCTGTATGGTCGCAGTTTTACTGTAATATACTTTGTCTTTTATACAACTTTCAATGAAGTCTTTTTTTAATCAATTTTGTTTAAATCTGGAAGGATTTAATTTTTACATCAAATGGAAACGTTATTGAATAACACAGAACTTTTGTATTTGTATCAGACTGACGACATATTTGTAGAAAATGTTAAAATGTTGTCATGTTATGTCTCAAAATCCTGAGTCCTGAGTGGACCGACACTGTGTTTTTATTCTTAGCATTTTCTTCAGGTATAACTGAGAATCACGTACTGTTTTTTCTGATTTTCTTTTTTTACATTTCTTTTTAAAAAAATAGCTCTTTAATGTAAATTAAATTCTGTCTTGTATATAAATATACAGTGTTTTCTATTTACAACTCCACATCACGCAAGTCGATGAACTTGAATCTCATTAGTCATTTCTAATGACAGAATTCCTGCACTTCACCAGCAGGTAGAGGACTCATAGTAAGACTGCAGGGTAATGCAATAAAAATACAGCTCACTGTAATTCAGGACATACCTACGTGCATTTTTGTGTATTCTCATTTATATTGTGTTTTTCTGTCTGGTATCCTCTTTATGATATTTATGATATTTTGTTGTGAAATGACTTCATTTCATCTGCACATTTATCACATTGTCTTTGTTATTTTGTGATGTGTTTTTAAAAATAATTATATTTTGGACATTCTGTGGTTTTATTAGTGTGCGTGTTGTGTAGGTAGACGGGGAATTGCATGCAACAGGTCCTGCATGATTGTGACTGAATACATATGTCAGATGTACAGTCCGTAACTTAACTGAGCCCTGATAGGTGGTTCCCCTGTTATCAGTTATTCTCTTTCCTTATCAACCTTTCCGCTGTTGTGCAAACTTTTCACATGCAGGCCAAACAGGACGTTGGTTTGCTAGTTCATGAGAACAGAGTTGTTAAATGACTTTAAATGAGTTTGTTTTAAATGCATTACATGTTTTTCTCTATAATATTCCCTGTAGTTTTCAACTTTTCTCGTAACGCTTGTATTTTTTGTTTGTTTTGATGTTCGTTTGTTTACACATTCCTTGAAAATCAAGTCATAAATGTTCCTTCGCTGCCACATTATAATTACAGTATCTCTCCACTTTGTAAACCAGCAGTCTCGTTCTTGCGGGTAGAGATAAGATTTCACCTCTAAAGAGTGTTGTTGTTTTAAAAATGTGGAAATTGTGAAGAGAGAAGCTGCACATTCAGCACCTGACTTGATGAGTTGTGTTATTCCTCTAAACCAGCATCTAGTTTGGCTATGTGTGTGAAAATGTGTCCGTGTAGATATGTCATGATGCCAGCTGTGACTTTAAAAGTCAGTCCGTTTTTTCTGTTGGCAAATATCTTTCTTGTCCACAATGTTCATGGTGTGGTTTGATTTCTTCCACATTCCAGAGCTGTAGCCTTGTGTGTTGACAGGAGGTCATTAATCTTATGTGGCTGTTGAAGTAGGTCCTCCATCCTTTATTGCTCTTAGATGGCCTGTGAATCACTCAGCTAGGGGGAAGAAGGAGAATGATTTAAATTTTTAAACTTTCGACACACCCATGAAATGAATATTCCATGTCTGCTCTAATGGGCTAAAAACATAATATAGTTTTTACATCCGTAAAAGTTATTTATGTCCATGAAAGTCATGTAAAAAAGAGGGAAATATGCTGCACCTGTCAGGTATATTGGACAGTTGTTGAATTGATCCTCTTCTGTACAGTAGAGGCTGTGTTGGAGCTGGAAGGACAATACATAATAGTTTTTGGAGTATGTGTGAGGATAAATGATCTCCACTCTCTTCCCTGTCTCTCTGTCAGTGCCTTTCAATATTCACGTCACGTCCCTGGAGTCTCATTCTGTGTGATTTCCTACCAGAAGAAATCTGCCTCCAGCCACTGATGAATAAATCTGATGTCTGCTCCTCTGCTATTTTGCCAGCCTTGCGGCATTTACGGAGTGAGCGAATAATCCCACTTGACAAGATGTGACCAGGCTGTTGCTCACAGCTATCAACACCTGATGGTTCAAACACAGGCACAGGGAACTCAAAGTGCAGATTTCAAAGCACTCATTAAAGCGAGAGCTCAGATCAGGGCTCTGGGGATTTGGAAGATCTGGTTTAATAATTTTAGCTTTATGACTGGGCGTCATGGGTTTGTTAAATAGTTGTGGCTTTTATTATGGGTCCATTTTGCAAGGAAGCTGGACAGCCTAATACAACCATTCAATTATTGTAGTAGGAGAGTAACCAGGAAATTGAATACCTGTTTTTATTACTTTAAAATACCATCATGTTCCCCTGTTAGTAATTCTGTTAAGGTGATGTCCATGGGTATTCATGAGACAATGAAACGATACATTCCCAGAGTGTTTTTAAAAGTTCTAAATGGTTAGGAAATTAATATTTGTATATCAATTTACGTATGAATTCATGTAGGGAGAATGAATGCTTGCCAAAAACATGACTTCAAATGAATAGTAATGCTGCTCTGCGGTACGAAAATATCAACTGTATCAGCTTTATACAGTGCAGCAAACATGCACACTGTTATAAAAGTAAAAGCTATCTACAGGAACTAGATAACCTATAACTGGTTCCATCACACCACATATCCTGTGCTCTGAAAACAGCTTATTATATTATGTACTCTGCTTTGATCAGAATTTACCAAACTGAATGAAGTATATGGAGTGTGGAGGGTGCCACAATACAATAAATATCCTGTACCAAGCGTTAAATAAATAAGTGATAATTATTATTATTATTAAATACTGAAATGAATTGACAAATATTTGATTAAATATATAATTTATTAAATATACCAAATCTATTAATTTCATTAAAAGTGATTGTTGATTGTTTTTGTTTGATGATTATTTCACTATTTAATTATTATTTTCATGGTCTGTGTTGCTGCACATCATGAATTTATTTTATCTGTCAACCACTTTGCCCGTCAAAGTCAGTGGATTTTGTTCTGTTTCCAGATGTAGCTTTTCAGTTTCAGTATCACCAGACTTACAGTTTGTGTAAGGAGTGTGAACGATCTGGTAAACATAATACAAACACACTGCGGCCATATTTCTATGGAGCATCAAAGTCAGTGAGCGGGACTAACACTAGTTTTTAGTCACAACCACCATGTTTAGAAAAAATCTCTCGACGATTGGTCTGGTCTGAAGAGAGATACCAGATCGTTCACACTCCTTACACAAACTGTAAGTCTGGTGATACTGAAACTGAAAAGCTACATCTGGAAACAGAACAAAATCTGAAGAACTCCAGGCTTCAGCTGCCTCAGTTAATGTCAGTGCTCATAATTTAAACAAGAAAGACACTGGGCAAAAATGGCATTATGGGAGAGTTCTGAGGCGAAAACCACTGCTGACCAAAAAGAACATAAAGGCTTGACTCACATTTGCCGAAAAAACATCTATCCCCAAGACTTTTGTGCAAATATTCTGTAGACTGATGAGATACATGTTGAACTTTTTGGAAGGTGTGTGTCCTGTTACCTCTGGTATAAAACTAACACAGCATTTCATAAAAAGAGCATCATACCAACAGTCAAACAGAGTGGTGGTAGTGTGATGGTCTGAGGCTGCTTTGCAGCTTCAGGACCTGGACAACTTGCCATAATTGATGGGACCATGAATTTGCCACTCTACTAGAGAAGTCTGAAGGAGACTCTCTGGCTATCTGGTTTTGGAATGTCTGAAATGTCCAGTTTCGGAGTGGTCTAGTCAAAGTCTGGACTAAAATGATGCTGTGGCGTGACTTTAAACAGGCCGTTCATGCTCGAAAACCCTCCAATGTGGCTGAATTAAAACAATTCTGCAAAGAAAAGTGATTTGAAAGAATCATTGCCAGTCCCATTTTGGGATATATTTGTGTCAATTACTGTATTCGCCTCTGGATGCCCCTCAACTCAGTGGCTTTCAGTTTAGGCTTAACTGTTATACAAGTTATTGCAAATGCTAGATTGCAGTTGTTGCTGCCAAGTATGGCACACAGTTATTAAGTTTAGGGGGTAATTACTTTTTCACATAGGGTCAGGCAAGTTTGGACAGATTCTTTCCCTTAATAAATGAATTCATTAATTAACAACTGCATTTTGTATTTACTTGGGTGATGATGATGATCTGAATTATTTAAGTATGACAAATATGCAAAAAAAAAAAAAAAAAAAAAAAAAATTAGGAAGGGAGGCAGCAGGTTTGGGGATGAAGAGTGAATAAGATTTTCTCCCCTTCCTCAAGTTTGTCTATGACTCATGTGTCTGGAAGTTAATTCTTCCAGCATCTCCACTATGATTTATAATATGTTTTGGGGGATTGGCAGAAAATGGATTTTTATCACACAACTTGTGGCTTTGCAATCATCCCTCAGAGAGGACAGATTCTCCAAGACTGAGCAGCTCTGGCCGTGTTTCATTTGTACTTTTCCATTATGTTTTATAGTTGTTTCTAGTCTGTGAAAAGGTCTCGAGGATCAGTTTACACACACTCAAGGGTTTCGGCACATATACTGTACACAAATACACACATATGCACAAACTAATGTATGCAATCATAACTGCGTATTTGCTATGTTATTAATGAAGCAAACAGCCTTCATCTTGGAATTGTGAACCAGGAGTTAAATCATCAGTCATCATACGAGTCTTCTAAAGTTTTGTCAGATGACCTTGCATAACACTAGGTGTTGAGGTCACTACAGACCCTGGACCAGTCAAACAGAATTTGAAACCTATTTGGCACAAGCAACTAATCACTCCAGTGATTTACAGTGGAACAAACACATGACCCACTGCCAAGATGCCTTTTTGGAAATCTGGCCCAGACACATATTTGTGTATCACAGCTCAGCCGTAGAAGAAGTTAACAAGCGAAAGCTGTGCAAGGCTGGGGAACAAAACAAGACACCAGCTCACCGACTGCCTGAGCAGATGTAACAGCACCAGATGTGTGACAGACCAGCTGACCTTCAGAGCAGAGCATAGCAACGTGAATATAAAGTGTCTTGAATTACAACTATCTGGAAACATAAAAAATGTTGAAACTGATGTGTGATAATGATTATTTCAGTATTTCGGATAATTATTCCACCCCCAGACAGATGTGACCATTATGACTGCTCTGGAGATTCAGAACAGACTTCTGTCACACTGAATTAAGATAAGTAGCAGAAGATTTGAGCCCTGTGTTTGTGTGCATGGATACAGTGAAGCTCTCATCTGCTCATTTCATCTTTACAGTGTGTGTAGTAGTAGCCTTTATTTGTGTGAATGTGTCTGTGGCTCAGATGAATCCATGAAGTGATCTGTCCTGTCATATAATTTGAAGACACACATCCCTGCTGGGACAACAAGCCATACAAATACATCACAATGAAAGAAATGGTGGAAACATTAACATAAATCACAGTCAGCTTCAGTGAAAGGCAGATTATAAAACCTCAAACACCAATGTCACCTCTGGTCCAGATACAAAAATGTGTCTATGTTTGGAGCTATTAGTCACATCATTTCCATGTGATTTTGCCATTGAACACACACACACACACACACACA
>JAUBNQ010000001.1:20182422-20195237 GCA_032353495.1 Ctenopoma kingsleyae | reverse complement strand
GTGCAATCACTGATTAAAGTCGACTTAAATAAAACATATTCTATGGCATCAGAGTTTATATCTGACATTTGATATAACAAACCTGTTTTCCTCTGAATGGAAACACTTAAGGTTAATAGGTTAATGGACGTGACTGACTAAATGGGGGGTTTGTTTTGTTTGTGTGTGATTGATGGGGTGGTAGGGGGGTCCGTGCACCAACTCCTATTGTTAACATCTCAGCTGTGTTATTAAATCTCGCTCCACTGCAGACTGAATTTAATTACCACTCCTTCTCCTTTATTCACACTGACACGACCCTTCGTTATTCACTGCACAGAAACAAGCCCTTCAATTTTATTACACACAAAGACCTCAGCAAGATAACTGAGTGCATGACCCATGTGGTACAATGGTGGATCAGACGGTTCAATGTCCTCACATACTGTTTGTTGAGTAAAGTTTCTATGTAATTGCTTAGCTTGGTGCTGCAGAAGATTATACTCTTCCCTTCTCTGGATTAAAATGAGAACATGGAAATTTATAAAGTAACAAAAGATGAACTGAGAAGTTCTGTTCGTTATTGTCATTCTTGGATGAAAATTCTCCGTCTGTGTCCAACATAAGCCCTCGTAGACTCATTCACATACTGACTAAACATGGGCTCAGTGTGGAAAAACCTGATCTGATGTAAACCATTAAACACTGATATGGAAAAGTGTCGTTGGCTTTATGAGGGGAAGAAACCACAGAAATGTTACAGTTACAGTATCTGCAAATGCAACAGGAAGGAATTCATAAGAATTTCACTTCACTTCCCAAACTACATTTGGTTGACAGACCCTGTACTGGATTTATTTCTTGGCACCTTTAAAGCTGCTGGGTAATGACACTGGACTGAAAGCTAAAATAATATATTAACACCTTTTTTTCATTTAGAAAGGGGTCATAGTGTTCTTTCTGTGATCGTAGAGAATATACTGTAGCTACCACACGAACACGAGTAGAATCAACAGAGCTAAGACTGTTGCACAAAGTAACACTAACCATGAATGTTTAAAGCCTGATGTTTGATGTTTTACTTGAACTTTAGCACCCAGGTGTGTTACTTCCATAATTATACGGAACATATTCTCTTTTCCAGAAGAGAAGTAGCACAAAGCATTTGTTATACTTATTTATTATACATGGTGTGACAGGACATTTTAGAAGATGTTTCATGTTTGTATGGGAAAGCAGCTAAGATTGTGTCAGTACTTGGCAAATCCCATGCATGAAGGACTACACAGTCCTAAAACAACATATATATATATATATTCGTGGTTGAATAGGCACGATATCCAGGCCGGTTTCCCAGTCACAGAACTATTTCCTTTTTACTGTGTACATGTAATGACACTAATTTGTTTCACTACAGTAACTTCAGATTAACTGGAGTGCTCTGTGCCTTCTCCCGTCTCTTCTCCTTTCAACCCCCTGAACCACAACAATCAAATGCTGACATACATCATAAATTTTACGAGCTCATCATGTTGGTTGTGCCAGTATCTAGTTGCTGTGACATACTGCTCAGTCTCAGATAGTCTCTGGTATTATAGTCTGAGATAGATACAGCCAGACTAACACTACCACACACAGTTTCAAAATTCTCCATTTACATATTATTTGACTGTAACAATGTCTGAGCACAACTACTGTATATAAATAACCTGATATTAATAGGGTTAATTAATAGTGCAATAGGTTGTACCTACTGTTTTGTGCCATTATGTTATGTTAAATTTAATTTGATTTCACTTCAGCTGTATTTACAAAGTGCCAAATCATAAGAAAAATAATCTGAAGGCATATTATATAGTAAGGTTAAAAACCTTATAAAATTATGGGGAGAAATGGAACAAATCTCCTTCAACAGAACCAGGCTCATGGTGAGCGGTTACCTGCCTCGACCAGTCGAGCTGAAGCAGAGGGAGAAAAGAAGAGTAATACAAACCAAACAGACAGTAAATACGATCATAGAGGACGTCGAGCAAAATGCAGGTGCCGACAGCAGGTAGGATTACATGACTTCCTCTCCAGTCCATCAGTTTAGAGTATTTCATAATTGAAATAAAGTGCGGTGATACTTGTGCAAAACTGTGCTGAAAATTGCATTTGTTTTGTGCTTGTTCATTTAAATTGAAATACATCTTGTTTTACTGATCCAAATATTATTATGTATTATTTAACATTGAGAGGGACACCTTCGACTCATTTGAGAGTAGGGGGCTGCATAGTTTGCTGCTGGGAGGGAGTACAACAAATCAAAGCCATAGGTGGATAATGACAACTGTTTTAGCACTGCTAGAGAAAATATTTAGTCTGGATAAGCTTTGGAAAGATCTAAATAAAACACAGAGTCACACAACAAATGCACTGCGCTCCAGGAATTTGAGTTCAAACCATCCATTTGTAACTTCACAGCCTTTTGGTTTCTTTCACATCATGTCACATCACCGGGGGCCGTGAATATGGATGCTGAAGAGACCGGTCGACTGAAGCTCTTCTGTCTAAACATTTTAGTTCTGTTCACTCAGATGCTCTAGTAAATATTCAGCTGCATGTGTCAACACAAGGCAGCGAGTTAGTGCTGAGGACAATCTTTGTGCTCTTTTGTTTCTGCTTTTTGTCTCTCAAAAAACAAAGTGCAGGTATGTGTGGTGTTGCTTTACGTGTCAACAGTCCTTAAGTTTATTGCAGAACGCCGTGACAAACCCCTTCAGTCTGAACAACCAATTTAGTCCTTGGTCTTGTTTGCTTGCATTGACAAGTGTTTGTTAGAAGCACTACTCATTTAACTGGAAATTTTCATTACATCACTGCATACCCGTCTTTCTACTATACCCAAAGAACACTGACTAACATGATCACATTTAATACAGTCCCTCCAGCTTTGGATTGTGCAGAATAAACAACGACTATTTGTTGAATTCACCCTTTTATGATGCGATTTTGAGAAAGCAGTAATGTTAGAAATGACCTCTGGGTTCCAGCCAGACAGTCAGACGGTAGGTTTTAAACAATTTGCACCGCACAGAGTGTGTGTGTTTCATCAGAGAAACGCAGCTGAGCGCGTTTCTGTCTTTGACAGCGTGTTTGTCTCCTCTTCTCTTGGCTGAATATTCTCATGCAAACATTCCACTCTTTCATTTCTGTCAAGTAGTTTCTGAGGCTCCCAGTCAGATAGTATGTGGCTTTCCAGTCATAATAGCCAGCATCTCCTTAAAATGTCAGTGAGGAATGCACAAGCACACAGGCCCATGCTTACCTTTGCCACACTGGACGCATTTACATGATGCCACGTTGTTTGATTGAAACTAGCAAAGTGCAACTGTGAAAATTGCTGTATTCAGCCTGAACTTCTTTGTTGTAATAAAAAGTCATACTTCAAATTTTAGAAAACCCAGTTACTGGCAAACCAAGCTCCTGTCAGCTTCAAAGCTACTCAGATGCTAAGAAGTACTCAATCTCTCTGACATACAGGCGTGTGCTCCACAGAAAGGTTTGGCAAAATGGGCGATGAGAGCAACCACTGGAGAGAAATGTGCATATACAATGAGATAATTCACATTTTCAGCTTCAAGAAAAGACAGAGGTTATACTGTAGCTTTTTTTTTTTGTCTAATCTGAAGACCTCATCTATCTCTGCTTCTATGGTCATAAGGTATGCAGTCAGAGTTTTTTTTTTTTCCTTTGTGGTCAGTGGAAGGAGAAAGGGTGTAGAAGTAACCTCAAACCCATAAACCCCAGACTTAGTATTGGAAGAAGCAGTGATCTGCAAAGGCCAAAATGGCAGCATTTGTAAGAACAACGGAAGATGAAAATGGGCCTAACAGGGTCTCTTTTCAGAACTGGAGGAAAAACGCGCATGGCGGCCAAATGCTCGATTGTTGCAGTCTAAATTACCAGGACAGGAAGACAATCCAGACATGAATTATTGTCTCTTTTATCCAAGAGCAACAGACACTGAAACATGTCTATTCTGATGTGTTAATAAGATGTATGAGGATAGTAAAATAAAAAGCAATCAAAACTAGCTCTGACTTCCACACATTCCCTGTAATGTCTCATATCAGATTCCTTCTGTGGGCTTTGAAACCACAACAACAGTCTGAAACAGAACTGAATGTGCTGTGTTAAAACTCTCACTATGTATTTTAGCATGCAGTACAGTATATCTAGAGGTGAATTTGGTGCCATCGTGTCCATTGTTTTGTTTAAAGAAAAATCATTAGAGTGATGAAAGGAAACAGGAGAGAGAGCTAAATGAAAAAACATTCCCTGCCAGAGTCTAACCAAGGATTATAGAGTTCATGCATCTTAACCCCTAAGCTTCGTTTTGCTTTTTTGCTTTCATTTTTGGCAGTTTATGCCCTCATTAGACAGTCAACAGCCAAATGAGAGGAGACACATGGGTAATAACATGAAACAGGTCCCAAGCTGAACACAAACCAAGAACGTGGTGGCTTATGGTCAGAGCCTTAAAACCTTCAGCAACAGGGCAAAAATGCAATTTGTCTAGTATTTTGGTTTTGTCTAAATACCTTCAAAACTGCTATTTTCATGAGCAAATTGTTAACAAGCTATGACATTAATCTAAAATGGTGAACAGGACAAACATATTTGCTCAACATCAGCATGTGGAAAGTGTCATTGTGAGTATGTGTTGCAATATTAGCACATCGGTCACCATGTACTGTATATCCAGGCACTGTGCAGCTGCTAACACTGCTACAGTGGAGATCACAAAGATGATTCTATGTCCAAACCAAATATGTTTTATTCTGTACTAGGTGAACCCTGGATCACAGCATGCTGCTGCCGAATGTCTTTGTATGTGTCACTAATTAAACCTAAACCAGATGCACTTGCACGTTTACACAGTCACTGGATTTGTGCTATAAGTTCATATTTTCACCAGTGGAAGAATTACTCACATCATTAGCCAGTGTAGAAATAAAAAGTCCTGCATTAAAAATGTTGCTACTGTAAGTAAAAGTACAAACATTTTGAAACTACTTGAAGTACCAAAAGTAAATGAACTCATCATGCAGAATGAAACTGGATTATGATTATTCATGTGTTGATAAATCTAAGGTTGCAGCTGGTATTGACTTTAAGTAGCTTATACACTACTCTTATGTTCTTAAATCTAATCATTTCAATTACTGTATCACGTCTCATGACTGCACCGTACTGATATAAGTAACCCCAATTTTGCAAAGTACCTAATATTAAACTATCATTATGAAATAAGTGTAGTAAAACAAAAGATCTTTATCTCTTAAATGTAGTGAAGATGAAGATGAAAACTACAGTACTTCAGTATATGTGTTTACTCTTGAGTAGGGCAGACTTTCCTCCAGCTGCCTCAGGTTTTATTTTACGTAAAGCAAAGTGCCAGCGGAGACCTCCACCCTCCTTCCTGTTTCAGATGTTGCTTTTTACTGTTTCCAAACTGCAAGTACGAGTTCACTTATGCTGCCAGGCCTTTGGAGTATTAAAACAAACATGACCACCTGTCCATCCACAGTATGCAGCAAAAAAAATCTAAATGAGACTAAATAAGAGCCACACTATGTGCTTCTTTGTGGTTTCTCCTGTCAGACTGTCAATCAGCCAGAAGTAAATGTGAAGTTTGAAAAAAATAAATAAATATAAATAACTATAAATAAATAAATAATATAACTGCACTAACGTGGGGGTCCTTGAAGAACATTTGGATATTTTTTATGGGGGAATATCACTTTTCTATGTGTTTTCATGACATCCAAGTTTTCTTTTTAAGAAACAAAGTACAAACTTTAATTTGAAGGCCTTTAATTTAACTCCTACTTGGTGTCTGACCTACCCACTGAGGTCATTTATTCGGAGAACTGAAACAGAAAACCTCTCCAACAGCAGACTGATGAACTACTACTGGATCTTTCTGGACAACTGATACACCTCAGAGGTTATTTCGAGCACAGAGTTGCGCATTAACCAGCAAAATAATACATGAAACCGAATCTGTTCACATCGATCCAGCTTCCAGAAAATAAGAGAGTGAACTTTATGAACTGTTTCATAGCCGAGGTTGCAAATAGTGACGCTGAAGTTACGGGCTGCAGAAATATAAACAAGAAGTTTTGAAGATAAAACAGATTCTTTTCGACATAGTTGCCTGGAAGTGTAGGTGACACACATAACGTGAGTAAGGACGGTGAAGCGCGCTCGGTGCAGGTAACGCAAACAGAAGGAAGCGGCAGAAAGCGCCGCAGCGGAGGTTTGAGACGCGCACAGCAGCAGAGACGCCCACACACGCTGAAGACGAAGACGCAGAGGCGCGCTATAAGGAGGTGACTCGGTCTTTTAGTGTCACTGAGGATCTTTTTACCACCTTCAAGCCACCATGCGGCAGCCACACGGATTCCGCCATGGGAAATACTGTGCAGAGGACGAACATACATTTGACTTTATCGAAGGAAAACGTGGTTTCAGAGCTTAAGAAGTTTTTTTTTCATCATCGCTTCTGGACTGCTGAAAGTTTCTCTAGATGTCTGCTTGAAATGACAGCTATGTCTGGGATGTTCAGCCGGACTGAGAAGGATATCCGAGCTATGTAGTGGTAAGCCATCTTAATTTGAAGTCGTCAGTAGGCGTTAGGTCTACTTTATTACTTTCATTTAGAAGGCACTTTGCACTTTTTTTTTTTAAGATAACCAACATTTAACAACTCGATTGCATCTTTTGCATCCTAACTTACTTGTTCACAGTGTCTCTAACACTGTGGAACTCTGTGTAAAAATTTATAAATAATACATTTTTCTAGCTGCATCAATTATACTCCAGTAATATAATATGCATTATTTTAAAAATGTGTCATTCTGCCTGCTTACTTCATGCAGGTCTTTTACTTGTAACAGAGAATTTCTACATTGCAGCATTGCTACTTTTATAGGAGTGGGTAATATAGAAAGTTCCTTTGTTTATCAATCTATGTACTGAATAATGCATTTAGCCTATTTAACATCATAACTCAGTCTGTACATTTGCCCCACTATTGGGCTGCATGATGATCAGATCTAAAACACAGTCAGCAGCTGGTTTTCTCCAAAAAGTCTGCGAGAAATCTGAGTTACTGTTTAGCAACGTTGATTAAGACAACATGGGGATGCTTGATGATAAAATTATTAATGTTAAACAATATACTTTTGCCTTCATGTGTTATAATACATCACTGTCACTCTTTGCTTTTCTTTGAAAATAAGACATCTGTGGAGGATTTGTTGGCGTATGTGTGCAACTTTTGGTTCTTAGAAGCCTTCAGATGTTAATCTTAAAACCTCATTGAGTTCAGACATTGAGAGAAAAACATACAGTATATGTAATTAATAAGGTCTTTGTCAAAAACAGCTTCACTTCTTGTCATAAATTCTCTGAACACCAGTCTTTTGAAAGATATTACCTCATTTGGTGTTTTGAGAGCACTGACTAACTCGTTCCTCTTAGGTTCAGCTGGGTTGGAATCTGGTGACTGTGTGGTTCTACCATATCATATGTACGTAACATTTTCAGTTTTTAATTACTGTTGTAACACAAATCAGATGCTCTTCTTTGTCTCGCAGCTTCCTTTCACTCTGGACGTCATGAGCTGCAGTGTTCAGTGATGTTAGCTCTGAGCCACTACAACTCCTCAGCCTCTCCACTCGTCCCTCGTTTCTATAATGACAGTGGAGGGAGGTTAGACACCAGGGTGACTGTTGAAGGGCTGTCACAGCAAGGAAACTTCACCTTGGTGCAGCCCACCACCGCAGGTGCCATCGTCGTAATATTGTCTATGACGCTGGGGATCATCTCCAACATTGTGGCTCTTTTCATCCTGGTTAATGCCTACTCCCTCCAGCGCCGGCGCTCCAAAGCCACGTTCCTTCTGTTTGCTGCCTCACTGGTGGTCACAGATTTTGTTGGTCATGTGATCCCCGGTGCTCTGGTTCTCAGACTCTACCTGCATGGAGGTGCACGCCCTGAGGCCTTCAACTCCTCTGATGGCTTATGTCAGTTCCTGGGTGGTAGCATGGTGTTCTTTGGTCTGTGTCCACTTTTCATGGGCTGTGCCATGGCTGCTGAGCGCTGCCTGGGTGTCACTAAGCCACTGCTGCACTCATCCCTGGTCACCAAAACCCGCACAAAGATCTGCCTGTCTGTCATCTGGCTGGCAGCTCTGTGTGTGGCCATGCTGCCCTGTTTTCAGCTGGGCTCTTACACCTACCAGGACCCAGGAACCTGGTGTTTTATTAAAGTTCTCAGTGACACTGAGGAGGTGGATGTGGCGTTTGTGGTGCTTTTCTCTGGACTTGGAATAACCTCTCTAGCTGTGGCGCTGGTGTGTAACACCATCAGTGGACTGACGTTGGTGCTTGCTCGGCTCAGGAGGCAGCCCGGCTCCCATCACTCAGCCAAGTCCCACGACATAGAGATGGTGGTCCAACTTGTCGGCATCATGGTCACTTCGTGTATCTGCTGGAGCCCTCTGCTGGTGGGTACCAGGAAGCACCAAGCACAAAGCCTACAGTATAGTCACAGCCACACATTGCAAGAGCTCAGTTAGTTTACATAACTAAAAATATATATAATATTAATACAAGCCAGAAATATAACAAACTGTTCCTGGAACAGGTCAGTTTCTGCTGCTGAAAACAGTACCAACTCAATAAACTATACCTGAAGCTCTTATGCACCAGTAGTTCACTCACACAAATGTTTTTCACTTACATTGTGTTGCCTGATTAAGCTTCTCTCAGCATGCTCAGATTGTGTTTTATTAACAGTTTCTTCACTGGCTTGTCGGTTTTTATTGTACGTGTTAAAGTGAAGTCAGACCAAAATGCTCCTGGTGAAATTTATTTACGTGGTGTGGTCAAAAACATGACGGCACAGCAAAAAGAATGGATTGGGCTATAAATATAACCTGCAGAAGCTAGCGTGACCAACAGGCTAATAACAGTAGATCTCAAAATTGTAAATTAAACAGATTTTAACCTCCGTTAACCGCTGTCACCCTTCATAATAAAAGCATAAACCTGTGAGACTTCTAGTAGTTGGTTCCAGTTCTGTGTTAAAGACCCTCTGCATCAGCACACTTGTTAGAACCAGAAAGACATTCAGCTGATTTTTTTTTTGTTGCTCAAAGATATTCATTTTTCACTTTACTTTGGCCAATAATTGTCTAGGAAGGGAACTCATGGAATGTATTTTAAAAGTCTGTACTAATAAATGGCAATTTGATATTAACGATAATAATGCTAAATATTGATACAATATTACTGTATATATATAATACAATATTGATATTGTTACACAAATGATGCATTTAGTGTAGAATCAAGAGGAAGACAGATCCGTTATCAAACACTGTCTACAGACAAAGTCAAATAAGAATGGGCAGATCGATATCTAATATCTAATCTCAAAGCTGCCAGTGCAAGGCAGTGTGTATCAGTACTGCTACATTAGATCACCTCCTGAACACATGTACGCTCTCATTTGTGACTCTGCTTTGCCTCTAGCCAGTAGTATGATTGCACAGATGCTGTAGCTGTATATAACATTAAATACTGAACTAATATTGTGCAGGATGCAGATGATGTTAATATCAAATGCAAAAATACTGAAAATTTTGTATATTTGAGTAATATTACTGTAGTTTAATGATATAGGTGCAGAGGAAACCAGCAGAGACTAGTGCCGCTTTAACACTTTGATCAAAGCTTGAACAAACACCACCCTGTCATCATATAATAAATGTAAAAGCATGTGTCTTTCTTCCTGCAGATCTTTGGCCTCATGTCGGTCATCCACTCCTACACAGGCTCCATCGGCGATGACCTGTCCAATTATAAAACCCTGATGGTTATGGGCGTGAGATTGGCCACGTGGAACCAGATCCTTGATCCTTGGGTCTACATCCTATTGCGCCGCACTGTTCTCCGCAAAATCTACCTCATCGCTAAGTGTCAGGCAGGGCTGAGGGGAAATAAATTAGGCCGCTGGGAGCCCACCTCTTTTCACAGCTCAGAGAAGAAGGAAGTCAATCAAGTGTGAGTGGAGAGAGACACTGATATCATCATTGGTGGATGTAGTTTCTCCAGTCTCCAGGTCAATGCACATTCAAAGACCTCAGCGAGGTATAGAAGGAAAACCTGCACGTGGAAGGAACAAGCTTTGTGGCTGTGATGGTGGAACAGACATGCAGTCTGGCATTTTTTGGCTGGTCCACTTTAGAATAAGTGTTTATCAGTGAGTTAAATGTCTGTTATACAAATGGAAGCTAGCTAATGCTCTGATTTTGCACAAAATGTAATAAACAATCTACAGTTTACTTAGAATAAGTGAACATTCCTTATTGCATAATACATACTCTCATTTGAACTACCGACATCCACAAGAAATCTGCAGGCTGCATAATGTAGTGACCATACCCTGTCCCGAGACTCAGAGCAAGGTCTGCAGGAATACTACATGTGGAGGGACTAAGATTTGTTTGACTTTATTTCTCAACTTCATTTTCACCAGCTTTAAAAGTAAACAAAATCAATAAATTGTACATTTGCTCTTCAATTAGAGACATTTGGAAGAAACATGGAAGGTATGAATCACTATAACCATCAGAGGGAGCTCCGAACCTAAAACTAATTGGAGTGTATTTGTGATCTTAGGTTCTCTGCTTAATGTATTTCATAAATGAATGTAGATATACAAATACTGTGGAGTTTATATATGTTTAAGTTTAAGTATGCTTTCCATGTGTTTTCCACAGTGCTTTTGTGAAATAATATAAAATTTTATAAGTCAATACTTGAAGCCTCAATTTTCTGAAGACATGTAAAGAATGAATGTAAATAAAAATAATGGCAAGCTTTATTCTGACATTTCGGATATATTTTTGACTAATTTCCTTTCCATGACTTTTCTAACAAATATGCCTATTTTGAAAAATCCTGGTTAATAAATTTACTACGCTGCATACAGTGGTGTTAGCAAACTACATATGTTTTTTATATATATAATTATATGTACTGTATGTGTGAATTGAACTTCCATACACCAATAATTTGAGTATTTATTTGATTAATTTTAATTAAATTACACACAAGCTTGTATTGCAGTACTTCAATATTTGGACTCTACATACCATGATAAAAATTTACTCTGAAGATGGTGCAATCTGCAGCAAGGATTTTTCTGCAGTCAGTCGGCCTGGACGTCTCACAGGTTACTATGATGATGAATTGACAAATATCAACCACAAAGATCATGCAGATGATAACCCAAAATAAAAAAGATTGTGCAGTTTTAATTCAGTGATAATTTAGTATCTCACTGCAGTGGGAGCTGCTTTATGAATTTCTTTACAAATAAAATTATAATTCTTAGAGAAAAAATTGATCAGATCCTCCCTGTAATTGACATGGATGGACTCTCTTATCCAACAGCTCTAGATTTGTTTATAAGACCTCAGTCTTACTTAGACTGCTTCTTTTCTGTAGATCATAAGGAGTTAATTTCAATAATTAATTCATCTAAATCTTCTACATGTCTCTTAGACCCCATCCCGACTAGAATGTTCAAAGATGTTTTACCTTTAATCAGCATGTCCATATTAAAGCAGATCAATCTATCTCTATTAACAGGCTATGTACTACAGGCTTTTAAGGTTGCTGTAGTAAAACCTTTACTCGAAAAGGCTACTCCTGATCCAGGGGTTGTAGTCAATTATAGGCCGATATCCAATCTGCCCGTTATCTCTAAAATCCTTGAAAAAGTAGTTGCGAAGCAGCTTTGTGACCACCTGCGCAGCAACAATCTATATGAAGATTTTCAGTCAGGATTTAGGGTAAATCAGAGTACAGAAACAGCACTTGTTAGAGTCACTAACGATCTTCTCTTAGCTTCAGCCCAAGGGCTTCTCTCTGTACTGTTCTGTTAGATCTTAGTGCTGCATTCATCTCTATAGATCATAACATCGTTATGTTATAACATTATATTACATAATATTATTACATAAACATGTCATTGGGATTAAACAAACAGCACTAAGCTGATTTAAATCTTATCTATCAGATAGATCCCAATTTGTTCACGTTAATGGTGAGTCCTCCACGCACACAAATGTAAGTTATGGAGTTCCACAGGGTTCTGTGCTTGGACCAATTCTTTTAAAACATTAAAATGTAAACAAACGTCTATACATTATGCAGACCATGAGTATTGTATATAATCTGCATTCAAGTGTAGTTTAAAAATGTTCTCTCACTCATTTACTGTGACTGAACGGTCGTGTGATGTATTTCCTGTTCTTTTGGGGCGCAAAAATCTTTACCATAGACCTATGCTGTAACTGGTGCGTGCACACTGGAACCGCCTCCAATACAAAGTATAGGAGAACCTTGGGGTTCACAATTTTGCGCCCAAAACCCTCCCACAAGTCCAACGTTACAGCTTCAGACCAGGAAATTCAACCGGAACTTCACTGCAGCACTTGTGTGTGTGTGTGTGTGTGTGTCAGTCAGAGGAGCAGTTTTTTGTCATGATAATGCTAATGTAGAAGCTAAAAAGTGAACAATTCCACAGAAGAACCCCACAAGAAAAGATTAATGATTCTGGACCTCACCAGCCAGACATCAAAATCAAATAACTAAACAACATAGGGAGAAATTACAACTGGTATGAGAAGAAGTCCTGGCTAACTGTCTGTCCTGAGACCGGCGCTTTGGTTTGTTTCTCCTGCCTCCTCTGTCAGCTGTCAGGAAAAGAAC
>JAUBNQ010000001.1:20096927-20128125 GCA_032353495.1 Ctenopoma kingsleyae | reverse complement strand
GTTGAAGGTGAGTTGGGGTAACTTACACACAAACAAACAAACACACACACACACACACACACACACACACACACACAGTATAAATCGGTCTGTTTTTCTTTAACTTTTACTGTTCGTGTCTCAGAGGATGAGAGTGAAGAGGACGACGAAGCTGACATCATCTCACGCGAGGCGCTGAAGCGTCAGTCTCAGCTGATCATTGAATCCAAGTCCAAGAAGAAACCCTGGAAGAAGAAGAAGGGAAAGTTCTGATCTGACACCACAGTGTCAAGAAAAATAAATACTCTGAACTAAGTGTGAAATGAACTTGAGCTGCTATTTTAACAACTGAATGCTTCACACCAACAGTGATTGATCTGTGTCTTAACAGTTCCTGCAAAGAACTGAAGTAAAGTAAATACAAATGAAAATATATTTTAGGTACAATGAAACATGAGCACAGTTGAACAGCTTTTAGATGACATTTACTAATATATAGGTTTGTGCATTTGAACCTGGTTGCTGGTTATGTAAGTGGATTTAGTTTGACAAAGCAGTGTCCTCAGATTAGAGCCTGTCATACGTCACTTTTGCACCAGCACTCATTTGTCCACCTCATTCTCACATTTCACAGTCCCTCCCTGCTACCTCATGGGAAGAGCTGAAAAAACAACCACAACAATGCTGTCACTTTTTTAAGTATCTTTTTTTTTTTTTTTAACAATAAATGGCTTTACAGCATATGGGAGAAACAGGTAACCTGTGCCCAAAGATGTTCTCTGCTATTGTCCTGATGGTGGACACCTACCCATTGTGAATGAAACGAGTTTTATTTTACAGACATGATACACTGCAGCCTGATGATTCACTGAAACCCAGCACTTGCCACAAATACGGCTTTTATTTATCGGTGTATCACATCAAACCTAAAGACACCCCTGCTTTGTCCCAGTATAAGACAGAATACAAAGCTGAATCTGAAACCACCTGTGTGGAGTTAATACCTGAACTATCTCAGCTATGTTTAGCATCTCAGAAATTGCAGAACAATAAATCTTAACACCTGAACGTCAGAGGACGACCTCAGAGTCTCTTTAGTTACCTGACAGCTGATGCACGGTTACCACAGCAGCAGTAATTGAATGGGTGTAACCAAACGACAACAGACAGACAACATTGGTCTGTATACAAAAGACTATTAGAGCACATGAACTTGTAGTCATGGTTATAATGTCAGCTGCAGGTGGATTCATGTCACGTCCATTTACTGAATTAAACGATGCTATTCTTGACATTTGCTTCTTTTACACATTATTAGTAGCCACCAGGACTTCAGCAATATATTAGAATTGAAATTGACCTTATCTATAATGAAAGTATCAAAACTTATGGTAACACAGATTTATACAGCATTTGTCTGCTCTGCAAATTTTCAGTGTTTAGCTAATTGGTGTGTTTAAATAAAGAGAAGTCACTGAGACTATTTATACTGTATATTTATTTGGACCGGTGGTTTCCAACCCTTTCCACATGTGACCCCTTTAAATGAAGTGACCCTACATCAGTAATGACTGGTTCTGTCCCACAGGTTAGGAAACATGATTTAAAGCGTCAGAGGACTCTGAACCTTCACCAGTGTGTCTTTGTGGATCTGAATAAATGGTAGGTACATATGTAAAGTGGGACATCTAAATTAGCTAATGAATAATATACTGTTTGCAGTATCGTCAGAATAAATAACACGGGTTAGTAAATCGACAATCGTTTTATTGGTGTTTACCAACCAATCAATAAGAGGAGGCGGCGCTGCGCTTCCTGGTGCAGTGTGAAACGCTCCAAGCAGCGTGAGAGCGTTTGCTCGCTGTCTGTCAACAGGACCTTCTCTGCAACATGCATGTGTTGGTTCCACATTGGGACATTGTCGTGGTTTTATACGTGCAGCTTGTCTGAACAGTATCATGTAATCACAGCTCGCAGGTAAGAAGCATTTACATGTAAGCATTTGACAGGTGACTGACAAGTTGTGTCATGTCATCATCAGTCGATTCAGTTCAAATTGGCATATTTATACACTGATCCAAAAGTATGGATGATCTTGCGCTTTTGTGCATTTTCTTTAAGCAGAATCTAACCATCCATATGTAATCTTTATTGTTTGTATCTATGGGCAGTGTAAAAACAAGGCTAAAGTTTGTAGTTTATTCTAATGAGGAGGCAGTGACCTGGAATGATAATATGTGAAATGCAACCAAACTGGTGCATAATTATTATATCACTGAGCCAAACAGGGAGGAGGGCATTCCACCACACACATACACACACACACGCACAAACATGCAGGCAGAGCATCATCCACCCACAAACACAACGAATAGTCAGTCCCAGGTTTTAAATGCCAGAGTCTCTTCATCCAAGTTTCACTCCGTCTTTCTGTGAATATTCCAGCTGGACACATTCAGCTCTGAACATGGGTTTCATCAGGATTCAGGAGACGCACGTTGAACAGAAGCAGGATTACAGTTAAGTGACTGGGTTTTTTTTATGTCCGTGGGCTTTAGGTTATAATCACAGTGCTGTGTGTTTATAATGCTGAGATGTTGAGCTTTTCTGTTGTTGATTCTTTGTGCTTTAAGTTATGTCAATTTCAAAATGCTAAGACATATTTTATGGTAAAAATGAACATTGACCAGATAGTCATATTTTCACTGCAGTCTTCATATTTTTACTGACACGTTCTGCAAGTATTGTCATTTCACTACAATGCAGACGCACTGTCATTTACAGTATAAACTCTACATATAGTAAATCCTGTGTGTGTATGTGTATTTTATGTGACACTCGTTGTAAAACTGTAGCAATTTAAGATTTGTCAAGTCATATAGAAAAATAAAAATGAGTTGTGATCATAAAAAATTGAGTTATGATGAGACATTAACCAATTTCTGTCCCTGCATTGTAAATCTAATGATTTTTGCCTTTGTTTCATGAAATCAAATGGCTGAAAACAGAATGCTTTAAGTTGCTAACGCTTACAGCTGACCTAGAAACTCCTTGGATGGTTGAAATAAACATACAAATACAGGAAAGTGATAGCGTGACTGGTTGTTCTCGCGCTCTCCTCCATGCCACAGATGAGGCAGCAGGTGTGGGAGAGATCTAAGGACGTGTGTGGGCCCATAGCGTGACACAGATTGTGAGATGAGGACCACTCTTCCTGTGTGTGGAGGCAGCGATGGAGGGGTGTCCCGCAGCCTCCGCAGCAGAGTGGGCAGGATGAGGAAGCTGCTGTGGCTCAGGCCAAGTCACTGCGTGGACGTCCACCTGGACACGGAGCCCGGCGTGTGGCTGCGTAGCTTCCAGCTGTTGGACACTGATGGACAGTGTGAGGTGAGTTTTAACAAACTAACACTGGGGTTGTGGCATCGTTCAGAAGGGACTGGTCTGTTATGTTCCTGACCAGCTAAGAGATGCTGCAGTTTAGAGCTGCGCTGTGTATCCTAAAACCTGGCTTCAGCTAACACTCACTTTTTACACCTTTGTTGTCATATTTCAACTAAGTTTCAGAGTAATTCAATATTTTCTTAAATCAAGGTTGTTGAACATGGACATAATCCAAACAAGTCACACGTCATGTGCTTATCCCCACTGTTGCTGCGACTAATAGTTATTTCCGTTATTGTTTTATCTACACATTATTTTCTCAAGTAATCAATTGTAGAATAACATTTTGATGTGCAAAAACCCAAATATTTACTATCACAGAAGACTATAAAAAAAGAATTAGATTAATTTTCACATTTATAGAAGCTGGAATCTTTTGTCATTTTTGTACAAACATTATGAAGTTGGTTAATTAAGATTTTCATTGATTTATCGGTATTTATTATTGGTATTTTTGCTGGGCAATAATGAACTTAAACGATTAATTATTTTAAAAAATAGCATTCATTTGCTGTTCAGATGAGTAATCAGTGTATTGATAACACTCTTAAACATGAGTAACATGTATAATGAGGATGGGTGTGGGCATTCTTGAAGTGCCAGTCAGTCTCCCAGCGACCTTTCGGGTAAAAAGGAGATGTTGTTTTAAATGATTGATGTCTCACTTTACACACATGATAACACACATGCATTTAAGTGTATTTCTTTCTATATGAGATAAACTTTAGATTCATTCTTCTTCGTCTTCTCGTGTGTGTATGTGTGATAAATCAGTGTATCATTAGGCCTGATTCGACTCCCGGTGCCTTATAAACTCAGTATCTGTGATGAAACTGCTGTCACGTATTTAGTTCCAGTTCATGTCAGGTTTTTCTCCGGAACAGCTTCTGCTATCCTTTCCATTCAGCTGAGAATTTTCTTACTCATAACATCATCAACACTGGTACCTGTTCAGTGAACAATAACGATATCAGATTCTCCAGGAAGTAGACAGGATCAGAGTCCTGCGGGTGTGCTATAGATTTCCAACTAAAAGATCGCTTCTGATCACGTGTATCTCTGAGGAAACGACTTAAACCAGCATGTTTGTGCATCATCGTGCTTCCCCTTGCTGCCTGCCCGCCACCTCGTCACCCATTCATGTGTCTAATCGGCACTAATTGGGAGCTCTCCTGGCACTGTCTGCTTCTGTGCTCTTTGGTTCAAACTCTGTAGAAAGTGTTGGAAAGGGGGGGCATGATCAACCATGGAGGAATGGATGGTAAATATTCGGTTCAGTGAGAGAAAGAAAAGCTCATTAGAGAAACAAAAAGATCATTATTCCCTTTGAATTGAAAGAGCAGTGGGTGGTGTGTTTGAAGACATCTGCTGTGTTTGTCAGTGTTATTACTGCTCGTGTTACATTTAGTGTTTTTCAGTTCAGTTGACGTGCATGCTGCTTCGTTTTGTCACCCCTTAAAGTTGAAAGTAGAGCTTGCTTTTTAAGAAACACAATAGACCTGTTTCATGTGGAATGTCCCACCACACCCCTGGCACTGTGAGCTGGAATTTATGCTAGAGGGTGTCAAAAGCTGTCCTGGCTGGATTCTTTACAGCATGGTGATGTTAAGCTAAAATCAATTTCTAGCTTTAGCTGACTTCAGTCCTTCCGGTAGTATCTTGCATTTAATCTCTTCCCGTAAAAGTATCACTGGTGTCTCTGTAAAACTGAAAATAACTATTTCCTGTGGAGCTTGTTTATTGAACTGAGGTGAGGTGAGGCATCACTTTTTTAATGCCCCAAGGAGGAAATTCAGATCCTACAGCAGTAGATCAAAAATGACCTTAAGAGTGAAATTAGAAACATCAGAACAGAATAAATGTAGAGTACAGAAATACAGAACAGAGCAATAACAGTAGTAATAATAATACTGACACCTAATTAGGGAGGTGAGATACTGTAGATAACAAATGGTTTAAAGGTGATGAGGCTGTTTTGGTCTAGACACCTGAGGAAACTGGATTTTTTTTTATTGTTTGGCCACAAGATGTCACAACATTGTCTCTGCAAGTCATTTACACAGGGAGGAAAGTTTAGATAGAATATGTCCCCTGTGATTCTGTGACACTCATGAGGTGGACCTAAAGCTGTTGTATTATCTGTCCTAAACAGTCATAATGTGTCGTAGACAATCAAGCATCAGATCATAGCAAATAATCTGAAGGTCTTACAAATCTGATGCTAGTTACATTATAATTACTCCTCATTGTCTGCTCCAAGAAAAGTGGGTGTATTAACATCCAGCAGCCACACTGCAGGGCTCTAACACATGCAGAACCAAAACATAGTTTGCTGATTGTGGGACCAGAAGCCTCAGCATTCATTCGGAACTGGGAATACTGGCTTTGCTTGACCGACAGACACCGCAGTGTAAATTAGCATGCCTTATTAATGATCAAATATCTCAAGGGTAGTATCAATGAATGACAGAGTAGTACTTATGAGTCATTCCACAATATATGTCAGAGTATAAAGTAAGATCTATATTTTACCCACTGTAGTAGTTAGATCTAAATAGATGCTGCCACTGTTATCATGGTCATATTAACTGTAATATTTCAGGCAGCTCACTGACTTTTTATTTAATTTCATTTTAAGTGGCTGGTGGTTGCATAACATCACAGGCTGCTCAAAAATCTGCTCAATAGGTGATGTCGTTTATTGTCTTTTTTTCCCCTATTGGTCAATAATGTTAACCCCGCCCACACCTGTCTAATTAGCCCCGCCCTGTCAGAGTCCGCTCAGTGCCTCTCGTGCTGTCGCTCTCTAACTGGTGTGTGTCAGCTGTCGATGTCTGGACAGAGCTTTTGCTTCATCTTATTTACTGTCAAAAATGGAAAAGCTATAATCAAAGACTGAAGCGAAACTGACCGAAAACGGAGCTAAATCCTTCATTTCTACTCGCGCTGTGGTTCCAGCCACTTCGTCTACAGGGGTTTACAAACAGGAGATTTTGGGATTTACTCACTAAAAGAGCAAGACAAACATGGGCAAATGGCAGTTATCAATGGTAGGGGAAATGATTTATCAGTCATGGTAATGCTACTGAATACCAGCGCTACTGTGCGTCCCTGTGATAATGAGCTAGAATAGATTAAGACAATTTATTATTATATAGTGTGATTTTTGTTATTGGATTTTATAGTGTGTTATCTACATGTGAACTCAGTTCTGTCTCTGTCCTGGTCACCAGGACAAGCATTATATAAGGGCTTGTCCACCAGTGTCTTATTTTGTCTGGAACACTCTGAGTTTCTGTCATGTGATATCAAGGTGTTGGTTTTTTCAAGCATAATGTGCTTCTACTGTTACAAATGTGTTGTTAAATGACACTGTGATTACATCCAGCCTGTGTATGGACACACTTTCTACCAGGACCCTCACAGAGCCTTAATCCAGGGCTATGACTAGTTGTTAGGCTGAACAGATGTTATTTCTTAGTATGGTCTAGTAGCACAATAACAAAATGGTTTAATCTAATTTCTAATTTCCTTCATATAATTATATGTTATTGTTAATATCCTGTGTGTACTTTTGGGGCCAGTAATAAGTATAAAAAATCTATATCTGTAAGAAACCATTATATTAAATACGTAATAATATACACAGCATAAATCAATTTGACTTAAGATTGGATGAAGATTTGATTTACTGTGAGTTGAATTCAAAGAAAGACCTGATTTCTCTTCACCACTCTTCAGCGTTGTAGTGTAGTGTTGTGTAAGGGGAAACAAATTGCTGTTGCTATCCTAAACACTGTTCCTCTAACTATGTTCGAGTTGTGTCATTGTTCAATAAATTATCTCAGAAAAACACAAGTCAGGGAATGCTTCCTTGACGGATCATTCCAGGCACCAGGCTTGAGCCTCTGTAATGAAATGACTCAGTTTGAAGACTTTTTGCATTTGTCACGAGGTGTTTATTCCAGATATATGAGGCTGTCACAGTAATTCAGTTAAACGGTATTATAGGAGCTTCATGACTGTTTAGGAAGCTATGATTTTAGTTGTCAGGTGGAGGGACGTTCAGGGAAACCTCCTCAATTTGTGTTTTTGCACAAATTCAGATTATTGTGAGGGGAAAATGCAGTTCCTCAAGAAGTATGTAGAAAGTCCAGTGAGTTGTTGTTTTTCCATTATGTGACACTTAGAATAAGTCTGTATTATCTACACTGTCGTAAAGAAAGCAGCAGAATAAAAAGTCGTGTCATGTTTTAGTGTTCTTGCTCGTCAGATCTTGATGACTTTACATCTGTTCCTGCAGGACCCAGTGCAGGAGTGGGGAGAGGAGGAGGAAGACGGGGCTGTGTTTGGCATCACGCTGCGCAGGGAGCCGGTCCTGCCCATTTCAGACACGGCAGAGCTGCCCTCAGCGTTCAGCTTCGTCCAGTACCACACGGTGAAGGTCCGCAGGCTGAAGGCCGCCACCCTGGAGCGACTGGTCACCCACCTGCTGGACCCAGAGCACCAGGAGCACGACTTCACCCGCATCTTCCTCTCCACCTACAGGGCCTTCACCTCCACCAGCACCGCCATCGAGCTGCTCTTTCAGAGGTGAGACACCGCTCACACCGACGCTCAGCAGACTCTTGTTTAGTGGAAACATGTGTTAACGAAAACCACCACGAGGGCTCAGTCAGCTGGTCTGGAAATATGAGATATTTGTTACTGTTTGCCTCAGGGATCTGTCAAATCTAGCGTGAAAGAGTTATCCTGATGGAGTTCCTGTTTTTAAACAAATACTGTGATATTTTGGGACATACACGTTTTTTAGTTTTTTGCTGAGAGTTGAATATAAAGATGAATACACTTATGTCAGTCTGATCAGTCTGAAAACAAAGGCTAGCAGCTCAGCTTCGCAGCACGATTGGAAACAGGGGGACACAGCTAGCCTTATTCTGCCTGAAGGTAACCAAATATGCCTACCAGCACCATTTACAGTCAGTGTACAAATCACAGTACAGTTAAATAGGAACATTTTCTTCCCTCTGGACAAGAAAGTGCAGACAGCTTTAAAACTAACATTATTATTCTTTGCTTTTCAAAAGCTTAACAACCAGGGTGACACCCAGTGACACCTCCACCTATAATAAACCCAGGTACAAATTTAAGGGCTTTAACATTTGCGTTTTAAGTGAGTGACACTGATTAGTTATATCAGTGTGCCCTACTTTCAAAAGGATTTTCACTGCAAGCAAACACAAGTGCACATAAGTAACCTGGCTTAACAATGCCAGATGTGCACATCTGACAAAAGAGAGATATTTAACGCCCTCTCTATTCATAAAGCAAACTTCTATTGACGCTAGCCAGGTTTCTCTGACAGGTGTTAACGTCATGAGCTTAACAAAGCAGCCATGAGCTTTGTTCCACTGAAAAGTGGTCACGACTACACCCTCCACACCCAGCGGAGGAGCTTCTTCACTTCTTGGTTATTAGTGCTTTTGAAAAGGCCAAATGTACTGTAGAAATAAGTAAGGTTATCCCTCCTAGTTTGATTTAACAGAAGATAAATAGGTATAATAAAGTACTAAGAGCTGCTCATTAGTGCTGTATTTGTCAGTCGTCCTCTTATTGGTGGTGGAGAACAAGTTCCCTTTGACCTTTGGTGACTTCAGCGTGTGGACAACCTGGGAAGTGTGCTTTCCCACCTTTGCCTTGCAGGATGTTGTGCAACTGTTTCTGTTGTTAATCTATAAATCACCTAAAATGATGAAAACTAAATCACTGTCATTATGTACTGATTTGCTCCATAAATCTGACTTTTACTTGTGCAAACACCCTTATTTTAAATAGTAGCTTCTCAAAACTGTGTGATTTTCACACAATAGGGATCCTATTATATCATAACACTACCTTCAGTTGTACTACATGTGCGGTATTTTTTATGAAACCATTTTTTATCCCTGAGGGGGACATTTGTCTGTTTGCTCCCCACTCTCTGTAGCAAGGCCACGGGGTCTCCGCTGGGGTTGAGAGTGATGTAGGACATTTCCACAGGATGAACACTTGCCAAGGTTGAACCCAGTGACACACGTGTGTCGTTTGTAGGATGTTTTCTGTCCCAGCGGGGTTGCCATGATGTTCGTTTGTTTGTGGTGATACAGTATCTTAACCATTCAGCTAGATAATTGTGTTTACCTTTTTCACAGAGATGACTCAATTGCCAGCCTAGATAACACTGTTTGCTCTCGCAGGTGAGTGCAGTCTATTATTTCTGATTTTGTCTTTCTTTTTTTTTGCCATCGCCCAAATTAACTTTTCATAACCAAGCAATAATAAATAATAATATATATATAAATAAACCTTTATATTGTTTTCCCACACTTTGATTCTTTTCTACATATCTTATAGATATCTTAGACATTTTGTCAGCCACAAATTATGCAGATTTCTCATAGTTTAGTTTTAGTCAGTAAAATCTATCTAGTTCAGTAACAAAGGACTGTCCTCACCCCATCAGTCCCTTACACCCTGTGATCCGTCTGTGGCTGGAGGAATACAGTGAAGACTTCAACGAGCCTCTGCAGATTCAGGCCCTCAGACTGCTCTGTGTCCACTTGCAACATCGCCTCTGCTTCAGACGCCTGGCCAAGAACGCTCAGACGCTGCTCAAGAGGCTCCAGGAACAAGGTATGAGGGAATACGAGTGTGAGAGTGTGAGTCACTTACATTATCCATCATTTTAATTCATCATTTATAAGATCCAGCGCTTCGCGTTATGCAAAACTGTGTCATTTATCAGTTGTGCAGGTTTTATTAAATGCAAAAATGAAGGATTAGAATGAGCAAATGCTGCAGGTGGATAGAGAGATGTCAGGTGTACTGATATAGAAATGAGTGGAGATGTTTTCTGTTAAGTGTGCGTCAGACAGCCTGTTGTAGTTGTCATTTATGATTCATTGTGTTTGACAGATTGCAGGCAGTCAGCGTCAGAGCACAACAGTGAATCACCACAGCAGGACAACAGAGATTTTGAGGATGGAGGAGAGACGTCCATTAAGGAGGACGATAAATGCGGCTTTATGGACTTCTCTGCGAGAGAAGTGGCAGAGCAGCTGACCAGACTGGATGCTGTAGGTTTTATTAATAAATATCTTAGAGCGTTGTTAATGTAGGCATCCGAATCACTTCTTCACTGTCCTTGTTGTTGTGTCTTCCTCAGGAACTGTTCGTCAGAGTGTTGCCCTTCCACTGCCTGGGCTGTGTCTGGTCCCAGCGTGACAAGAAAGAAAACCGAAACCTGGCACCCACCGTCCGCGCCACCATCTCCCAGTTTAACGCCGTCACCAACTGTGTCATCACCTCACTACTCTGTCCGTCCTCGTCCAGCCCTCTGACTTCCTCTCCTGTCACATCACCCGGCTCCTCATCGTCCTTCCTGTACCCCTCCACTGCCCCGGGCTCACCTCCCTGCTCGCAGACCAGCCCCACCCACAGAGCACGCATCATCGAGAGGTGGATTGCTATCGCACAGGTCAGGGCCAAAAACAATTTGAAGTAACTCACACAGCTGAAGGTAACCACTCTGAACATAGACTCACGAAACTCTTTACCTGTGCGTATGTGTAGGAGTGCAGACAGCTGAAGAACTTCTCCTCTTTGAGAGCCGTCCTTTCAGCCCTTCAGTCCAACGCCGTGTATCGCCTCAAGAAGACCTGGGCAGCTGTCAGCAGGTTTGCACATTATTTCAACACACTACAGTGTTATTTTACTCAAAGCTTAGAAAACTATCTACAAGCTACAAGCTTCACTTGTTAGAAGTTACATAAGGGTCAACAGGAAGAATATGAAATGTAATTGACTGAGGTTTGATAAAACAACAGAGAAAGAATATGTCAGTGAGGACTATCAGTCACCCAGGTCAGGTTTATCTGGGCGTTGAGTCACGACTGCTAAACTCCTTTCTTGTGGAAACGTTGGTTAGGAAACTCCAGATATATCTTCAGGGTGGTGCAGTTTCTCACCTGACCTGAAATGGCCTGCTAGGTGGGCAATAGAAAGGGTGTGAGTAAGACAGCCTCTAAACAACAGGATTGTCCATCACAGGAGGAGCAGCATCTCAGGACCAGGTCAACTGAGTACATGCATTGTAAGGACAAACGCCACTCATGTGAGGACAATGATGTCCACATAGATATGGATAGAGCAGATAAAGGGTACAAGAGAGAAGCTACCTGTGAACAAGAAAGTCCAGTTTCCATCCATGATTCAACTCCCAGATACTCTAGCAGAGAAAGAAAATGAATTCCATTATCAATTTTCTGAATTGCTTGTCTTTTTATTTTCACTATTCAAGGTGAATATTGACTCTACAAACCTGAAACTGTCCTAACAGATTGAACTCGTTTGGTTTCAGGGAAAGCATGGCCACTTTTGACAACCTGTGTGAAACGTTCCCCGATGAGAACTGTGTGCTAACCAGCAGAGAGATACTGGTGGAGGTAACTACATTGTGTGCTTTTGACCTCTGACCCTATAGCCATAGCTCCCTTAAAATCTAAAAGAGAGATAAAAACAAAGTGTTTTCGTGATTGAATTTGATCAAACTGCACTGGCCTGTTCACTGTGTAAGAAAATACCAGGTTGTCCTGCAGCACCTTGGTTTGATATAAAATAATAATAAATATAAATTCACTTATTCAGTGTATTGTGTGCATATTGTCGTCTCTAGCTTACCTGCAACTCTGTAACCTTTGCTCTGAGTCGCTCACTGCAGAAAACATCTGATATGAATGTGTATTTAGTGATAATGCTGTTATCAGGACCCCAGTTTCTGTAAAACCATTGTTAGTAGCCACCACAAATGAAACTACAAATAGATCTGGCTAGCTGGACTGACAGTTATTCATTTGATTTTATTCAGTGCATGCACTGTTTAATGCCCTCCTAGCACATATGCGCACATGCACACACACACCTGAAGGCAGAGAGACTGAAACCGCAGTAAGTGGATGCGATTGTTCTCAAACACATAGTTACCCTCCCACTCTGTCAGTAGGTGTTCAACCTTCAAAAGAACAGTTATATAACACCTTGTTGTCGTCTCACACCAAGTGTTCTCACATTAACGTGCTGAATTTGAGTGATTTTTTGTTCAATCAAAGCTGACTGCATGGTTGTGTGTTTTCTGCAGGATGGGAGTCAGCCTGACAGCACGGCCACCCCAACCTCTAAATCACCCCGGTTCTGCTCGGCATCCAGACAGATGGTAAGACTGTCCCTCACAGAAGAACTGTCTTCATTTGTTCAAAGACATCCTTTTGGTTTCTCAATTTTCGGTTTTCACCACTAAAAATAAAATCAGTGTGTCAGCAATGCCAAGCAGTGAAAATGAAAAGCAGAGGTTTGATTTTCTCTGGATCATCAGTTCTACTTCCCTAAAAATCACATGTTTTCAAGCTGAAATACTTTTCTAAAATTAACAGCAAATTTCCACTTCGTCTCTTCTTTATCAATCTGTTCATTCAGTGGAATAAAGTCTGACGTGTGTGCAGCATTTTCCACATTTTAGCACTTTACTTACGTAGTTCAGGTGGAGCTACATGCACCTGCTACATGCAAAAGCTTTTATTCTCCCATAATCACTTTCTTTAGTCATGGTCTCTGTTTTTTGCCTGTCTTTTGCTCAGACAGGAATTTTACTCCAAGCTAATGAGACTAGCATTGACTAATATAAGATGGGAACAATTGGGAGTCTTAAGAATTTCTTGTGTATTATATATATACTGTATGTTAAAATCAAACATTTACAAAACATGGTAATAGATGGATGGTCTGTTTTTCAGTTAAGTTGTCATATTTATTACCAAAACGTAAAAGTGTGGCTTGTTGTTCGTCCTCAGAACAGCAACAGTGGCGTTGTACCGTACCTGGGCACTTACCTGACCGTCCTCACTATGCTGGATACAGCTCTGCCCGACACTGTGGAGGTCAGCACACATCACACCCACAAACCCAGCTCTTCTGCTCTCTCTGTGATACTTTAATGGATTTACAGTATGATGCTGTGGTGACACTTGTTTTTCCTTTTCCACAGGGAGGACTCATCAACTTTGAGAAGCGCAGACGGGTAGGTGTCGCCTCCTAGTGGTGTCTTATATGAATGACTATCAGTGTCTTTTTCTTTTTTTTTTTTGGTGCTGTTTTGCTATTTTCTGTTCCTGGAATTTACCTGTGGTATCTTTAATTTCTTTCTCTTTTAGGAATTTGAAATTCTTTCCCAGATTCGTCAGCTTCAGAGTTCCTGTTCTCACTACTCTCTTCCAGTAAACCCTCTTATCACATCCTGGCTGCAGGCACACACGTTGCTCACAGACCAGGAGAGGTGAGTCACAACCCCTTTCAGTACAATATAAAGACAATCAAAGCCACTTGCATCATGTCTTATTAGTCTCTGCTTTTTGCCTTGTGCAGCTATGAGCTGTCTCGTGATCTGGAGCCTCCAGTTGACCCCTGTCCCAGCTCCCCCAACTCATGGAGCAGTCGCCTGCTTGCTAAGAAGCTCACCTCGTAAGTCTAGGGAACCACCTCTATGTAAAATCTGTCAGAACTCGGTGCCTTTGAATATATTCAAAAAGTTCATGTCGCTCTGTACCAAAATACACACAGCTGTGAGATGTCCTGTTAAATAATTTCATAATTTCAGCGAATGGGTGCTCAGCTTTGTTTGTCTTGTGTATATGAAGGTTGCGGACAGGCTGTGACAGCTCTGTCAGGAAGACACACGCCGACCAGATCAGTGTGTCATCTGGCTCCAGTAGTAGTTCTGACATGGAGGACCTCTCTAACCCTCAGCCCTCTCCCATCAGACTCAAAGTCAAGGTATGAGCACTGATGGTCTCTACTCAACTGGGTTTGCAGTGTGTGGACAACAGGAAGGACAATTAAAGTTAAAAACATGAAATAACATTGTTTTATATGGATTTATGGTTTAAAATGTGTTGGTCTTGTAAAATTGGAATATAGTTAATTAATATTTTCTGCCCCTCTTGTCTTCAGTCTCTCTCAGGCTCTCTTCACAACATAACGGAGGACTTCTCCTCTGGCACCATGTCCTCCTCTCCCAGTCTTTCCAGCTCCTGCAGCTCCTCTCAGCCAGACCTCAGCTCCACATCTCTGGCGCTGAGCCCCGAGTCGTCATCCTCCAGCTGCTCTCCTCAGACCGTGCTGCCCGTCTACAACAAACAGGTTGCAGATCTGTGTATCATCAGGGTCAGCGTGGAGTGTGTCAGCAATGGAAATGTCTACAAGAGCATATTGGTAAGAACGGTGGTTTTGTAACTGAGTTTTACTGAAGTCAGGCAGCCTCTTGTCAAGTTTAAGACTTGACTAAGTGTCATGACTTGGTATTTCTTAATGACCTGTCTTGAACCCGTTATGTGGAGAAGGAAAAGCGTCACGTTTAATTAAACAATATTTCATTCAGGGCTACGTTTTAAGCAGCTTCTGTGCAAGATCTGTGCATCATTATTACTTTGTCCCTTTTTAGTTATGGCTGATACCTTTGCAGCCTCTGATCTAACATAAGCAGGAATTCTAATTTGCAAAATTGCAGGCTTTCAAATATTAATAGTATTCTGAATGCAGATGTGAAGTACTGACTTTGGTTGGATTTTGAAATCTCACCTTGATGTTGCCTCTCCAGCTGAGCAGTCAGGACCACACACCTCAGGTGATTCAGAGAGCTCTTGAAAAACACAACATGGAGGACATCAACTGCCACGACTTCAACCTCTGGCAGATGCTCAACAATGGAAAAGGTGAATATATGTCCTCTAGACTAGCCGTCTGATGGTTTCTCAGTGCAGAACAGTTTCCTCCCTCAAATAAATAAGAATCCAAATCAGCAGCAAGACATGATGGTTTTTCCACTGTCTTCACTTATCCTCTTTTTCATACCAAAAACATTTCCTACTAGTCTGACAAATGTGGGGAATGAAATAAATGTAGACTGAGGAAAAATAAATGGCAGCACTTCATCACTTCTTTTCATTTGTGCTTCTGCCTCAGAGCTCCAGATCCCTGACAAGGCCAATGTATTTTATGCCATGTGCACCACGGCCAACTATGACTTTGTGTTGCGCCAGCGCTGGAGGAGCCACGGTGGACATCTCTGCAATTCTTCCAGCCCTGGAGCTCAACCCAAGATGCGTCCCGCCAAGTCTAAAGCATCTGTCCTGACTGAAGGTTAGGATCACAACTAGAGGACAGAGCTGTTCATGTGCAACAACACCACATCTGTGGCTGTTAAAATCCCCTCATCACCGTGAGACTGTCACCGTGCAGCAGGTGTGAGCTTCTCCGTGGAGAAACAGAGACACCTAAGAGCTTTGACTGAAAAATAACCTTGAGGAGTTCTCATTAAGAAATCGTCTTCACCGCGTTTTACACTGAAATATGTTACACCAAGAATTCTCTTAACTACATTTACCCACGAGTGTCTTTCATTAGATAAACATACTGGTCTTACATTGTGGATCATTGTGCATCATGAATCCAGATCCATATCTGGAAGAAACACTTTAGCTTTCACTGCAGCTACTTAGAAAACTCAGCAGCAGCTGGTCTTACGAAACATTCCTGTGTCTTCACAGTACAGCGGAGAATCAATCCTCAGCCTCAGCGATCATAACTGAGGCTGTGTGGTGGCAGAGTGAGGCCTGCAGTCTGGGATGCACTTTTGTCGCGGATGTGAGACTTTTCTTTCAGCTTGTCTGAATGAGCAAGAGAAGCTACTCGTTCCGTTAACCACGCAGAATAAAATGAAGGAAACGAGCACAGTGTCAGAGTGTGAGATGTTCAATGTTGATGGGTAAATGATCTGGGTCAAATGTGACATCTGTCATGTGCCAGGCAACAGTGACACTTCCCCAAATCAAATGGCGTTTGAGACGCTGTTTGTGCCAGGCCTGTTACTCCTGACACAAAGATTTGATGTGTCCTCTAAGTATTCAGTCGTCTACTAGTTTAAATGGTTTTAATGTAACTTAATATAATTTAAAATTATTTAATACAGTGCAGCTTTTAGAGCAAAAGTAGCATGATGATGTGTCTGTTTGTTTGTTTTTCTGTCTTCAGTCTTTAATAGTACACTGTTCTTTCATATGTCATAAGCTCAGCTCAAGTCACTTTGAATGAAGAAAGCAGATTTACACTGCGGTTATATAATGAAGGAGACTTTGTATGTGAGAATGATGCGCAAGTTATAAATGTTTATGTCCGACTGTGTGGTTATGGTGAGACGGAGGCGTCTTTGCGGTATTTTAAACGATGTGATTGAGACGATGCTGCTGATCATTTCAAGTCTGTCTCCAGAGAAGCTCGACTGAGCATCAAAGTGCAAGGATAGGGCTTGTGCCACAAGTGGAATCCAGCTGACTCCACCTGCTCTGTGCAGTTCTATGAATGAGATTTAACTGAAGAATGACTCTTGTATGTGGAAATGAAGTGTCTCAGTATGTGATTTAAATCTGACATTTCTGATCATCTCAGTGATGTAAAGTCCTCCTCAAAAACTACCAGGCGGCTTTCTGCAAGTGCCGAGTGCTCTTCAGTTTACGACACTCACATCCACGTGTTAAATTAAATAAAACAAAACGCACACACTGTTGAACACTGCTGAGTTTCATGCAGGATTTTACATCAGGGTCCAGGTTTAAAGCTACTGTGATTTAGTAAAAGTCAAGTAAAAGGTTGATGATGAGTTCTGGCAGCTACGACCTATGAAGGAAGGATCCACAGCATGATTTCTACTGTGTATCTCAACTTTATTATGTAGTCGCCTCTCATATCAGTTATCTCCTTTATTGTCGGAAATGTAAACAAAGCATTACGCTCATCGTAATTTAAACCTACTCGTATTTGTCCTATTTTATTTTAACAGATTATTTTTTAAGTTTAATTAAGCACTTGCTGTTAATATTTAGTATTTGATGTTGACTAATAAAGACAGTTTACAAGTTATTGTCTTGTCTATGTTTTTATTTATTGAGTTGTATATGTCGTAGGAGTTTCATGAATCCAGGAAAGAAATGTTAACTATTGTGTTTTATATTAAATGTGGGCTTTAGGTTATAAAATTGATAGAAACTTTGTATTAGTGTAACAATGGCTGTACGTCACATGTCAAAATATCTGGATAGCTATCTTGAATCTGGCCACTAGGTGGAGGCCCACACACAGACTTTGAATGTTTTGACCTTCTCAAGCCGATTCCTTTTAAAGAGGAACAACTGCTTTATCTTTCTGTCAAACGTCAAGGCTTTTCAGAAGTAATCTAATTTTTAGTCACAGTAAAGCAACATCCAAAAAAAATCTCTTTGGGTTTTATTGGGGCATTTAAATAAATGTGAAGAGCAGCAGACGTGCTGCTAAAATAAACGGAGGAGAGCTCAACACGGTCGTGTTCCCTTCCTGCCTCTGCACCCTGAACTAGCCTTAAATAGGTCAGAGGTCACAGTGACAAATGTGGCTGTGTCGGTGTGTGTAGCAGTATGAGGTTGTGATCTGTCTGGCCTGTTCTGCTGCATGTTTGAGCTCTGATTTAACACCTTTACTGTCAGTGGTGGGATTACACTGTGTTATGTACTGTAATGTATATTGTGTACCTCAGTTTATCCCCATTAACTATATTTTTTTATCTGCCATAACCATTCTACTACTTGTAGTTTATCTACGTCAAATTGTAATTCATCCTTCATATGTGTGTGTCATTAGCTATATTAGTTTCACTGTGTCACCACCTGTGCAGGATGTCACAGTGACACTTGAAGTCACATGCCCCCCTCACCCTGAGCTAACTGCTTATATTAGATTAAGGTATTCTTGTTTGAGAGGATGTTCACAGCTAAAATACAGATATAACCCAGCAGTAATTTGTCCCCTGGAGGCAGAGCAACTTCTTTTTATTCACTTTTGGTTGTGGTTTCACCTTGTCTTCGTCTTGACTAATTGAGTCTTAATGACTCTCAGGCTACTACATAAACAGTGTAGACAACCAAAGGGCATCATGCAAAAGCTGAACATAAATTAGTTTCAGTTCACACCAGGTTGACTCACAAAAGATTTACTCTGAACTGCTGAAATTAGTTTACATGGAGTCTAGATCGTGGTGCAAACAATACCTTGTTTTCACCCATGGCTCAGATATTCATCTATCAGCTATCAGTGCTGCAAAATCTTCTGCTTCACAGTTCTGACCATGGATTGATGACTGACTGGGTCTACCTTTTCAATGGGGTGGTTAGACATTGTCAAAGAAAGGTGACACCTTTGTAAAGTGAATTAAACTCATGAGGTGTTTAAATCCAATTTAAAAAGTTATATTTTTTTAATAATAAACTGTATGTTAATTATAATGTGTTTATGTCTGACAAGTGTAACAAATTGCCAAATATGCATCTTATGTATTCTATGTAAACTACAATTTTCAACTAAATAAATAACAGAACTAAAGAATTGGGGAGAAATAAAAATGAATTTCTTACAGAAATAATCTATCTGGCTGCAAGTGCTACAAAATTAAAGTGTGGCAGAAAATCTTAATACACCTTAAATTTCTATAATTAACATAGAAGGATCATTTCTGCCTTGATTTTAGTCGGTACTCTGTGTGCTGAAATTCTACAGCAGGTATTTATCACTTTCTGACTGTGGCAGGGGTGGGTAGCTACTGGAATCACATTTTGGGGCACTGCCCCGCCCCCCGTGGACACAAATGATCAAAAACAGATGTGAGATGTGAGAAAAACGACTACAAACACAAAACAACCAAAATGAAATTCAATTTGGGGGTCCTATATAGAGGGGTACAGGCGCCCTTCTCAAGCTCAGGGGGGCATTTTTTCATCATTTGTTCATCTGTGTTTGGGTGCAGGTTCAGGAGAAGAAGAAAAAAACTAATTTGCCTTTGTTCAAGTGTGAAGTTCAATAGTTACAGCCTTTCAGGTTTACTGAGTTAACTGGTGCAATGCTGCCAAACTCAGAATTGTCAAACATTTCATAATGGGTAACGCAATCGCATGTCTACAAGAGGAACAAGAAACAAATGCGTGCAAAGAGATGAAAGAAACCTCAAAAAGGGTAAACTGTAAAATTCAGGGGATAGGGATATTACTTTGTTTTAATGCTTCACGTGTGCCATGCACTTACCCATGGTCTAAATTTTGAACAGTACCATTAAAATTTAAAACAATTTTTTAGACAACAGACACAGACACAGCTGGTACCAAAACAAAACTCCATGTTATAGGCTACTATACAAGACTGCATGTCTCTGTGTGTATGAGTACTCCATGCTGGAGAAAGGGGGGTGGGGGCATTAAGGTGAGGATTTCTCATACTCAAAAATTGTTACCTTTTTAATTAGTCTTTTCTCATTTTGTCTTTTCATCAGAAAACCATCCTAATCAACAAAAACAATTTAAACCCAAAACCACACTGTAATGCACTGAGTTGCATGTTCAGCAGCGCAGTGTCACACAGACATAGAGTCACACACTTTTACATTTAGTCTAAATCCCTCCACTGCAGATGCAGCCGTATCTGAAGTCACACATCGCTATCTCCACCTCTTTGTGTCAACACTGTACATAAGTTGCATGTCTCCTGTTCACTCAGCTGAGAAAAATAAGCAACGTCTAATCACAGATTAGTCCGTACGTGCGTGTTTTCATGTGCATGTCAGGACTAGGTCACTGTGTGAGTGTGTATACATTAAAAACTTACACAAGCTCTTGTTGTTGTGTTTGTTGTGTCTGCAGGCCAGCAGCGCAGCAGAAGAAGATTTGCTCATATGCTCACGTAAACATATTTCCAATTCCTATTTTGTTGTGTTTCTGACGTGGTTGTACAGTAGCAGGCGTGTGGTGGAGCAGTAGACAGATGGAACTAATGTACAGGGGTTAATCCACTTAATAACCACCACAGTGGACTGCAGGTTACCTCACTCACCACAGCTCCAATATGTTGTCTGCATTATTCCTAATGAAGCAGCACAGTTTCAGACAGGTGCTGTATCCATAATAAACCATCAACTTGAGAGATTTATGTATGTTGTAGGTTGAAGGATTACTTCATATATTCTATTTTAAGTCTTTCTATAAGTCAAGAAAATGTAACCCTCAACAAGAGTTATTATCCACTGTATTGTTTTTCCTGTCCATAGTGGCACGAGTCTAATGTTCATAAATATGTAGTTTATTCTGCACTCTGCATTAACCAAATGATTATCTTCCACATTTACATAGCTTTTAAAAATAAGCCAGCATTTGGTATTTTAAACAAATGTAATAAACACACTAAAACCAGAATGTGTCTTAGCCAGTTAGGTGCAGTGCATGAAGAAACATGTTGTCCATTAACGGTGGCACTGATTAATAAGCTAAGATGTAACTAGGGTGCAGGCAGCTACATGTTAGCTAGGTAGGTGCAGGCTTGGGCACTTATTTCAAACTGAAAAACGTGATGACCTAATTAGAAAATGTCATTAATAAAAGGTGGTTACACTAAAAGTAAAAAAAGAAAAGAAAAACAAAACAAGCCATGTGTCATACGTCCCTCACTTCTCCAAACTACATACTAACACTGTCAAATAAAGGCAAAAAAAGCATTTTAATTGATTATTGTTGATTAGTAGACCACTTATTAATTATGCAAATATTAGAAACAATGTATGAACCTTATTGCCTCGCTGTAGAAAAGTAGAGTTCCTTATATAAAAACTTTCTCTGTGTTTTATTAACTATGTTGAACTCCTGTGATGTTCTGGTCAAAATGTTTATAGGACACCGTGGCAGTTTGAAGTCAATACTGCGTCTTTGAGCTAAGGTGTTCAAGGGCCATTAGTGCTCCTCTGATGTCCTCCTCTTTTTCTGTCCGCTTGCTACATAAAGATAACAAATGTGAATCTTTTTCATGTGGAAATTCGGCAGAAGCGTTTGTAACACCTGAGTCAGAGCACTCAGCTGTGTGGGAAACTTTATGTCTTCAGTGAATCGGTGATGTAATACATCAGAGAGCACAAAGCTCTTCTTCAGTGGGTATTGTGAAAGTTTTACTGAAAAATGCTGAATATTTAGTGAAATAGGAAAAGACAGAGAATATACAAACACAGGTTCAGTGCAATACTTAAACTGCTGGAAAAACTTAACTGGAAGTGTCATATTATTGAATTATTATTTTCAATGATCATGATTTGATTTTGACCTAAAGCAGATTGAGATCATTAGGATCCTCTGAGGATACCACGATTACAAAAACAAGTATATTTGCTGCTGTAGCATCTGTTTGAAAAGAACAGTTGACAGCTGACAAATTCAATAGGCAGGTGATTGTATTGCCTGTCAGATGCCAAAAGGGCATCACTGTACTTTCCATCTGGACAAATTAACATGCTTTCGCACACACATGCACATGCATGCTACTTCCTGTAACACAAGGGCACAAGATATGGCAGTGGGGCCCAAAGGTGGTTTAGCATTGCATAACATGGAGCTGATTCATCTCTCACACAGGCACGCACATACATAGTTATTCCTAGTGGCCTACTTTCGTTTCAAAAGCGTACAACTTTCTTGTGGCCTATTTTCACCATGATGTAAATGCATCAGTGTTGTGTGTGTATTTGTGTGTGTGTACGTGTGTGTCAGTGTGCCAAGCAGGATGGCAGTCCGCAAATCATTGTTGTGCACACATGTGTAGCAATGCACACACGCACACGCACACACACACACACACACACACACACACACACACACAAACCTTCTCTGACCTATTTTTCAGTGCTGTGTGGGACAGAGGCAGCAGGGTCACAGCAGGCAACGTAACTCTGTCCTGAACCACGGCCAACCAAGCATGTTCAGCAGAGGACTCATTTTTCTCCTGTTCTTTCCTTCTTAGGCTTCACACAGGCGTGCACTGAATCTCAGCCCCATTTCTTGAGGTGGAAATATAATATGTAGCTTTTGTTATAAGTATGGATAACACACTGAGCAGCTGTTCTGTACGTGCGTTTATTCTTCAGAGGAGGTCGGGTTAATGTTTAAAATTGTAAATTCAGTCAGAAGAAACACAGAAAATGATCTGAAAGCAGATAGATTTATTCACATTATCACAGCTGTCATCACAGGAAATGAGGCGTTAAATTCAAATGCTGCATCTAAAGTTTATTAATAGCTTTAATAAACCTCACAGAGTGAACATGCTTGATGATAGCACCATGTCCAGTCCCGCTGCAACGTGTTTAATAATTGATTAACTGCATTCCAGAGGTTTATTCTTCAACTAGGTAACGTCTCGTAACGAGTATTAAGATAATATCTGATTATTTTCATCATGATCTGCATAAACACAGTACAACAGCTTCTTATCCTACATGATTTAAACATATCCAGATATTAATTAGCTTCTCAGTGCATGTTGGTGCTGACAAAGTAGTAATGTTTTTTATTTGTTATGATCATTTCAGATAACGTTCCACAAATGGATTTTTAATTCAGGCGATGTGCAGCTTTGTGAGTGAAGGTTTATGAGAACTGGACTCACGCAAACAAACTATACTATAATACTACTGTATATACTAATACTATACACATATTGAGTTAATGCTCAACGAAAGGTACATTTGGCTCAGTTGTACATTGAGTTTATGCAGCATCAAGCATCTTATGATTTCCTCCTCTCATGTTGTAAATTACAGCATTTTCAGCAGATATTTCTGCAGAGACTGATGTTATTTGACATCTTGGCAGGATGTAAACAATGAATTCACAATGTGTCTGAATTACTAGCTGAAATGGCTCAAAACCTGCAATTTAGAGGTATGAACACACACACACTCAAATGTACCATGGAGTCTTAACACACTCCTCAGCTTCATCCCCCTTACCCCATCCCTGGCTCTCCCTGCGCTGCTGACCTAGATACTGCGGCATCCTGGTTACATAACCAGCCAGGGCTGCTGATCACCGCAGGCAGCGCAGGGCCAACACCCCCTTCTCTACTTCATACATGCACACGCTCAAACGCACGCACTCTTAGCTGTGACCTATAAGCATTCATTAACTTTTCCATATTCACGAGTTGTACTGTTGTGCACACACAGGTGGATTTAAATGGTGCGTGTGATCAAACACTAAAACGAAAATCCAATTTAGGTCCGACTAGTTGTTCTGAGTTTGGTTTCTAAAGAGAAGCTGTCAGCTTCAATGTCACAGAGAATCTCTGCTATTTTATTTGCCATACAAATATCCCCCACCCGAATTCCAGTTAGCTAATGGACTAAAATAAGAAGTTTGAATGTTTGACCAGAGGTCAGTAAACTGACTGATGATTATAACAATAATAATCTAATCAAATGAAAATCTCATGGAGCTTTTCATTACATAATCCTATAAGCTCTGAGGAATTAATCAGCCAGTGTGTGTATTTATTTTAAAATGTCAGCTTGATGTAATGGCAAACAGATTCATCAATGTAAGCCAAGTGTGTGTGTGTGTGTGCGTGTGTGTGTGTGTGTGTGCGTGTGTGTGTGCAGGCTACTGACCCGCTCCCTCAGGCAACAACAAGAGAGAGCCTCTTTCTGAGTCGTTTGCTCAAGTTTACAGTGTAGAGGCATGTGATGTAACCCTCCCTCCCTTCTTCCTTCACTCTCCTCTCTCTCTCTCTCTCTCTCTCCTCACCCTCTCCTCTATCCTGCCCTATCCTTCCTCACTGACCTACTTTTACTCTGCTGGCCTGTTTTCAGGAGCCTCTGCACAATACAAAGCAGCTTTTACAGCTCAAAGATGGGTTGGGGGGGGGGAAAGGGCATAAGAGAGTGAGAGAACAAGAGATAAAGGGAGGGAGGTGTGTATGGGGGGAAAGGTGCAGGAGAAGGAATGAGGAAAGGAAGTGCCTTACAAAACACTGCGGTTTTCTCAGGAATGTTGCCTTTTTATACTTGACTGGTGGATGATATGGAGTACAGAAGTGAAACACAGTTCCATATTACTGACCAAACAAGATCCGTCCGTTGCCATTCTTACATCTGAAACTGAGACGCAGGAACTTCAGTTACTGTACACGAGAAGTGCTGTGGATGCATTTCATTTGCGTCATAGAATTGCTCAATGTGAAGCACTCTGGTTATAAACTGAAAGACATGTCTGTAAGTGGTTCTGTTGGCACTGCCTTATTTGTGGACATTTTCACTCTAGAGCTGCTGTCCTGTGATTCTTAAGAAACTTGGGCGTTTCCCTGAAATTGCAACACCTCTATATCAGATAAGCTGTCATTGTTGTAATGGCTCTTATGTAACCACTGGCACTGGCACTCTCTGCCCATAACAACTGGCGTTCCCCATCAGCTATTGTTCGATTAACACCAGGGTCAGACAGAGGCTGCCACACTCAGACTTCTCGGGCTTACGCAGTTTTCTCCCCAGAGAAACTTGTGAAACTTGTTTTTGATTGTTGCACTCTGATATATTCTGTAAAATTTCTCTCCCCAATTCTCCAGCTGAAGCAAATCAGTATTGGTTCATAGCATTAAGCAATTCTGGACTACATTAGAAACAGAAGGCAAATAAATGTAACTTTGCATACAGGGAACTACGTTTTTTTCATGTAAGATTTATTTTATAAATGTTTTCAGGCTGATCGTTTTCTTTCAGTTGAGTTATACTCAGACTTCACAATGACCTTAAACGCTCAACTTTTAAAGTCTCATACTTTCTTGGGCCATAAATTAATTAAAGTAGAAAACTGATTTGTTGTGGCAACTGGAGAAGAGTGGAACAGGCTGCAATAAAACACTGACATAACTCGCTACACCTCATAAAGCGCTCGTGTTATTTACTAGTAACATTAGTATTAATTTAGAGTTGTGTTAATTGCTGCGTCATGAACATAAGCCCAGTGTTCACTTCCTTTGTATTTAACTAGTCCTTAACAGGTACATAACTGCCTTTAATTTAAGTGTTTGCTTTGAAATATTCATTTTCTTTGCCATTTATAGAGCTCATTACATTTCCTTTGCCTGTTGCCTTTCTTTACTCACTTTTGTCATATTTTATTAATTTACTCCTTTTTCTGTTTAGGATAACTGCTCAAAGATATATGTATTATTTAATATTTTACTTACTGAAAATAAATGTGAGGAGTATGCCTGTTTGTTAAACTTGTGTATTTTATGGTTTATATTGCAGCCATGTGTATTTTGTGACTGTCACTATTACCATGTTGAATAGACATCCAGACTGAGGTCACATTTATCCAACAGATTCTCTTCTGTACTGCTGCACCACACAGTCTGTGTATTGTTCCGAATTTATTTCCAGTGAATCTCTGCCAGTAGGCAGCAGTGAGTATGTAGTAATGTGACGTGGTGAACCAGTGAAGTTTTTCTGGCTCACACTGAACTATACTGGCAGACTGGGATGTTGCTGTCTGTATGCTGTGAATCAGCTACTTGGTCTCCTGCTAGAAAAAAAAAGCTGGTGTGGAAGTGAATGCATTTCATAAGAGGGGCTCAAAAAGTTCAAAAGAGACATATAGAAATTCAACAACCTTTTATTTTTTCCACATCTTGAATCTTTCACAATTCAAAATGGATGTTTTTTGTAACCATTTTGCATCTCCACGTGAAGTATAGCAATACATAATCAATTCTGGACAAGCCTTTTTCAATTTTTTTTTTTTCCATTTTCGGAAAACCTTTCGGCAAACAACAAAGATTATACAGTAACACAGAGTACAAATGGTAAGTGGGGCAAAGGGCAGAATGGGTAAATACACAGCACAACCAGGAAGAGCATAGAGCAAAATGACACAACGAGATAACCAAAATAATAACTGAATATAATAGAAAATAACAATATTAATAAAATAATAATAATGACAGCAGTATACAAGAGATAGAGAGACAACTTTACATTTATACATAGTGGCCAAAGGCAGGCACCAGGAAGTGAAACAGTTACACTTATACAGACTGTATGATCTACTGCAGCTACTGTAGCTAAAACAACTCTGTGTGGAAGTGAGTGGGATTGTTAAGACATTGGCCGATGTGGGGACGAGGGACAACACAATAAGAGGCACCTTATGAAGAGAGAGCAGCTTTGCTGGTTGTGAATGAAGAGCCATTTTGTTTACTAGACAAGACAGTATTTGTCTTTAAAATGGAGATTTAGTGATTTTAGTTGACCGGCTGGCAAGCGAGGTTCACTTTGTGCTTGTCAGGTTTTGCCAGTGTGTGACTACATAGTCTTGCCTGATATGTGGATAACTAGCCTCAACGTTTTTGACAGCTTTTGAGTATTGATCACCAATATATCTGAAAATAACTTACCATTCCTTTTTATTTTTTTAACAAGTGGTGGCTCATATTGTTAGTTAAAAGAAATTTTGAGGCATTTTCCTTTCTAGACAAAGAGGGACTGTACAAGGTGTCTCAACAAGAACAAACTGATCACTTTTAAGTCTACAGTTTCCACATCCCACTGCTTTATTTTTTTTTTTTTGTTTTTGCCACATTTTTTTCTTAAAATATATATTCCATATATGCAAATTTATATGTCACAGTAATATACAATCTAAGTGCTTCAGAAGTGAAGGGGACTTGTGTGCAGATGGTAAGAGGCTGGAGGATCAAATGGTACAGATGTGTTCAGAGGGAGGAAGAATGTAACTCTTTTCCAAAAAAGGGAGACACTAAAGGAAGGATGTGTATCTTTGGTCAAAGGAATCTTCCCATAATGCCACAATAAGTGCTTGCTAGCCACTAAGGCAGTTTACATTGAATGAATAATTGAATAAGGTTAGAATTTTCCACATGAGAAAAATATCCCAGACTCCTCCTCAGAAGAGTTATATTCTGTCCCCTCCCTCGTGAAGTGATTTATTATTTTAATAGGAGATTGGTGGGAGGTAGGAGATAATAAAGAGAAGGGAAACAGGTGACACAGTGAATCTTGATGGTGAATTCACATCCTAACTACACCTCACACAGATCTCTAACTTCTTTTCTGTCTTGTAAGGTGGCGATGTGAGTCATAGTTGTTTATCTGCGCTAGACAACAGAGAGGTGACAGAAAAATGCTCGAGCCACTCCTCAGCTTGTCCTTAATCTCGCCTCTTATTACGCCCACCCCTCCCACTGTTAGATCCCCTTTTCACTCCCTCCTTTTTACCCTCCACCCTCAACTGAGGTTTGACCTCTTCTGCATACTCAGTCTCATTCTCCACCTCTCTACTCTCACCGTTGGCCTGGCTGCTGTGATTGCTAGGTAGTGCTAAGTAAGGGTGCTGGGGCAAGGTGGGAGAGGGGGACATGGAGGTGCTGACCAGTCCCTCTATTTGTGCTCCTGTAGACAGTGCTCTGTACTTGAGGCGGAGCTTGTGAGGCAGCGCAGTGGCTTTGACCTCAACCTGGAACTCTCCATGCGAACCAGCAGTTCCCACAGCCTTCTGGTGGTAGCTGCTGATGTCTGAAGAGGATGAGGAAGGGGACTCGTCATCTGTGGAGGCCTCCTTGTCAGAGCTACGAGGGTCGCCATCACTGGATGAGGTGTCTTTAGTGGAGGAGTTCTCCTGGTAGAAACCATCAGCTCTAGGGCCTCCCTCATACGTGAGCAGTGGGGGCTCTTCGTCCAGTGTGTTGAGGTAGCCGTTGTGCTGTGTGAAGGAGGACTTGCCCTCCTCAGTGTTGTGGATCAAATCAGGGGCAAAGGGGTTCTGGTGGCTTTCTGCATGCTGAAGACTGTTCTCCCGACTCTCGTAGCTGTAATGATGATGGTTGTCACTCTGCTGGGCACTGGGATTGTACCTCTGCTGCAGCTCCTCTGTCGACTCAGCATGACCAGTGGTGTAGTCATACCGAGGCGAGTCCAGGGTGTTCGTCCTCTCTAGCTTCTCAGCAACCTCTGTGATGGTCACTGAGCAGTCAGAGAACTCGGAGGTTGAGGTGTGCTGGCCATGCTGTGTCGGTCTACTCTGCTGGGACTGCCGGTCCTCCGGCCTCTGGTGCTCCCTGGTGTAACATGCGCTGCTGGAGCGATACAGGATGACGCTCCTCTGTGCAGAGGTGGCCTGAGGAGCAGGGCCGGAGGCATCGATGTGGGACTGTGGCTGCTGTTGGTGGTGCTGGTAGTCTATGGCACTTTTAGCCAACTGGGTGCTCTGCTGGTGAGGAGAAACCAGAGCAGTGTGGTTCCCATGGTAAGCCCCATTTGTCATTCCATTGGGTATCCCGTTAGTGATGCCACTGGGAATCCCATTGCTTTCCAGTCTGACCATCTCCATACTTGAGGGCTCCTTCTTTATGCTGTAGCCCATTGGTTCTGGGCTGTCCCTGGAGGAGCCGTCAGACATGTCAGAGACAGAGCCCCGTGGGGAGTACTTGTGGAGCGTGCTGTGGCGCTCACCACGGCTTGACTGTTCTGTTTCAGATGAGTCTGAATTTAGCATCACCTGGGATGCACTGGAGTAGCCACTGCTGGAGAGGTAGGCGTTACTGGGGGTGCCGTTGGTGCAGCTCCCATTGCTACCAGTGTCGCCACCTGCAGCACTGTTGGAGATCTGTTGACTTTTCTCCATGTATGAGGCTGTGCTAATGAGGCCAAAGCGCAGCTTGAGCTGAAGAAGCTCTGTCTTCAGACGAACGTTCTCCTCATTCAGCGCCATGACCCGGTTCTCTAGCACCATGTCATTGAGGCGACGCTTTTCCCTTGAGCGCTTGGCTGCTTCATTGTTCTTCCTCCGCTTTTCCCAATAGGAAGCATCTTTCTTCTCATCAGAAATGAACTCTCGCTTGCGACGGGAAGTGACAGTAGGTTTGCTACCTTTAGCCTGGCGGATGACCCGCGCACCACCTTCAGAACTAGGAGATGGGAGGTTCTCATTGTAGGAAGAAAAATCGTCTACCTCCATGGCGTTCTTGTTGCTGGTGGATGAAAGGTGTATACTGAGACTTTCCATTTTTCCCAGCTTAGTGCTAGAGCGTAACTCTAGCAAAGGGCAAAGGGGGGAAGGGAATATATGTAAAACTATATGATGAGCCTTCTCTTTAGTTACTAAGAAATGTGACCTATGTCACAGGATCTGCAAATACTTTTGAATGAGGTATTTGTGCTCTTTGAAGAGATGGCCTCATTGATTTGTTACTTTTTTCAAGATCAAAATGTTCAAGTGTCCAAATTAGCCAGGAAGATTAAAAAGAGGTGAAACTCCACAAAAACCTCAGACATTGAAGTAGTGTTCTGAACAAAGAACCTAAAAAAAAAACTATTCTGTATCTTCAGCAAAAAGTCTTCCAGTTGTCTTGTATTTGAAAGCAGCTTCTGGAGCCTTGCTGGAAGTTATTTTAAGTTTATTATCGTCTTCCTCAATCTTCAGCAGAGTTGTGATGCCTGTCAGATTGCTGCCCCCGCTTCTCTCAGTATCTTACATGGGATGTAGGTCAGTGCATCAACTTCAAAGCTCCCTGAGGGTCCAGCTTCAGTGGTGCTGTGTGCTGACCACTAACTGGGTTATGGAGACAGTAAGAGAGAGAGAGAGGGAGGGGAGAGACAAAGAGAGAGTTAGATTAGCTGCAAAACCACTGCAGTTCATTTTGGCATTGTGTAGTTCATTGTGGCACATATTACATTATACACAGATCAAATTAGACTTATGAACTGTAGTGCAAAGCTTTAATGTGGGTCCACCAGTGTAACTGGTTTGGCATGAAATGGGTACACATTTACACAGTGTTCGTCTTTCATATCTTTGTTTCCTTGACTTCACAGTGACAAGGTGGGTGGATTAACGGAGCCTTAGCAGCAGCACACATAAGTATGTGAGGTTGCAGCTGGGACAAAACATACTGTATGTGCTGCTGCTGCTGCAGAGCTCTTGTGTAAGACAGAGTGCTGTCATAGTCACATAACGACAAATGAGACAGGCTGACCTGGTGCCAGCTCTGCAGAGACTGACAGATAAAGAGCTGAGGGGATGAGGATACAGGCATAACATCACACTTATGCTAGTTATAATACGATGTATTACAAAACCAACTGTGTGCAATTATAATTTATGCTTTTATATATTATTTTATACAATGCATCACATAAAAATGTGATCTTTGAGAAATGGGAGAAATGGGCTTAAAGGAGTCATCACAGTTACAGACACATCTGGGCACACATTTGTGTTGGTTAGTGTGCCCTTAGTAGCTGTCACAGTGTCTGAAATTACACAACACCACAAGCTGCTGAGCTTCCGTATACTGTGTCAACACCGTAGCCCAACAGGAAGCTTTCCCCACCCAGCATGTCTTATGCCATGAAGCTAACAGCAATACACAATGCAGCACAGACGGATGTTGACGGCAGACCGGTGTTATGTAATAATTAGATCTGCGCTTGTTTTAGGCCTGTTTCCTAATTACTTCTGGTTCTCTCACTGCACAGCTTTACACAGTTTATATGGAGAAATTAATAACACACCATTACACTGAGCTCTGACGTCTATTACAAACATGAAAACATCTTTTTCTGACACTCAGAAACACACACACACACACACAATATAGGTCACTGTGCCTGAGGGTAACAACGAACTCTCTAGTGCTGCTTTTCATTCAAAATGCTGGAGTTAAACGGAGCACAAATTCAAACTTTTATCATCACAAATATGTTTACTAGTCTTATATTTATGTATTTTTGTGATATTTTTCAGAACACCCATTTTCAAAAAATTGGAAACTGGAATCAGTGGAG
>JAUBNQ010000001.1:20058723-20081344 GCA_032353495.1 Ctenopoma kingsleyae | reverse complement strand
CATATAATACAAAGTGTGTGCCATACCCACTTTGTTAAGATTAGGGTCTCATGGACACATCAGTGAGGGTCCTCAGTGGTACACAAGTACTCCTGTGTGTGCATGTGCATTCATGTGTATGAGAAGCTTCATTAGATCCTCACAAAAAAACAAAGGCAAAAAGTAACTTACTGCTTGTGCTCAGAGCGAACAGTGGCCTTGTTTGACTGTATGAACGCTTAGGTTCAAATCAGGAGAACCAGCACACCCCCTTTCCCTCCCTCCCTTCTCTCTCCCGCTCCCTTTTTATGTACCTCGATCCACTTGGACTCACAGTCCCTCTTAACACTACTCACTACTGCCACGGCTTTCACCACTCTAAGCCTCGTCCTGCTGTTGGACATCAGGCCAACATTCCCATTATGTGAGGTTATGCAATCGAAAACAAACAGTACAGTCGATAACAACACACACGCTTACTAATTTACAGTAATACACAATGACTCAGTTACTCAAGTTAAAACATCTGGACAAGACTGCGCTTGTTTGTCCATGACTGTGCAACCCAATAAATAATATAAATATAGACAGACAGTCTCAGTTTAAAGACGGGTATCAGTTTTATCCTGAAGTAGCAGGGTTTAATAATGCAGAAAAAATAAATTTATGGATATGCTCTGGAGAAACACAGCTCCTAAAGGACTAACACAACAATATTCAGTACACTGGTGTCTAACTGTGTGTTCTTTTTCTGCAGAGGTTTGTTTGGTGAACCGAGGTGGATCTTTTGTGTTGAAGATGTCCCTGCGTCCTCTCAGTAACTCAGTGTTACAGTGTGACTCTGCCTGCAGGACAAGGAAACGATGCAATGTTTAATTTGTTACATACATTTTCCTCCATGTAGCTTTTATAATCATAACAGCTGTTATCTAATATTAGACTTTAAAGCGTTTCTTGTCAACATGTGCAGTTTAAATGAGGTATATTTCTGAATTCGTACAGCACAGAGATCAAGCAAAACAACAATGTGTTATACATGCAACAACAAGTAAATGAGGAAATGAAATATCACAATAGCTAAATACATCACATTTTTACTTCTCAATGGCATTCCTAAACGTCTAAATGCAAATAGATTCTTCTCATTTTTATTAGTTTTTTATATCCATTTGACAGCACCTGTATCACCTCTGTTAACTTTCCTTGTCTACTTATACATTAAACAAGCACACTGATATGCCCTCTCCATGGGGAAACGTCATCCCCTGTAGACTGGATAATCTGCATTTCACCACAGAGAAAAACAAGAAAGAGGGAATTTAATTACACACCTGTCCTCAGTAAACCTTCCCTGACTTCTGTCAGTTTCCCTCCTGTTTGCCATGCTGATCAAAATTAGTTGTGTCCACTAGTTCTGTGGGTGGATGGGAAGAAGAGGAGAAAATCTTTCTCTCTTGTAAAACCATCAAATGAAATGGTTTAAAGAGTATTTTCCATTGCTAATCTTCCATTATGAAGTGGGGATTTACCTAAAATACTTACTAAAAGAAACCAAATGCAAGCAAAAACATTAATTATTAGAATTGTTTATAGCATGTGATATTCAGATGTTAATCCTTGGCCTGGTCACAAACATTATTATAATGATATTTCTTTTTACCTTTGACCCCTTAAGCCGCTGCCCTCCAGTCAGACTAAAATACATTTCATGTCTTGTTCATGCGTCAGTGTTTGTTTTGCCGAGTGTTAAGAATTCAGTCATGCTGTATATGCATAATGCCTTCAAACATGTAATACCCTCTCTAGATGTATAACATGATGTAAATAGGGAAGGAGCAACTAGACTGGAACTAGCAACTGGAAGTATAAAGGGAATTTAACTGATTGTTTGTTCTTTACAGGGCATTACAGGTCAGTACTCCGCCTCTGTCCTCATGTCACCTCTAAATCCCAAATCACCCTTGAACACTGCGCTAAAATAAACTCATACTGCAGATGGAGCTTCACGACCAGTCGCTAAGCTGTTAGTGAAGTGTTGTGAGCTTATCTTCTGATGAATATCTTGCTATGTGAGCACAATCTGACATAACAACAGCTTACTAACAGCAAGAAGAAGTGTATCTGTAGCGCTATATGTAACAGGATTATTGTTACATGTTTAATTTTGGCAGATGTGTGTGTGCAGGGTGGATGTTACTGGCTCACTTCCCTGCTCATTTGCTATCATGTCTTTCTGGCTGAGCAGGTTTAAGAACCCAGTCATAGCTGTGATAGTAGGTTATACCAAAATATTAATAACAATGCCCTTTGGAATGCATGTAGTACAGTACACTTTGCTTTTAGAGTGCAAGTCTGCTTGTGGTTTGTAGAGTTTCCAAATGAGAGGTAGAGTCTGTAGCAAGCCCCTCTCCTGTGGAACCAGCTCCCAGTTCAGGTTCAGGAGGCAGACACCTTTTAAGACTAGGCTGAAAATTTTTGATAAAGCTTATCGTCAGAGCTGGCTCAGGTGTCTCTGAACCGTCTCTTAGTTAATAGCTTAGCTGATGAGCTTAGCTGGGGGACCTTCCTTGATGCACTGACCTCTCCTCTGCTCTCTCCCTCCATTCATTTATATGTCATCACTGCATGTCATTAACTTTGTCTTTTCTTTCTCCTTTCTACTGGCCCTACCACCCTGCTCGGAGTTTGTCTATTGCTTCTTGTGGCTCTTATTTTCTCTCTCCTCTTTACATCACCCCAACCAGTCAAGGCAGATGACCGCCCACGCTGAGCCTGGTTCTGCTGGAAGTTTCTTCTGTTAGAGGGAGTTTTTCTCTCCTCTGTTGCTCTGGTGGATTTGTTGGGGATTTCCCCAATAATTCTGTAAGATCCTGACATATCTTTGTAAAGTGCCTTGAAATTATTTTATTGTGATTAGTGCCAAAAATAAATAAAATTGAAATAAATTGTACTGAATTAAATGTCTTTGTATAGTTTGTCATCATTTGAGCCAAGTAGGAAGAAATTAAACTTGCGGTTTTAGTTCAACAAACTTGCTATAACCACATCTGTTACTGTATATAAGAATGATCCAGAACTTACTAATCAGGCAGAAATTATCGAAAGTCTCTTTGTGGTTGTAAGGGCAAGCTTTCCTCAGAAACTTTTAGAAGCAAATAACTGCACTGTTGCCAGGCTGTTCAGTGAGAACGTTCAGAGTCTGACTTCACACGAGACATCGACAGCCAAACCTTTTGAAAGATAAACAGACAAAAAGCTTACACACTGTAGCTTTAAGAATCTACATGTGTAAAAACTAACTAGTAACTAATAGAGTGGAGCAATTAAAAGTAACATAAAATGAAATGGACTAAATGTACGTAGTTACTTATTATCACCTCTGTGAATAAACTGTGGTACAGTACTGTATTCTGACCTCTGTATGTAGACTATGCTTTGATTTTAGTGATACTTTACTGAAACATCTGATGGTCTCTGATGCTTCACTTGTGCTATCAAAACCATTCAGATAATGCTGATGTTAGACCTTGTGACACACTATGTCCACACAAAATTTAAACAAAAAATGACTAATGGTTATTCTAACACTGCCAACGATACATGCATACTACTTTCTCTGTGTGTGAATAAGTGTGGGTTTGCAAATCTAGGCAAGTGAAAGTATAAACAATTGTGTTTGCTTTTCTCTGTTTGTCTTTGTTAAGTCCATACATGCTTGTGCATGTGTCTTTGAGATGTGTCATCTGATGTAATGAGGATGAACCAGTGAGTGCTGAGTTACATAAACAGATTTCCATCCTTAAATCACCCTCACACTGTAAACAGCATGATAGCAAGCCTGCAGGCATAAGAGCTGATATAAAAGCAGTCTGCCACCTAAAGGCCAAAGGTTGGCATTACGATTTGCATATTTTTAGATACAGGCTTTTGTTCTGTGGAAACGTGGGGCTATGACAAGGACTCCCACATGAAGGTTATTAAAATGCCGGAGTTAATTAAATCACTGCTAATGACCTGCATATATGACTTGAGTCATACAAGTGTATAATGTAGTGAGGTCACTAAAAATTTATCCTCATGGATGGTTGACCAAATGGGCACAGGCCCAGGGGCCACCTGACCTCTGTATGAAATCAAATGAAGTCACAGAGTTGACTTGAAAGACATAAAAATGGCCAGAAATAGATGCAAAACAATCCAAAAAAGACACACAAAAAAACAACAATAAACTAGAAATGAACCAAAAAGACACACAAAACAGCAGCACGTTCTTTTAACCCTCCGTGCCCAGGGGCTAATTTTCTAATAATCCAGCCATGCTTACTTTGTGTTAGAGCCACCAGTGAAGTATCTTCACATTTGTAGATCAACTGTTACACTGAGAAGCAGTTTTACATAATCAGAGATCTTTAATTGAATTATGACTTTGACAACAATAATTAAAAGACTTTAAAGCACTTTGGAGGGTATAAAAATATTGTACAATAAAATATTTTCTTCTGTTGAGAAACATTTTAATAAATATGTAGCCATTTTTAAATGGCAATAAACAACAGAGAAAGATGCAGATTATTTACAGCCTTCAGTTCTGCTTCATGAGAAACAACAAAGCATTTTTCTTAAGTTAAAAGTTCCCACACATATAAACATTTAGGTGACAAAAATAGAAAACCTAATATTTACTGTTTAATCTAATCTTAAAGATATCAGATCATCTCAGCAGTCATACAGCTAAGCGGCCATGCTAAGTGAGCCATCATACCAGGGGTGACTCAAGAGCCACAGCTCTGCTTGTTTTCCAACCAGCCCTGCACGTCACCTGATCCAGGTAACAAGCAGTGGGTAAAGCAAGGATAGCTGAAAAACAAATAGGACCAGGGTTAGCCACCCCTGCATTATAACCTCTGTTACACACATTAGTTTAGTAGGTCTTTTGGTAGTGTTTAATTCTGCTGTCTACATGCCCACATTGTGTACAGTGTTTTCTTGAGTGGCTCTTATTGCGGAAAGCGGGCTATTTTTACACAGCTAATAAGTGTGTGTTCCTGTTCTGGTCTTCTGAGGACCACTTGTGTTTCCCCTCATGTTTCGACATGCAGAGTGAGGACATTTTGGGTGGTTCTTTCTTCTTCAGTTGGTTGAGTAAGGACGACGTCTTGGCATTGGAATTACAACTTCATTTAGGTGTGTCTTTAGAGTGAGGCTTGAGGTCAGGCTTACAGCTGTGGTTGAGTGTTAAAGGCTGACTTTACTGATTTTAAAATTGCTTTCTATGATGCTAGTTTATGAGTATGTCTATATTAATAGTATGGAACTTTCATCTGCTTTCCCTATATTAAATTATCATATACAATAACTCTCTAAAGTACAACCATTGGAGGTGAGCTGAAAATCCTATATAATCCTATATAAAATCCAAAGTCGCTCTTTAAGGGTAGGGAAATCATGACACAAATTAAGGTCTTCATAACAGTCAAATCCCAACACCTCGCTATGAAAGTCTGAGTCTTAACAATGTCCAGATAACCAGTTTCAGTTCAAATCATTTTAACTGGAGCTAAATAAAAACAAACCTAGATTGAGACATTAAAAAGACTACAAGTATGAAAATAAGTAGAGTAGAGTGAGTGTAGTTAGAAAAAAAGAGCTTACCGGATCTCTTTAGCCTGCTCCTCACCTGTGTTCAAGGCTAGAGGCAGAAGACTACATTAGTGTACCACAACTAAGTTTATGACTAGGATCGTTGTACGTTCAGCTATGTTATGGTCTGCTGCATCAATTTTGATGTTTTTTTTTTTTTTTTATTGCTGTCCTCTAGTCTGGTAATTTTATAAGTGCAAAGCTGATTTGGTCTCTTTCAAATCTTGCTGTTTAAGCAGTTGTTACCTGATGGTGATTCTTTAACAGTGAATATCAGTCATTCCTTTTAAAAATTAGATTGATTTGATGAATTAGATGCCATTTGTCTTTTGAAATAAACCAAAAATTTACATGAAATAGACAAAAACAACACAAAGATCAGATAGCATGTATCCAATGAATTACGATGCCAAACTATTCCAGGTTTGTCAGTCAGTTTTCATTGCTTTAGTTTGGTCTACCTGTGGGCTTGTTAACCTGCCAGAAAATCAAGTACAGATATCACGTGACTGAGAACATGTCAAGATATGTTAAGTTAATATATTTGGTCACTAAGTCTCAAGTTTAACAGCTCAGTGTAATGACTTGTAGAATTCAAAGAACATCTGAGTGATAACATATGAGTGTAAGCTGTGCTGCCTTGTAACTTCTTTGTTTAAATGCCAGTGATTTGTGTGTGTGCATGTGTGTGTGAGCTTCAGGTGTGCCTCTTCATGTGCAGAGCCAGGTGGTCGGAGCGGGAGAAGGCCCTCTGACACAACAGACACTCATATGGTTTTTGACCCGTGTGCTTGCGATAGTGACGTGTCAGCTCATCTGAGCGGGCAAATTTCCAGCTGCAGCCCTCCCATGAACATTGGTAAGGCTTTTCTCCTGATGAATGAAACATAAACTATTTAATAAATGAACAAATAAATAAAAACAAGATCATTTTTGATGGACCTGTGGGGTTTACCTGTGTGGGTGCGGAGGTGAGCTTTGAGGTGTGAGCTCTTGGTGTAGGTCTTGCTGCAGCCGGGGTATTCACAGCTGTGGATTGCAGGCCTCTTTTTCCCTGTGGCCCTTCGCCCTCGCTTCCCCTCCACCCCAGCAGGGGGCAGCTGGGGTCCAACCAGCAGGGGCTGTTGGTGGAGGGGCATATGACCAGTGGTCTGGCTTGAGGTGTAGTTACAGAAAAGGTTGGAGTTGTGATTAAAGTGGGGCATGTAGCCATAGTGCCTAGGATCAGGAGTCACAGCCTGAGGTGGGATGAACCTGCTGTCGGGGAATGTCACGATGGTCGGCTGTTGCTGGGGATAGTAGGGGTTGTAGTCCCATGAGGTCATCTTACTTTGGCTTCCTCTGCTTCCTTGGGTGAAGCCAAACTGATCTACATTGGGCAGACTAGAAAGTGAAGTCCGACTTGTTTGGTCATCATTATAACCATGATGGTACAGCTCTGGCTGGACCGATGCTGTGGTTTCACCGGTGGACATGAGCTCTGCCATGAGGCTGCCGCTGTTCACCTGCAGCTGCTCCTGTCCAGGTTGTTCCTTGAACATACCCGGTACTTGGTAGGCTGTGTTTTGATCGAGCTGTGGGAGCCATTGGTCGTTGTTGTCAAGAGCGGGGTTGAGGTCAGGCGATGGACTGCTCCAGTCAGACAAGAGGAACTCAATGTCCCAAGATGCCCCGCTGTCATCATCCACGAGCTCCTCTGTCGTTTGTTGAGAGACCTGCAGCTGCTCAGAGCTGTTTGGTGGCAGCTTGTTGGTTAGAGAGTCCAGAGGAAGAGAGCCACCCTCAGACTTCCACACCTAAATCATTTTGGAGAGTATTAAAAAACAAAATCAAAATATATTTGATATTATATTTTAAAAATACTGGCATGTTCATTAAAAGGATTATTGATTGCTGTAATTGTACCTTATGTCCACAAGTTTAACTACTAGTTAAACTAATACAGTGCAGCTTCCATGTGAAAACAAAAAAGAGCACATTGCACCTGTTCTCTGCACTAATTGCCAGTTAATTTGGATAGATTAAGAAAAGGTACATCTTAGTTTTAAAACCAAGATAGAGCAGGACCCAAGCTACATCTCAGATCTTAGCCCCTTTAGTGGTGATCTTTTCCCTAACATTCATAAATGCAGCTCTGCTGGCAGTCAAAAGGCTTGCTAAGGCCGGCAAAGTTTAGACTGACAAACAAAAGAGACAGGGCCTTCATGGTCAGAGCTCCTTCTCTGGGACAGGCCTCTCCATTAGAGATCAGGTTGGCTGAGTGTGTCTCAGTGCATCCCTCACAAACAACTTAAAGCATGTTCACATGTAGTACAAGTGCACGAGCTCTAAAGAACTTCACATTCAATAAATGCATGCACACAGAACTCGTTTTTTGGTAGATGTGATGTAAAAGAAACACATCATGTTCAACATTATTGTGCAATAGATAGATACAACGGTCAGATAAATACGAGGTATATGATGAATATATACAGTATCTGTGGAAGGTACAAATAATCAGTACAGTAATGTGGATTATACAAGACAAACTAATTATCATGTCTTTAGATGATACAATAAGTTGCACTAGACAAAATCAATTTTTTTCTGTCACTGTGTATGAATCAAGCAACACAAGTAAATATGCTACTTACTTTCATATTGTCACTGGAGGGAGCGAGGCTGGAGAAGGAGCTGAAGGACGGGAGCACAGCCTGTGTAACAGCCATCAAGCGCTTTGAAATGACGTCAGTTGACAGTGGCGCCAGCAACAGTGCACTTTCTCTTTTTGCTTTTTTTCTAATAACTTTTACATGACAATCGTACCCTCAGCTAACACGTCAAACCCCGACTGACCAGGCCTCTCACCCCAGTTACAATCCACAGAAAGAGTTTCTTAAAGTTACTGTCTCCTTTTCTCCATCCTCCCCCTCTGCTATCTCTCCCTCCTCTCTCTTGTCTATCTCTGTCAGCTGCAAGTCTAACTTCAAATCTCTCTTTTTCATGTAGGTTTTGACCGTTAGGAGGTGGAGCGCGGGCCACGAGTTATTTAGCAAGCTTCTTCCTTTTTAGTCCTTTAAGATCATTCACTCACAATCTGTAATAAACTCTATTATCTCACCTCAGCTCACTGTCTTCCTGTTCTGTGGGATTCAGAGGAAGATGTCAAGAAAGAGAAAACCAACGTGTGATTTTCTTAAGAAAGAACACACAGTATTTGTCTGTGGTTAAGTTCTTCCTGTTAATCTGAGTTGTGGTAAATTGTTTAGGTAAATAAGCTTCAATATTTGCTGAATGGTGGACTGACTTTATTAGGAAGCTGGTCTTAAACCTGACCTCTACATGACATTACTGGTTGAAGTTCAGAGGGAATTTTTTTTTCTAAAGCTTTAATATCATGCAGAAATATCAGTGCATAGATAAACACATAAACACAGACATACTGCCTGGATTTGTCAATGGAAGATGTGAAAGGTACACCCTAGTATGGGCAAAACTAAAACAATAAAGGGGAAAGACAGACAATGAAGTTTAAAAATAAATAATAATCAATTATCAATTGATACATCATTAGGAAATTGTCATTTGAACTGCTGCCAGACAGCACAGATTGGCACTAGTCTAGGGTATCAATGTCTTGTCCAAGGACACCTCGACACGTAGCCTGTCAGGATTGGGAATTGAACTGCTCACCCTCAGGTCTGAAGATGACTGCTCTACCCACTGAGCTATTTTGGAAAAATATGACATACTAAAAAAAAAAATACAAAAAGTAAAGTTTTTAATGTATTCTTAATGTATATGACTGCCACAAAGCCACAAGAAAATCTCACCAACTACTTAAATACAAAATGTCTCGAAAGTAACACCCAGCTTTGTAGACCGATTGGTTATGCTCTGTAATTTTTCATTCAGACATAAACAGAAACATTGCTCATTATCAGATGACAGGCTACTATCTAAAAAAGCATGCTTTGGCACAGAGTAACTGTTTTGGTGTATGTATGATAAAGTGTACAAAATGATGTGGACATTTTATATTATATAGTGTGCAGAATGAACATGTTACAGAAAATATAATATTCATTTAAACATTAATAAGATATTGCACGTTAATCAAACATTAATCAGACATTCAGTGTGAATTTAAGAAATAAATAAATACTAACAGTAAACACATAATCAGCTTGATGTAGCTGATAAGCAAAAACATTTACATGGTTCAGGTTTAAGGCGGACCTCATTCTCTTTACTGGGATATTAACACTAACAGTTTTAACACTCCAGTCACACAGACGTACACAGGTTGGTCTCTGTCTTCCCGGTGAGGACATGTGGCTCTAACTTCTGAGAAGACCTGTGTGTGAAAGGTGATTATATTCTGGCTACGGTTTATCTTTTGACACTGGGCAGAAGCTGGCTGCTGTCTTCACACAGATAATGGACGTCTGACTGCTGCTGATCTCAGATGACTAGCCCACCACTGATAAAGGCTCTCTTTCCCACTGAGTGCTGAGTACACAGGCTGAAAGCTGTGGTTGTCAGTTTCACTACAGCTTCTTTTTGGCCTTAAAGACATTACAGAAGAGTTTATTTGCAGCAGATGAGAGATCTCTTCTGCAGACATACGCCGTTATTAGGACAGTAATCACTAGGATAACCTGTGCAGTATGTAGTCATATCTAGCGTAATTTAGGACTTTTAAAGGACCAAATAACTACAGTATTTATATAATGATTTGAATGTTATTACCTATTATTTTATTTTAATATGATCAACTTCTTTTCATACCTGCTCTAATTCTTTTAATGTAATTTCTATTATTCTGTTGTCTATTATTCTTTTGAGACTTAGTGATAAGATAAAGATTATCACTGATCCCTTTGGGAAAAGTGAGCCTTTGTGACAGAAACAGGCAGCGTAACAGGAAATATAACATTAGGTAGCAGAAATATTGGCCTATGTTTTTAATTTCACCTAATGTCATTAAGTAACAATGTATATTTAATGGTATGTCTTGTCTAGGTCCTGACTATGAATAATAAATGTTTTCTGGTGTGTATCCCAAACATAAACATGTCATGCATATTATAAATAGTACGGTAATTACTAATGGATACATGGAGACAAACAAAATTATCTGTCTTTGTCTCCATCTACTGGTCAAATATTATCAGTGCAGTGCCTTTTTCTACACTAAAATAACAGGTAAATGAGAAAGTGAAAGGTGCAGTCAAGCATATCGTTTTATAGTAGTCAATAAAATAGAATTTTGTTTGTTTGTAAAATAAAAAATAAAAAACAAACAAAACATCTCATTATTGCATTGACTTAACATGAAGTTGCTCGTAGCTTCTTGGTTGCTGTGGCAACTAGACTCTGTTGACCTGAAGGAAAGGCAGCGTTCTGACTACCGAAATTAGCTCATGCTAGGTCTGTTTGCGAATGATTAGTGATAAGAAAAGTGTTTCAGTAAGTGCTTTCGATTTGTCAACTTATATGTCTACCTTTAATATGTTTCTTTCGTGTAGTGTCAGCTATTGAGCTGTTAGTGTGAGGCTTTTAGCCACAGCGCTAGCTCATGTTACCAAAATTAGCTAAGCTAAGCTAAAATGCTATTTCGTTGAAACTGCAATTTTACTGATTATATTTTAGGTGGCACATTTTGGAATTTAGGCCTTGTTTGGAAGTAGTATGTTATTACATACAAAGTTCTATTTCTGTTGTGGACTTCATAAAACTAGTAGTGTTCTAGGAGTTGTCTTCCATTCACTGTTGGATTTGTTGTACTTCCTCTCTGTTCAGAGGTTTAAAATTCACAAAATAAAGCTAATTTATGTATTTACAATAAAACCAAGATAACATCTATGTTTGTATCTTTGAAGTTGGAGATGGACACCTACTCACAGAATAGAGCTGGTGGGGGACTGTGGAACAATGCCAGAGCCAAACAGTACAGCAAGGAGACCCAGGACATGCTGAGATGTGAGATGATGTACTCCTTGATATGAAGGGGTGGATGGTTAGGTACCAGTGGGGCATAGTACACACAGGAGTAGACTGTGTGCATGTTGTTGCAGATATACAGATGTTAATGCATTTCCCACTGTACATGATTGTGCTGTGAATTTTCATCATTTTCTCTCCCTGTGCTCAGTAATGATGCAGGAGTCAAGGCTCACCACCCTTCAAAGAAAACAGATCAATGAATCCTTGAAGAGTAAGTTTGGTGCCTTTGAATGAGGGGTTGAGTTACTATACTCAAGTATAGTAATCAACATAGTACGTCACATATCACAACACTCAGCATATAACATCTTGCTAAAATAGCATATTGTGGTGCAAAGGTATTATAATAATAGGGGTGCTCTGATGATTCCCACCCTTAAAATGAAATGTCAGCTAACCACACATTTGCAGCCTACTAATTAAAATACACCAGAATTTGCTGCTACTGCACTACTCCTTCAACATTTGAAACCTTTATCATTACATTTAGTATTTCCAGATTAAAAGCTTCTTTTTAAACTCTTTCTTTACAGATGGAACAGCTTTGGCACTGACCCATGACACCACATTGTCAGATTCTGTCTCTCAGCCTAAAACCTGTAAATCTGTCCAGATACACCTGTCAGGCAAGCCTCAGAGACGCAGCGCTGAATCTTGTCGCTCTGGGAACAGCTACGTCAGAGAAAAGTTTCATCCTGGTCCTACACGTGTGTTGTGCATTTGTGTTTTGATGGATCCGTTTTGCAAATGTTTGAAATAATGTAATTCATTAATCATTTAAATGAATATGTATCGATTTTATTGTCTTGTCACTTATTCTTTCTCCATTTCACCATAGGTGACTTAGAAAAGGAGAAGACGAGGCTTCAGAGTATCTTCTCAGCTGGACACAATAAACCTACATCTCCTCCAAGTGCTACTGCACATCATAACCCAGATGTGTCAGAGGAGAGGGACCGGTATCAGGAAGGTAAGGCCAATTGCCGACTGATGAAAAGTTGTATTAACTACTGTGACATTCTACATTGTGTTTTTTCTTTTGCAGTTTTGGATGAGATTGAAGAAAGAAGGCAGTTTCTGGCAGATATGGCCTCTCTGGGTCAGGAGAAGAAGTACATCAACATCATTAACACCGAGATATCACAGGTAAACAGCCCGAATTACTCTCGAACCAGGCTTTTTTGATTTTAACTGATTTATCATGCATATTTAGTATGTTTAGTTTAATATAATTAGATACTGATGGGGAGATCAGTTGATTCTTAAAATGGCATTGGGTTCAGATTTCATGCAAACCAACAAAGAAGTGTTTTATTTATTTTCTCTGAAACACAAGTGCACTTAAACCTTTGCTGTGTCATAACTCAAATCCAGAAAATCAGAGAACTGGAGGCGCTGGACAAGGCCCGTTGTTCCAAGAAGGATGCACCAGCATCTGAGAGTCAAGTGCAGAGCAGATGAGACGACAAAATGCAGAAAGAGACAGCTGCAGGGATGTTGACTAAACACTTGGGAATTTCTTGGAAATCAGGTGCAAGCAATAAAACCTGATAACCATTCAACACAGACTCCCTGCATAAGATCAGATTATGAATGGGTTCAGTTAAGTGCAAAATAATGAGTGATGCCTGAATAACAGTTACAGCTGACAGGCTGTGCTGTGCTTCATGATATGAGCTGTGGTGTGACAGTCTAGCAGTGAGGACACAATAGTGAGGACAGTGCTGGATGCACTAAGTTTACAAGAAACAGACGTGAACTTCTTGCACTAACTTATTTTATTCCTCTGTCATCCAGTGTCAGTATTTGATAAAATCCTGCTGCCGTTTTAGGACAATGTATAGCACTACATAAGACCTTAGTTTCAGCTGGACAGGAAGACAGGCACAGAGCAGAGAGAGACACAACAGAGAATGCCATTTACATGACAAAACAGGGTCAGACAAATAAACAATAGACATCTATATCAGCTGCAACAAATAACACTCATCGACATATGCAATTAAATAAATGGCATTCATGCAAACAGTGTAAATATCAACACATTTCTATCAGCTTTTAAGGCAAAAAAATGAATATACAGACAGGCATAGTAAAATATGAATTAACGATTGCATATTCAGGTTTCCCCAATTGTTTAAAGTGGTTAGTTCATGTTTTGCTACAGTTGTTAAAATAATGTATATCTATCTTTTCTAATATTCATTATTGCATGTGTGACCTTTCATGTTAATAAAATCTTCTAACAGACAACCGCAGTTCAGTGCTTTCTAAAATGATTTCTAATTTTCTGAACTGGAGGCTATAATCACACCCACTCATAAATACTGTCTGTGTTCATGTTTGATGATATGCATTTACACAAACCATCGCAAAACTAAATGACTAAAACAAAAATACTAAAAACGAAACCACATACAGTTGTACGAAAGCAGCTGGATACGTTCAGATATCAATAGTTGACTGAGCAGTTTAAGAGTAGATTTTGCTAAATTTAAAGCCAGGTTCATTTAAAACAAACAAATAAAAAAACAACTTTCACCACATGCTCAAACCAGACATTACATAAAACCTTCAGACATCCATCTACTGATCTTTGACCACAAGGAGCAGACAAGTATTCAAGAAGTCTAAGTCAAGATCAGAGTAAACATTGATATTAAAAGCTCCTGGTTTTCAGGGATGAAACTGCATCCAGCTAACGTCAATCAAAGTGAATCAAGGAATCACACAACTGTCTATAAAAGCCTGGAGAGTCACTGTGCAATGCAGGTATAGTGAAGCGAGAACATACAACAAATTAGTGCAGCACTTCAGGAAGCTACCCTACGCTTCACTAGTTTGAAAGGTCAGAGAACTTACAAAAATCCGTCGGCTCTTAAAGCACTTGTTACACCGTGATTCAACACACAAAGGCAACAGAAGAGGGTCGCGGAGGAAACCTTTTGGAGAAGCAGCAACTAAGACGTGAGCAAGGAGTGAATTCTGGATCACACTTGGAGTCATTAATAACAGTTTAAAGAGATGTCATTGTAACTTCTTGACCCATGTATTTCTTTTCTCACATCCTGTTTTTTTATTTTCTTTAGTCTTACATCCTCTCACGAATGTCACTGCTGGTCAGCTTTTCTCCTTGTGAGGGCTGTGGCTTTTGCCTGGTTCTCCTTTATGGCTCAGTCGTTTGAGCACCTTAATGGGTTTGAACTTTGCCCCCTTTTTCTTAGGCTGCTCACTGGGTGGATCCTTATGGAAGTCTGATAAAATAAAGAAAATAAAGTTGGGATTCACATAGATTCTACAATCAAAAAAAATACTTGATGTGTTTACTTTTACGATTGTGTTTACGCTCACATCTAAAGAACCTTAAATCTGCTAGAAATTAAACCTTTCTTTCATCCTACCTTTCTTCTTTAACATGGCTTCCATGAGTTTATCCTCTTCTTCTTCCCTGTGACAAGACAGATATTAGATTACCCGACACCCGTTTTATGTTCTCAGTAACAGAGGAGCAGAGATACACAGTAACCACCAGTTATTCATTACCTCTGTCTGTCCTGATCCATGCTGTTGACTATTTGGTTGCGCTGTTCAATAATGGTAACCAGCTCAGCCATTAGCTCCTGTTCCCTGCTCTTATCCTCCTCTGTCCAGTCTTTTTCTAAAAAAGAAAGAAGGATGATAAATAAATTCAAGTTCGATTTTTCTTTATATATATATATATTAATCTGCTATCTGAATTGATCAAGTCATTTAATTAAGCACATATAAAAGCACAAGCACTTATAAGATGTTTAAAAGGTTTGTAAATGACTTTAGTAAACATTAATGCAACATTAAGTATACGCATAAATGCACATCCTATCTGATCTACTGTCCTGTCAGGGAAGACGGTCGACAGAAAGTCTTGTGCTGATTAGCATTTTGCTCCACCACATTTCCATTCACAGATATTCAAGCTAGTGTTATAAAAGGGTGAGTTTCTACATGTTAATAAGTGGTAAAAAATAACCAAGATTTCTTTTTACTATATAGAATGATTAAACACAAACATTGCAGTGCATGTAAGAAGTGCTTGAGGGGTAAAGGTCATGTTAAAAGTTGTCTGACTGTGAGGGAAAGATCTGAAGTTTAGGGAGAAACCCGTTACTGACCTGATTAATGTAACAGCAGAGTGACAGTAACTAGGTTGCTACAGTGCTTTAACCTGACTGGGAGTAGACTGGTTACTTACAGGAAGTGCTCAAACACGCTGAATGTCTCAAACACACCTGGTTTGTTAAGAAGACACCTCAGTTCATACTCCACATCAGCTTGCCTCTCTTCCAGGTTCTGCTGTTTTGCCCTATGGTGAGCAACACACATAGTCTCAAATTTACTGAGCCTTAATACAAAAATATAAATGGGAAACATGGGGAAAATGTGTCCTCCCAAACGACAACACTGCAAAGTATACTTATAATGTATTAAGCATATGACTACATACTAATTTTGACTGGATTCTATGTGAGGATTTCTTCAAACATTTTAGTATAGGCACTGTGACTGAAACATCTGCCTCTGTCTGCAAACGTACGTGTAGACCAGCTCAGCTTCTCGTCGCACTAGAAGGTGTTTCTCATGGATCAGAGTGAACCAGTCCACCAACAGGCGTTCCTCATCCTCATCTGTCAAATCATAAAAACAAAAACACATCCATTATTGTTTTATTGTTCAGACATCTTTTTTTTTTTTTGCTTTTTGTCTATTACAGTGGAAGAGATTTCTCTCGTACTCCCTTAAAAGCATTGCCATGCGATACCATTAGGGTTGTCTCTCAGCTTCTTCTCCAGCTCCACTCCCCTCTGCTCCAGCTCATCCAGCTGTTTTTCTAGCTGACTCATTTCCCCATGGATGTCTTCTGCTGGTATGTACTGATCTGACTGCACCTGAATAGAGGTTTGGACAGAATGAACCACCTGAGTACTTCTGTTATTTTCTATTGTAAGACATGAGGTAGAATTTGATTTGTGTTTTGAAACAGATTCTGTGTTCAGTTTTTAATACCTTGCGTTTGATAAGTGGGAACCCATAGCTGGGGGCCGGGGGTCTGGCAGGACGAGGGCCTTTTGGTGGCTTGGTTATGGATTTGGCAGGAGAAGGAGATGCCTTCCTGTTGAATGGATTCTCCTTACAGATCCTCTAAAATGAGAAAAGAGACACAGCTAGAAGATAAAGTGTAAACCTTATTTTTTATTTGTAATGGATTTTAGCTGGAGTTGATCTCATTACCTTATTGTGAGATTGGTTAGCCTCAGTGGATAGTGGGCTGGGGTGTGCTGGGGGTCGTGGAGGAGGTGCTCTGGCCCATTTCGTCTCTGAGCTGCGACTGGTCTGTGGGGTGGCTGGAGCTGAGCTGGCACATGACGGCATGGCAGAAGGGTGAGGGCTTAGGGAAGAATGAGGCAGACGTTCGGTTGAGGAAGAGGAAGGGGGGGCTGCAGAGTCGCATGGTGAACAGATGGAAGGCTCTGAGATGCTTTTGGTGAAGGCGTGTTCCTGGTCGCTGCTGACACTGCCACCCAAGGGGGGCTGGGAGGAGCTGTTGTCTGAGCCAGAGGACAGACTCTCTGTGCTTAGTGCTGGAGAGGGAGAGCAAGAGGAGGACTGAGAGTGAGGGAGAACTGAAAAGGAGAGGTTTAGTAAAGAAAGAGCAAAGAGCGCAGGGATGAAACAGGAATCAAAGCATTTGAAAGAGATTAAAAAGGAGGGAGGATGGGTAAAAGAGCACAAAACAATGAACATCATCATCTCTCTCTTTTTACTCCTTCACTATTTGGACGGTCTATTTTTCCAAAGTTCTGTTCCATTTCAATTAATGTTCCACTAAATATCTAAATAAATGTCCAAATGTTGATCTTTACTAACGTGATGGCCATGGAGGAAACTGCAACTGACCTTGGTTGCTGGCAGGTCGTGGTGGAGCTAGCGGTGCAGGGCGTTTCTTTCTCTTTACACTCTCGGGGCTGCCAGAGCAGGACGAGCTTACTCCACATGGCTGATTGTTTGTACCTGTCGTGTCAGCCGCCCGAGTGATGCTGTACCATGGGTGAGCAACTACTGTGGGTGGAACTGTGTCTCCTTCACTCCCCTCTTCCTCCTCTACCTCATTATTTTCATCGTCATCCTCAAATGGATTGGATGGCAGAGGGGGTGTGCTAGGTCTGGAACCCTCCCCTTTGAGAGAAGACAAAGAGCCTGTATTGGGAGGGGTTGCCAGTCCTGCAGGGGGAGTGGGAGGGGGAGGAGCTTTCTTCTTCTTGGATTCTGATTGAACCAGGGCGAGCCAAGGTGGGTCTTTGGGTTTATGGGTGCCAGTGGACAGGCTGGACAGTGAGATACACACATAGGAATGGAGCGGTCACAGAGGGGAGGACAACAAAATACAACCAACTGGAGGCATGGAGGCACCAACAACAACAATAGTTGTTGAAATGAAGTACAATAATATGATGGAAGTAGGTGAAATGAAAGAATATAACAACAAAAGAGGAATTTAACAGAAATTCAGCTACCTTCCAGGAGATTGTGATCTTTCTCGAGGTTTTGGAGGAGTTGGAGTTTTCTGATGTTCACCTGAGATTTCAATAAAAATGTGAGGGTGAATCAACTCATATTTATCTTTGCAAGCATATATTTTCTGCAATAAGCACATACCGACAATAAGGCTGTCTGATGTATGAGGTAGCCGAACCCGAGGGGCAGGGCGAGGAGGAGGTGTGGGTTCAGAAACCCTGCGGGGTGCCGGCACTGGCCGACTGGCACCTTGATGAGGACTGTCAGGTGTATTGGGAAGGTCCCCATTGGCTGTACATTTGGCTGGTGTTTGAATGTCTTCCTCTTTCTCTCCCTCTTCATCGCTCTCATCAAAAGGGTTGGGAGGAGAAGAAGAATGCAGTTTCTCCTCTGGGTCTCCTCTGCCTTCCAACTCTTTTGCTTTTTCCAAAGAGTCTGCTTCATTTGTTTTAACAGGGGTGATTGTGACAGAGTCACTGGTAGACATGTCATTTGTTTGGCTCATTAGAGAAGTAGTCTCGGCCTGGTCCCTTTCAGAGGGCAATGTGTAAGGAATTGAACTACGACCAATCTTGGCAGACTGTGTTGCCACTGGTTTCTTAGTAAGATCCGGTCGGCCATTCTGACTTGCTAAAGCATGCCGTGCAAGGTGATGTGTACAGACCAACGAGCCAGAATCACTTTCTAATTTGTAGGATCCGGGAAGCAGAGTGCTGTGACATTCTCTGCACCTGAGACAACAATGCCACAGAAGGACAGTAAGATCTTCAACAAGTCATGCAAATAATTCACATATAAAGCTACAATGCATTAATGGTATGAGTCATACAAAATAATACACAATAATCTTGTGTTGTTTGATACCAGATTTGGTAGCAAATCTAAATGTTTTTCCCCTGTTCCCCCGGTCTTGTCTGTTGTGATTGTAATAAGTTAAAATGAAAAATGGGCTGTGACTGATGACAGCACAGCTACACATACACAATCTCATGTGTCATCTGTGTTACTGACAGGCCGGGAGAAAAAAAAAAAATAAATGAACAAATGTTTTTCCACTCTTAAAATTTCAACCATTAAAATTTCCATTAACTCTTGACTTAGCAATAGCTGTAATGTGTTTACATTCATTAAAAATATAACACTAGAAAAACAGCTGCTCTTATATTGTATTTCTGATAAACTATGTCATCCCCAGCATTGTAGTATTAATCCTCCCCTTGCTGTTACCATGTCAACCATGGGTGTTGACAAATTAACCGAGACTGAAATCTTAAGGATTAAGAAGATTAAAAGTGGAAAGAGTTTTTTTTTTTCTTTGCATGCTAAGAAATGTGTTAGGGCTCCACAGCACTGTTCACTCGTAGCTGTTTAACACACAGTTGTCAGTAGCTGTAGCTGCAGTATTCACCTGAAGCAGTTGCGATGGTAGAGTTTGCCGTCCACCAGGAACCTCTGCACCAGGTGGACGTGTTTCTGGCAGGCGGCGCAGGTGCTGCTAAGCGTGCTGCACTTGGCTGCTGCAAGCGCTGCCACACCTGTCTGCGCGGGCTGGCTCAGCTAGTGCGAGTGACCGGGTTGTTGTTTGGGTCAGGGAAGAGACGTCAGGGGAAGGGGGGAAGATGGAGAGTAATGGGGGAGGGGGAGATCAAACACGAAGTCAGGATTTGAGGATGTGGATTGTTCATTCTGTTTAGCTAGCTACATCTGCCTAGTTACTTACTGAAACATCTACTGCTGATTGATTTATATGATTCCTTACTGCATTTCTTTTTCAGTTTAAAACATCATTTGATTCACACAGATGTATATCATAATAAAAAAGTGTTATTATTATTATTATTTAAAAAAACTAAGACAGCTAAGTTATTTCTCTGGGAGACACATATTTATAACATATTTACTTATATTATTTTTAGGCATTGGTTTGTATTTGTTTTGAGTGAATAAAGGGGTTAGAAGCAGGATATTTAAAATCTTGGCACACAGTGTTAAGATAAAAAAAAGTTAGTTTTTATATTTACAAAAAACTGTTAATTGAGACTGACCTAACTGTTTTGCTTTCACCTCTTAAGCCCACCCCCACCCCACCTCCTACTGCCTAGGCTCAGGACCATGGAGTGGAGGGGGGAACAGATGTGAGGAGGAAGAAGAACAGGAAGAGGTCGGAGTGGGATGGATTTCCATCTGAAGAGGGAGGGGGAGGTGGAAAATGTGGAGTAGGATGCCAGTGTATGGGAGTATGGGGATGAAGGAAAGAAGTTGACGGCAGGTGACAGAAAGAGAAACAGGATACAGAGGCTATAGACTTACTCTACCTCTGTTTCTTTGGTTTTCCCCTGCTGTGCGACACAAAACCCACATGAGGAAGCTCTAATTATAAATCATGTGTGCATATTGTACATTGTTGTACTTAAATGGCAGGGTGGGTTTTGTGTTGCACAGAACAGATGAGTTAATACCCTCAAATAGCACATGCAGAATTAGATATTCCAAGGCTTTTAAGATACAGACCAAAAAATGACAGGCATCAAAAGGACACCATAAGTAAAATATTATTTAAAAATGCTGCTTCATAATACCAGGGGATACATATATCATGCTTATATAGTTTAGGGTGGTCTAAGACCAACACATGCATAGAAGGTCATTTTGCCTCCACTTCTTCTGTTGCCACGTTTTGTTCTTACCTGAGACTCAATAACTTTGTCTTCCAAAGGGGTTGAAGGCCTTTTCTGAGCTGGCTCGTTATGACCAATGGAACTCAGCCTTTTCATGCAAGGAGGGTTTGCTGTGGGAGAGGAAGTACACTCTTCAGTTTAATTATGGATTGTTCCTGTAAAACTAAAATGTATGGTAACAACAAGAAGCCAGGTCCAAAGTGAGCTGTATTCAGTGTACAGACCTTGAGACTTGTTGTTGAAGAAATTGTAATACTGGGAGACATAGGTGATTATGCTGAGCCTGTCAGGCACTTTCATGGACACCATGTCTTCGGGGTCCAACAGGGCAGGAATCCCCAGCTCTGTCTCAGCCACTTCAAATGCCTACGATGAGGCAAAATCAGAGAAAAGTAGGAATTAAAAAAGATATGAAGAGTGTTTCAATATTATCTGGGTATGAACTCAAATACAGTTATACTTGTCTCCAAGTACACAGACAGAAACTAAGGACATAAGAATGTCTCTGTTGAATGTTTTCAGCAAAACAAGACGCCTGCAATATCCAGCCAACCAGCAGATACTTGATGCCCTGTGTAATGTAATTGTGTTGCCAAAACATCAGTCATTTTCTCATAATGTAACAGATAGTCCTCTGAGGATAACCGTTTCTCAAATGAAAAATTCCACCAAAGAAACGAGCAAGCGGGTAAGGTTATATAACACCACAGATACAATCGTTGGCAGTTACACAACACAGACGTAATCCAGCACACAAATCCTACACATGGACAAAGTGGAGCTAAACCTAAATTAATCAAAATGCGTTGCACTGGACTCTACAAATCAAATCTGCTTTACAGATTAGTGGTTCTCTCTTCTTAGGTCTACCTGCTTTCCTGCAATTTACTGAAATCTATTTGAGAGTGAATGCACTAGACTGATGACATGTTGCTGATTCATCATCAACATTACCAAAAACTGCATCTCTCTGTGAAAATGCTTCCATTTCATATAACCCCATTTTAATGGCACAACACAGTTTGGGTGACTGATGTAGTTAAATCCTCTAATGAAGATAGGTATCCTATGATGAGTCATAGTCCTTTGAGACTGATACTATGATATAGGTCAAATTGATTGACATATGTCACGCAACCTGCCTTCATGCTGTTTATAGCATATCAGGGATGACACTTTATTGTACTGTGACTTATGTAAAGCTTTATGTGATTAACAAAAAAAAGAAAATAGACAGTGAAAATAGAAACAGCAAAAGTGTGAGCATGTGGAAGGAACTGAAACTGACACAGTAGCTTCATTTGCTCACTATTCAGTATAATGCAACTCAGAGGAAGCATTAATGTGTGAAGAGCTGCAGTTGCACACTGCATTCTCTGACACGGACGAGAAAAGATCAGACATCAGTCTCAAATAGTGGCTGAACATGTATCCACTAAACCTGTACGAAAAAGCTATTTGAAAAGTAACCTATGAACAAATGCGTGGAGCTCACATCTGGCTCTTAAAAGGTCAAATCTGACCTAGAAGCTTTGCACCCTTTCTGTATTAACAGTCAGGGATTACTCACGGGGGTTCAGGCCTTATGGATACTGTGAGGTGTTTTATGTATTTATAAAAACTAGGGATACCGATACCAATATATGCGGTGTCCCCCCTCATACAAAAAAGAAAAACTAAATCAATATATATAATAAACTAAATTTATCATGCATACTTAAACTTTAAACATTATTGCAAGGTGTGCCAAACAAACAAAAATATCTCAAAAACTATACCTC
>JAUBNQ010000001.1:20031017-20049069 GCA_032353495.1 Ctenopoma kingsleyae | reverse complement strand
ATGAACAGGTTGTAGTCTGCACAAAGCAGTCAAACCTTATTTCCACAAGCAGAGGTATAGCCTTCCTGGTGGTTGGATGGCTAAAAGCCAGCATCCTTAGTAGCAGACCTGGCCAAACCACAACAAAGCTGGACCCATCCACAGCCTGTTACCATTTAACTAAACATGTCACAAACTCTGAGATCAGCATTGTTCTTCATTTGGAATTTTTATGTTATTTTGTATTGCATTGTTATTACCACCATTGTTTCTGTTTTCTTAGGGCTGAATGTAACAGAAAACTGCCACTCCCAGACCTCTTTTCAGGTGTGAGTTACATAATAATTGTGTACTTACTCATATTGAAACAAGCATTTGTAATGTTGCATCTTTGGCACCACCCTGTGGAAAATTCAAAGTAGTCTCTACTCCCAATAAAATTTAAATACTCTACAATTATATAAAATCCCTGCACATAGTGGCTTTAAAATGAACACTGACATAATATTAAATCCTCCTTCCATGCAGTCATAAAACACTTTAACCCTTGCTTCTTTTCTCAGTCTTCTGATAGCATAGAATCATCTTCTGCATCTGCTCAAGCAGCAGTATTGCTACCAGCCGTGGTCCAAACACAGCAGGCTCCACCAGTAAGCGGCTCTACTGCTCCCCCTAAAGCCATGGAGGAGCTGGACTTGCTGGGGAAGACACTGTTACAGCAGTCCCTACCTCCAGAGAGCCAGCAGGTCAAATGGTAAAAGAACATATGAGTTGTGCCCAAATTTTATCCACTAACCCTTTATAAACCTGAAGCATTATTGAAATGTAATGTAACACACTTGTGAAGGGGATTTATGTTTATTATTTTTTCTTTGACATGCATGACATGTATACATTTATATTTTCTTTAACTTGTGTTTTCTTTCAGGGATAAACTCCAACCTCAATCCAGAGTCACTTTAAGAGAGCTCCAGACTAAGTCCAGCACCAACTCTGGACCTGCTCCAAATGCGTCCATCCTTTTAGAGCAGCCTGACACCCTCCTCCTCTCCAATCTCAGTCTCACAGCTGCTGAAAAAGGCCCCTTATTTACTGCTGACCCCTACGACAACATCTCCCTGTCTGATGTTACTGTGCCTCTGGAATCAATCAAACCTAGTAAGCACAAGCAACAACAACACACCAGATGATGACACTGTTAGTATTTTCTCTCATTATTTCTCTTATACTTTGTTTGATTTTTCCCTTTGTGTCTGCACGTATATTTCAGGCAGCTTACTACCAGTGACCGTGTTCGACAAACACAGCCTCCGGGTTTTGTTCACCTTTGCCCATGACTGTCCTCCATCACGTCCCGATGTGCTGGTGGTGATCATCTCCATGTTGTCCTCAGCTCCCATACCTGTTACCAACATCCGCTTTCAGGCAGCTGTTCCCAGGGTAGGTTTTGTTTGCTACTTATGCTTATGACAGTTAAAACACCACCACATACCTGAATGTAAAAGCTTTAACATTGAGTCAGTTAGAAACCATATTTTTTCATTGTACATTCATTGATCATTTTTTCTGTTGCTGTGGTTTTCATGTATTAATGGGTGTACATTGTCTAGGTGATGAAAGTAAAGCTGCAGCCTCCCTCCAATACTGAGCTCCCAGCCTTCAATCCCATCCTGCCTCCAGCTGCCATCACACAAATTCTGCTACTGGCTAACCCTCACAAGGTACTCTGCATTTGTCACATGACCAAAAATTGAAATCGCTCATTCTTTAAAGTATTCAGATGCTTTACTGTAACGTTTGAAACTTGAGGCCAGATGTGTCCTTTTGTTCATTTTTGAAAGGCACGCACCTGTTCCCTCAGTTTATGTATCATATTGTACCACGTGCACACAAGTAAAAATGCTACAGTTAAATTAAAATATAAATCCAGCCACTGGTTTCATTCTGTTCACTGTTAGGTGTCAGCAGTAAAACACAAAACACACGACAGTGAAGACACTGCATGATTTTAAAAAAGTTTGTTTTTTTCTATGTATTTCAGGAAAAAGTACGTTTGCGGTACAAATTAACATTCAACCTGGGGGACAAATCTCATGATGAATCTGGTGACGTAGACCAGTTCCCACCTCCAAACACTTGGGGGAACCTTTAGTGGGAAGGACCACGTTCCTGTCATCTGATCTGCTGCTTCCTTCAGATTTATGTTGAAGTTGTCCCTCATCGCTGGCAGTGGCCAAGCAGCCTCTTTACACCTTAGTGGTTTCTGGTTTGGTAACGAGAACTAACATGAGACCAGTTGTGGGAACCAGCTTTTACCTTGTGCCTTCCTTCATAGCCATCCTGTCCTTATTCAATCATCGCCGTAGCTATTTTCTCTTCTTCAACAATTGGCAATCAGTCAGACACAGTAACACAAAGCCGTCAGTCAAACATTGATTCAATGAGGTGACGTTTGGGAAAACGAGTTGAGCCTTTTTTTAAAAAAAAAAAACAACTAAATGTGTGCATTTGCCTCATTTCCATACTGGTAGTCCCATGCCATGTGAATTACATGATATACCTGGTTTCTGACAATTGCCTTTTTTTTGTTATTGTTGTTGTTATGTGTTTTTTTTGTTTGTTTTTACAAAACCCTCTATGATCACTTTAGTCTGACCTATTCCCAAATTTGGATTCAAGTATGGTCACAATTTGCATGTCTGGTGTTTAGTTTGAATGTTCCTAGTCAGATTGCAGCAAATCAAGAAAAGTGCTGAGCATAAGCATAAAAAAAACAGTGTATTCAATCTGATGTGGAATGATTACAACTTCCTAACTTATCAGAATAGCAATTAATTTCATATCTCATGATTAACAGATTCATTTACTCATGTTTCAGCTATACTTGCATATAGCATTAATCAAACTAAATGTAATTGTCAGCTCCCACCTTAGAAATCATTACAGTGTTTTTCTTTATGATCCTACAACTGAAGCAGTTCAGTGTGAGCAATTAAATTGAAATGCTGTAATATCTGTAAAAGGACGGAAACAACCAAATTGTCCAGGGAGCACACATAATGGATGGGTTTTGGTATTTTAGGTATTGTATTGGTTTTAATGTGATGTGTTTTGGAAACATTGATCTGTCTGTGTTTAAGCTGTGACAATAAGCCCTTTTCACAGCAGACAGTTTGACTTGTCAAATTAGGAAAAGCACAGGTGTTACTGAGGTGAGGGGAGCACGAGCAATACCAGGAGCCTGCAACTTAAACAGCTAAAGAGAATTTAGCCGTTAAGTGTTGTTAACACCTGTGCTTTTCCTACCATGATGTTACAATGTCTCTGCCTATCAAGGAAGGCCACTAAATATGCACGCCTTTAAAATTTAGCTTTTTTTTTAAATTCTGCACTTTTCTTTGTTTTCAAGAGACTGAGACACTATTCAATGTTGTTTCGCTCAGGAGTTTGATTTGGAATTTTATTTTACACAAACCTGATCTTTCACACACATTTTGTTTTAGTTTTGCACATGGAAACATTCCCTTTCACAGTATGTTATTGTCTTCTCATTTGCTGCCTTTATACTGATTGATTGACCCAAAGAGAGACATGTGAAGTCCCGAGTTGATGTCGCTGACATCCAGTTTGATTCTACCACATGTGCCTGAGATGAAACATTTGATTTTCTTTTGCTTAATGTGTATATATGTATGATCCTCTGTTTTCATATGCTCATGTCCTATGTTGGAAAAGACTTTGTGAAACTATGACAAATCAAATGATGTTACAGAATCGCTCTTATATCTGTGGTCACTGAGTAGATGGGAGCACAGGCTTATGATTACTCACTTGGGTCATTTCAGCTAAAATAAAGTACAATTAGAGGCAGAGTGGTTCCACTCGATAAATACATGTGCAACTCCTTATCTGTGTACCCACAGTAGAGGCAGAACTTGGATATACAGTGAATAATAATCACAAGGGATCACTTCAAGAATTTCCCACTGGGTGATAGTGATTTAGTCAAAAACTTACTTGAAAGCAAGTGTTAAATTTCACATGGTAGATCAGTCTGGTCACCACTAACCATTCAGATAGGCCATGTCATTTGAGCTTTTATGTAACTCTCAAAAAAAGCAATAATGGCACAAAAAGTAGCCTCAGCAAGCCTCTTTCATCGCTTAAGCAGAATGTAAATAAATTTTCACTCTCTGTGATTTATTGTAAACTATGCATTGAGGAAGTTCGTACAGGTTTGCCATCCTCTCCTGGGTGTAAAGTAGCACATTGTGTGACTGGAATACTACTAATCAGTGAAAAAAATACCTTTATATTATGTTTACAGTGGTAACCAATTCAAGAATCCTCTCTGACTTGATCAGTCACTGTGCATGCAATGCAGTCACTGTTGTCCAGCTTCAGAATATGTGTCAGGTTGGACTGTAACTCAACTGTATTTAGCAGCTAAACTGGATCCAGTTTTTTGGACTGATACAAATGATAGTGCGAGTGGCAGTGTGAGTGACAAAGCCTATCTAGATATATTTCTGAGGGAGAGAACTGTCTTTTCCATTTGTGCTCCTACTGTAAATAATATCATGCCATTATGTACAGTATGATTGCCAATAAAAGCAACATATGGACATACTGCTGGGTACAAATTGAGACTGCACTAAAAATGTGTATTTAAGGCAAATAAAGTTATTTGTATGGAGAATGTATAAATAATTTTATCAGTAATTTCAAAAGAACAAAATACAGCTTTGAATCATTCATTTAATAAGAAAGCACTGTAAAAAGAAAACAGAAGAGGAGACAAACTGCTTTTTAGTCAATGACCTGCATGAGAGTAAGTCTGCATCAGTTAAAATATCAGTTTTAACTTGCTACAAGACAGGAACAATTGAAAAGCATGCATGAAAAATATAATCAAAATCTTGTGGGAGAGTTCATCAGACAGATGATGATGGAGAAACTGCTCAAGAAAATATTCACAAATTTAGATGCATTGATTGAACATTTAGAATAACACAAACCCAAAATCAAAGTAATAATTAAAATATATAGCTAGTCAAAAAATTAACCACTCCATACAACAGAACTAAGTCAAGTTGATTCATGCGGTGGAGGTCAGTAAAAAGGCAAACTAACAAAGCTAGAGCAAGACCGGACTGGAATGTGAGGTTATCTATAAGTAATCATTTCAGAACAAACACTCAACTACATAACACTGAGGCCTTGGTAAATTCTAATTTTCATCCTAACCAAACTAATAACACGGCTTAAACTAGAGAAGGGATGACAACAAATCCACTTCTTACTGTTTGACCGAAATGAAAACTTGATCCTCCATGGTATGCAGCTGAGAGTTGCTGGTGATAATCTATGTTGAAAAAATAGTAAAGGGTAAAAGTTCCCAGTTTCCTTTTGCATAGTAAAATTTTAAATCCACGCATTGGTTGTCTTAAAAAATACAAAATAAATTTCCATAGATATATGTCTTTGTTAGAGAGTACATGTGCTACTTGCACATGTTAACACAAATTATCTCTGTGCTTCCATCTTGTAATTCTATTTTCGGAGTGTTAGAGGGACTGGAGGAGGTGGAGGTGGAGAAGCGAAAGGATAAGGTGGTTGCCCCATGAAGCCTATGAGTGGGGGCTGTGGTGGAGCAAACTGCTGAGCCATCAGAGGCTGTGGCCCCCCTGAGGGTGGAGGAGGAGGAGGAGGCTGGACAAACTGACCTTGTGGTTGGCTAGACTGATCCTGAACTCCCACACTACCTGACTGGCCTCCGCTGCGAGAGTTGTAGACCCCGCTGCTGCTGTAGCTCTGGTACTGATCCGAACCAGAGTTGTAGCTGTTCCTGCGATCCCGGCTTCTGTCCCTGTAGGAAGAAGAGGAATTGGAACGGTCTCCATCCCGGTTGTTGCGGCTATCACGGCTGAAGCCACTACGATTATCTTTGCTGCCTCCGCCTCCAGTAGAGCGCATGCGCCGATCACACTCTTCCTGGTACATCAGATTAGGATTGTTGGAGCTGCTGCCACGGTAACGCATTCTGCCACCTGCAACAAAAAACAAATGTAAAATCAGTACATTTTTAACCTGTAGATCACTACCTCTCCATATCTACAGTCATGTCCCAAAAATCCCCATCTGTTTGATTTTACAATGTCAGGTTAAAAAACACTTTCCCTCTTACCACTTCCACTACCACGGCCTGAGTCCACAAGCTGAAGCAGTTTAGGATTGATGGCCTGCCGGGCTTCCTCCAACACCCGGACCAGGTCACGGGCCTGCCGCAGGTTCCCTGGGGTGAAGAAGGTGTAGGCAGTGCCCTTGTTGGTACTGCGAGCAGTACGTCCAATACGATGGACGTAATCCTCAGAGCAGCTTGGATAGTCATAGTTGATGACAAACTTGACGTCTTCCACATCTTTTGGGTAAAGAATAAATTATAGCACAGGGAAAGGAAAAGATATTAACGTCAAAGAGGGCAAAAGCTTCTGGAGAAAGTATAGATTTTTTTCATCTCTTTTCTAATACGAGAGAAGATGGTTTCATATATATATAAAATGATGTCTTTTCCTTTTGTACTATAAAGAATCTGAACAAATAGAGAAACTTACCTGGTTTATCAGACATGACCAACAGACATTCAGCTTATCGCCATTATAATTCATTTAAGTTCAATACAGTTCAAACTGAACTTGACTTCAGGGTTTCATGCTCACTTCACATATAGCGAGCATGACTTTGAGGTGTAAAGAAAGGATGTTTAGGCTTTGTAATCTTCACACCAATGGATTATTGGTCAAAATGTATGAAGACAAGGAGTCTGTTTCTCATTACAGAAGATGTGGGGCTCTGAGAGCACTGCCGATTAACAAGTCTCCATTTTCCCCTCCATCACGGCAGAGGGAAGCCACTTCATCGACAAAAGCTTACTGAATGACAGATTAACGTGTGCCGGGATAAAACTGTACTATGCTTTGACTACAACATGAACAGTATGGAAGTAACTGAAGGTATGGTGAGCTCATGAAGGACAAAGGGGTGGTGAGTACTTACCCCCTTCATGTTGTTTCTACAAAGGTAGCCATTCCCCCCTGATCAGTCCTGGTTCTTAGTGAGGGGCTGAGGGGGAGGGAGACAGGACTCATCCCTCACCTTCTGCACACACCAGCAACATCGTACGGGAGCAGAACCGTTTTACCCCATGAGACTCACACACGCGCACACACACACAACGGCTGGTTCTGTTGCTCTCTTGTCGCATTGCAGGACCCTCCGCACACCCTGGCCAGGACTGGATCCAGACGAGCCCGTCTAATTCTCTCTCCCCTGTCTGTCTGCTTTTTGGGACGGACCGATGAGCAGACATACAGGCACCTCAGGCTTCTCCCAAGGAAGGCTCGCTGGATTTTCAAAGTCTGACAATACTGGGCAGAGGGGATCTTAGTTACCCAAGATGAATAAGAGGGCCTTTAATCCCTCTAAAACTAGCTGAGCTTCTACTTTAACGTGACTGAGTGGGCAGTGACAGCAGCGCAGACTGTTAGAGCTGCCGTGTGCTGCCAAACCCTGAGAGGAGAAGAGGGGAGAGAAGAACAATACGGTCATAGGAATTTTGGCAAGTCAAAGACACTTCACTTATCCCCCCTTCTAAGGTTTGTCCAATCAGATGTCAAGCTACCTATCCTAGCATTCCTGATTCCTGAGGCAACTGAGTTGTCACTACTCAAGTATATCTGCAAAACATAAACATATGTATCATTTTGTAGCAAATTGATTATTTTCTGTGTGAAAAAATCAGTAATATAAGCAACATCATCTGTGAATTTGTAGTGACACCAAAAAGGAGACATAAGAAAGATGTGCAGGGGTATCTGACCCACACAGCCCTCTGTTCAGGCAGGGTGCCAAAGAGCCCCGTTTGAAGGAAGCTTTTTAACTGCAGTAACAAGAAACAGACAATAAACCTGGTGGACCAGAAAGCCTGCAGCCTCCATACTGGACATAATAGCACACAGTAAACTGTCATGTTATAATAAGAGAGTCATTAAATATAGTGTTTATTTTATTCCATTATACATCGCTAAATTCAAAATGACCGTACCTTCTGCATATTTTGACACTTCTGATTAATATACAGCAATTACACAGCGCATTGGTAGCCTCATGGTTCGTGCACATGCCACATAAGCGCAACATTCCTAGTATGACTCTGGCTGTGGACGTGTGTAACGCTCTCTTTCTCTCTCCCAGTGTTTCCTGTCTGCCTCTCAAATCTCAGATTTTATTAAATAAAGACTAAAATGCCCCAAAAAAGTATCTTAAAAAAATATTTATATATTCCTACATATCAATACATATTTTGAATATGATATCTCATATATATATAGATATATATATATATCTATATATATATATAGATAGATGTAAAAAAAAAAGAATTTATGCAATAAATGCATATGTATTTTTTCGCTGTTGAATAGATTTAAATTTACCACCTATATACAATTTACACAGCCATAAAGAGTTATTCTCAAGTCAGTCTGTTGCTGGGCTCGTAGTACAGAATACTTACCTACAGGTCAAAATAAATTCACAGAAAGAAATTGTGGTTGTATTTGAACACGTCAATGTGAATGTTGTGACTGTATATTTGTGTTACTCTAGTACATATAGTACAGTATTATTTACAGAAAAAATACTATTACAAGAGAATTTCAACCAAGGAGAGAAGAGACAATCAAAAGATTGTGAGATAATGAGATTATATATCATCAACTGTATGTGTGAGGAGACATACCCAGACCACGAGAGGCAACATCTGTAGCAATCAGAATAGGAGCTTTGCCACTACGAAATTCTGTGGAATTAAAAACAACATTAGCTTATCACATTAGAAGAAAAAGAAAAAAACAAACAAAAGCTGAACAATAAAGCTGAAAAGTAGGATCAAAATCATTCAGGTGATAGTGAATAGACTGATGGCAGTCTATGGAAAGTGTTGTGACTGGCCCTTTAGCTATGACTGATGAAAGTCAGTTAAAAATGATCTACAACCAAAGAAAGTAAGGAAGTGGTAGTATTGTCTTAGATTATTCTAACCTGTGAGTACCCAGTCTCTTTCTGGCTGGCTCTTGTCTCCATGGATGCACATTGCTGGCCACCTACAAAACAAAACCACAATAAAATGGGAACACAATTCACACTGTAACTACTGCCAGAATTCTATATCACATCTGATAATTCCTGACCCGTCCCGCCTCATTCTTCTGGTAAGATCATCACAGCGCTTCTTAGTCTCCACAAAGATGATGGTTTTGTTCTCCTTTTCAGCCATAATTTCCTCCATCAACTGAATAAGTCTGTAGAGCACATCAGCAGTACTGATTTTAGTTTCAACTATATTAAAATATGAGCTCATATTCTCTAACACTATTATAGCAGCTAATGAAATGATAATGACATACTGATATTTTACTAATAGCTATTCTTACTTGTTGTCCTTCTCATTCTCCATGCAGACATCCACAATCTGCAGGATGTTGTGGTTAGCACTGAGCTCCAGAGCACCAATATTAATCTGGATATATTCCCTCAGAAAGTCCTCTGCAAGCTGCCGAACCTCCTTCGGCCACGTTGCACTCCACATCAGAGTCTGTCTGTCAGGCTGATAAACAAAGTGAGAGAAAGAAAGCAACTCATTTAATAGAAAACACTTCTACATTAATAAATCGAGATTATAATCTCAGTAGTCTATGGTTATCAATCAGTAGTCATGGTAACTGAGCCTTTGTCCTACCCTGATCTGTTCAACTATCTTGCGAATCTGTGGCTCAAAGCCCATGTCCAGCATGCGGTCAGCCTCATCCAACACTAGATAGGTGCAGCGCCGCAGGTTAGTCTTCCCTGCCTCCAAGAAGTCAATGAGACGACCAGGTGTGGCAATGCAGATTTCAACACCTAGAAAAATAAAATCACCAGGTCAAAAGACTAAAAGTGTTAAGTATTACTAAGTGCTCAGGTAGAACATTTAACTTACTGAGAATTGTGTTCTGATTGTTTGTTGATTTGTTCTGATTTGTGAGCAGTCCTGCATTTATTGTCTAACCTTATGGCCACACATTGAGAAATGTGATCTGAGTTAAAATACATCTGCGCATCCATAAATTAAACATGTTGTTTTATTTTATTTAATATACTGAATTTTAGCATTAAATGAAGTTTTCAACTTACTTCCCCACCACAAAGCTGGGAAAACACTCAAAAGTACACTGTATACTTGACATACTGTATATTGAACAAGATTTAACAGTAGTATCAAAGGTTTTGACAATAATTCTCATACTACTCTGAAGAATGCGCTGCATGTTGCCGTCTACAAGCATACCCACCCCTCTCAAGATCTCGAATCTGTGGTCCTTTAGGTGCTCCACCATAGACGCAGGTGCTTTTGATACGGGAAGACTTGCCATAGTCATATGCAACCTGTTGAACCTGCTGAGCTAGCTCTCTGGTTGGGGCTAGCACCAGACACTGAGAAGAGAGGAGGAACGGTTTTTAAGAGAGATCGCTCATGTGAGGTTAACACAATTTAGTTAAAACATGCACACAATTTTGGAACACTTTAAAACACATTTTGGCATAGGCACTTACAATCGGACCGTCTCCCCTCTCTAGATAGGGTTGATGATTGATGTGAACAATAGCAGGAAGAAGATACTGCGGGGAACAACAAGAAACAAGAGACCAATAGTTAGATAATGCTCTAAATGCATCATGCCACAGGAAAATGTGTTATTAACCACTTTGCCAAATTTGAATAATTAAAAAAGAAATCAGCAACTGTATAAACTGTCTATTTCTGCGCTGTAGCTGTAACCTCTCTGGTCTGAAAACATCTGCAGCATTCAGTCCTCTCTGTTCTGTTGTTATTCCTGACATGTCCAAGCTCTCTGCTACCCGTCAACTCTCACTTGAATTCGCCTCGTCTTTCGAGACGTGATGTTTAGCCCGCAAAGGCCTGGGACATAAACTTGAGTGTAATTATCATGCAATATATTAGTCAGGGAGACTTACAGCCAGTGTCTTTCCAGAGCCAGTCTGTGCAATGCCCACCATGTCTTTGCCACTGAGGGCCACAGGGAAACCCTGAGACTGGATTGCAGTGGGCTCCTTAAAGTTCTGCTGAGTCAGCACATCCATCACATATTCTGCCAGAAGAGGGAGGGAGACTATTTTTGTGAGAAGCTGAAGTACCTAGATGCTGTACCTGGTGAAGGATTACTGTATCTTATATGCTAGTGGTTTCCTGATATTAACTGAGAATACTGTGGAAAGTGTACTGCAGTGGGTTAGTCAGAATCAGAAAATTACATCTTTGTAATTTAATACACATTTATACAGTATAATGGCTGTGTGTATTTTTCACAAATGTCTGATCAATCTGTATTTGGTCAAATGTGTTGGCTTGAGTTGGCTCCTGATTGTGTTATTAATAATTATAATATTTTTGTTTGCTTGTGGGGCATCATTATATGTGACTGGTTGATGATGTGACATCTATTTGTGATGGAGCATCCTGTTAAACTGGATAAAAGTGGTATATTCTTAATATTACGTATTATATTTATGTCTCTGCAGTAAATGTATTGTAACTCTCATAGGTGTTGAGCCTTGTCTTAAATTATTATTTCCACTTGATAAAAGTTACTGTTGCTGTAAATATGAGTTGTTAAGTCAAATAACAATTTAATTTTTGGAGGATAGCACTGAAGGCCTAGGTATAAAATGTAAGGCCCGCCAGTGGTGTACTGTATGGTTTACTTACGAGGAAAATGTGCCTGGTGAAAAGCAGTGACGGCTTTTGGGCAGCCAGAGCCTCTGATGGTGATCTCCTTCTTTCTACGAAACTCTTCCACTTCATACTGGATAGGACAGCAAAAAGCAAAAAAAAAAAGAAAAATATATATGCAAGCATGGTTAATACTAGTTAATATTTTCCATATTAATATTATTTTGTTAAATATAAGATTTACCTGACTCATGCGTTGGACCTCAGGATGTTCATTGTAGAAGTTCTTCTCAAATTTTGGCAGCTCATCCAAGTTCCACCTTTTCTTACGGAGTCGTTCACCTGGATTCCCAAACTTGACTGGTGGGGGTACATTGCGACCACCCATGGACCCAAACCGTGCCCTGAGAAATGAAATGTCAAACATTAAAGACAACTGAGCAATCAGTGTTAATGCTGCAGGTACTACACTGATCCTCTCTATCTGTATTTTAGGTTTGCCTGTGAAGAGCGTACTTACTGTCTAATCTAAATGCCCAGACTTAGCTGCTTGTGCACATTTTTGTATTCTCCACAAGTCCACAAGGGGCCCAGGGATGCCTTATCTTAAGATGCTGCTTTATGCTTTTTAGATGTCTGTGCTTCTCACAGATATAAGGTATGCACAATAATCAGTATTTCTAAATGTCATTTCCTTTTATTATACAACTAGACCTTCTAATTTCTATGTTATAATGTCCAGTATGTGTTTTAGTTGTAATGTGCATGTAGTGTATTTTACGTGAGTGTAATATTAATATCTGTGATGATATACTTACGATGACTACGGCTTTAAAACTGAATGTCTTCCTTCAGAAGAAGCAAACTATTTTGTTTCCTAACCTTTAGAGCTACCATTAAGTTAGATGAAGCATACATACAGTATGTGTAGAGTCAGCTGACTTTGACAACAACTGTGAATCTAGAAACAACGGACATCTTTTGTTTTCTTGTTGCATTTATCGGCCCACTGTAGAGGGTATGGTTACTTGAGTGCCAAAAAACAGCCATGGCCTTCGCTCAAACACTAATTGTATTCTGTTAAATATGTACGTGTGTTTCTATACATGCACTAAAAACATACCTGTCTCGTCCACGGTCCCTGTCTCTGTCTCCATGGGAAGAACCACCTCTCATTCTGACGACAAACTATAACGTTACCTGTAACGTCAGCTTAAAGTGAGTCAGAGTAGCTTTGCCGCTGGTTTGTTTACGTTGCGCGCTCCAATAAACTGCAAAATAAACGCTACTTGAGCTTTAAAACACCTACGAGTTAATATAGTTACAACCGTGAGTGTATTAAACGACAATTACGCTAAAATAAGGATGATATTAAACAATTGTTGGGTGCGTCACGTAGCTCAACGGCTTCGCTCCTTCCTCCTCTCCTTGCCCTCTTTAGCGACGTAACTACATCTACTGATCCTACGTAGCGTCGTTTTCACGTAACAGCCTTACGTACGTATGTTCCCTAAGTCCTGATAGTGAATTCAATTAATGCACACATTCCTGCTGTTTAACTGTTGGTGGCGCTGTGGCGGAGATTGGGAGCTACTTCGGTCAAAATATCGGTAGAAGAAGTCATCCAGGAAATTCGAGGCGATGGACGGAGGGTGTTTGCAGTTACTGTGCGGTGTATAACATATTATGCTACAAACATACAAACATGTCGATTTCATTTCATATAATGGTTTGATAAGCAGTTGGCTGTAAAGTGAACTCCGCTTAAGAAAATGCCATTGTTAATTCAAAATAGAAGACTCGACCGCATCAGCTCGACAGGGGAACTGTTCGACAAATATCCGCATTTAAAGGTTTGTTTCCTCAAAGTGTGACATTCTTTATGATCAAGCTAGTGCTCTAGTCAAGTAATGTCAAGAGCAATCCAATACAAAGTTGAAGCGTTACAGTCTGTATTTATACCTGTGAAGGAACACCAATGATTATATTCATGGTTTAGTGTTTTGGTTTCCCAATAATAAATTGTAATTTTTACTCTTATGTCACAGGAAAATGCAAGAACATTTCGCTCAAAGCCACTTGTTGATGTTGACCCAAAGTGCCTCCTGTATGTCCAACAAAGAGAGTTTGCTGCAACAACACCAGCGGACAGTAAGTAAAGTGACACGGTGATAATCAGATCATCAATCCTTCTCTTTATTCAGCTTATCCAAATATTGTGCTAAGTTATATAGCTTAGTTATTAATTGATTTATTTTACTTAATGCTGTGAAAAACAACACTTTTCTGATAATACTCCATGTTTCCCAGCCAGGCTCATAATGATAACACACACTTACTTGTGTTTCACAGATTGTGTTTCCATCCTTGGCTCCGATGATGCCACCACCTGCCATTTGGTCGTGGTGCGACACACGGGTAACTTTCTTTTATTAATTTGTATGCCATGTACTTTATTTTCTCTTTGTATGAAGTTAGAGAATTACATTTTTAATCTCTATCATGTTTGAATGTGTTATTTTTTTAGGAAGTGGAGCTGTATGCCTTGCTCACTGCGATGGTTCCAGCACTTGGTCAGAAGTCCCACTCCTCATAAAAGCTGTCACATCACTAGGTAACATCAGTAAGGAGGGCAGGTATGAAACACAGACAAACATACTGTTACAGTATATATTTGGGCATGTTATTATGATTTTGGTCAAAGCTCTTTCTTTTTGTTTCTCATTACACAGACTTGAGCTTCATCTTGTTGGGGGATTTAACGATGAGTCGAAGACATCCCATAAACTCAGCCTTACCATATTGGGTATAGGCCTTTAAGTTACTTCAGGTCCATTTGTAATGTTATGCAGACAGCATTTAAGCTTTGTATTAACTTAATAAATTCTTTGCTTATACAGCAGCATTCCAGAAACATAAAGAGGATATTCATCTGGAAACATGTTGCATTACAGGTACAGAGCTAAAGCTGGATATTTCATTTTGTTCAGAAATTATTACTTACTCTAATAATTATATTATGTTGCAGAAATTAATGACATCAATGTTGATGGAACTCACAGACCCATAGTATATGGAATAGGTAAGTGATGAATACACTAAAGATTAAGAAGGCTCCTTTAATGTCATTGAATGTGACCTAAGACATTGTGTATGCCTGATTCTTCTCTCAGGTGTCAATGTTAAAACAGGGGATTTGTTCCCTGCATCATTCCCTTATAAAGGGCCTGCAGAGGAGCTACGATCAGCACGGACTTTCACTGGGGGACAGGTAATCTTAAGTACAAAATAAAGTACAAAACTCAGTGTAAAGATCATCAGTGAAATTTCCCTTTGCCTTGCAGATGGCTGATATATATGACTCAAGTCAGGGTCATGTAAAAATCGGCCCCTGTAAGTGGTCTCCAAATCTGGATATTGCCTTCTGGTTGTCACAAGATGATGACACAATTTTAAAGGTAAAGGTATATAGAAGTAACTACCCTTTAAATGTGTTTTCCTTAATTATTTTATATACTCATATGTTTTTCATTTGAGGATTCTGTTGTGACAAAAACACTTGCATTTTAGTTAGTCTGACTCTGGTGTTTGTCTTCCCTGCACAGTACCTGTCCACCTCTCCCATGGCTGAGCCACCGCACTTTGTCCAGCACATGAAGTCGACCATACAGTTCATTTTAGAGCACCCCAACTCCGATAGCCTGTTTCCTGCAGGTCAGCCACAGCTGTACCACAGGACTGAGAGGGGGGACTGGGAGAGGATTGTGCAGTCATAGAGGCCTGCTCCTGTTTTTCTCTGAACCTTACATAATACTTGACTCCTCTCAGTGGAAACACTGTGACTCTTCCACTCCATATCTGCTTTTTGTTCACTGTGTCTTAACCAGAAGGTGACCGAAGACTGGACCATATGTCTGAAAAATGGCTTTCCTGACACAGCTGGCTGTAGAAGAAGAGGAGGAGAGAAAGAATAAGTGATTTTCATCATGCCTGTAATAACGAATCTCCCATCTTATGACATTGTATTAAATCTCTCTCATCTTGCATCACCTGCAGTAGAGCAGTAAGTCAGGTTGATTTCCTACAGCTGTATCACTGTCTTACTGTGTGTCCAGTAAAAAGACCATACTGATTGTTTTTTATGTTTAGCCTATAAACTGCAACAGTTAACTTTTTAAGTTCAGTATTCTACTAGTACAAAATCAACTTCGATAGAAATCTCATTTTATTGCCTTTATATTTTCAGTTCAGTTGCTGTTGATAATCATTAAGCAGGCATGGAAATTTTGAATAGGAGCAAAGGATTATACTGGTATGAATTGTTTGTTATATTGATCATTTAAAAAACTAACATGTTGCCATTTCCCAGACACGCCTGAATGCAACACAGTGATTGCATTACTATATGATAAGTTATCTGAAAGAAAGTTGGTGATTGCCTAGACTGCAAGTTAAAGCTCAGATTGATCTTTACCCAGTCAAATATCTGAAACCAAACTCAATCTAAAAACCAAAGGTCAAAACATGTACATACAAAACAACTGTATGGTCCTTAAATATAGACCTTGATAGATTTATATAGAAATACTGGGAAGGAATAATTACAGGTGGGAAGTTGCAGCGACAACAGCAACTTGAAGTGGTCCAAAATAGCAAAGAGAGCAAATTCCTAAACTCTGCATTGATGGGTAAAGGTGATTTTAATCTACAAATACACCTCCCTAATGAGACTGTAGTATGACACTTCATCACATACTGTAAACTACATACTGCTGTATACTTTGCTTTGAATGTCTGTTTTTTTTCTGTTTTTTTTAATGCGTGTGTACAGAAATCAAGCAAGCAACAAGGATTCTGTTGAAATGCTGGTTTTGTCATGTTTGAAATTTACAATTTCCAACAGCATTATCTGTCACTTTATAAGGCCTTTTAATAAGTTCTGTTATTCAGACAGTTGTAAGGTGCTTAAAGCATAAAATGCAACTTGTTGTGAACATACTGGAACTGTTGCTAAATAAATGTAACTGTATATTTGCATTGAGTATTCAGAGTGAAAGCGAGTTCAGTACTTCTGTAGAACAATGAAGGATGTGTGAATTACTCAATGCACTGCTTTTTGGGGACACAAAATATGAGCCTTACTACATATTACATTAGAACTCAATAAATTGGCCGAACCAGTAATTTAGATGTTGGTGGTATTACATGTATTTATATTTAATGTATAACTTGACAGACAAACAGGGGACAGTAAATCAAAAATCTTTCCTGTAAGTTTGCTAGATTTGATCCTCCACTGATAATATCGTGGTAGATCTGCTCAGCTTCGGGTTTCATGTTGCCGACAGCCGCGTGAAACCCATGAGGTTTCCCCGCAGCAAAAACAAACACAAGTGACGCGCTGTCCTGACAGCTTCGTGCTGTTACAGGTTACAGTGTCGCTCCACCCATCGACCTTACTGTTCTTCGATTTTACGTAAAAAAAAGGGGCGTTTTCGTTTTACGCAAACGGGAGCGTCGCGGCGGTCAAGAAGACTCTCAGTCTTGTGTCGGCTGACGGACACTGGAAAAGCGATTATCACCTCTGAGATTATTATTATTATAACTAGTGCTTTATATGAGAACCCTCACCGGTTTGTCGCTGATGAACGTCGTGAGACACTGAAAACCTGAACTGAAATGTACAGTGTTCGTGATGCGGTAAAGACCTGAACAGACAGACATGACGCTTGTGCAACCATCAGTAAGTTAATGGTTTATTTAGTTAACAAGCTGGAAGAACCACACACCGAGCTCATTTGACTAATTTCACAACTTTATATTTGATTCCACGGGGCGACAGTAACTGTAAAATAATGTGGCATGCGTGTATGAGACATGTCCGTCGTTTTCCGTGGGCCACCAACGTTACTCTGTACGGCTGTCTGTTCGCCGGAGGGGACGTCGTCCACCAGTGGTTCGCGCGGAGGGACGAAGTGGACTGGAGTCGCACGCGGAACGTGGCTCTGGTCGCGTTCAGTTTCCATGGCAACTTCAATTTCGTCTGGATGCGGTTTCTGGAGAGGAGGTTTCCCGGAAGGTCCGCCGGGATGTTGATGAAGAAACTTATCTTGGACCAGACTGCTGCGGCCCCTCTGGCTACCACTGTCTTCTACACAGGTCGGTGAGTAGTGGGCAGCCAGCCAGGGTTAAAGGTTAACTTCAAAACGCATCACTCATCTGTCACTTTGTGTTTACTGATGTCTGGCGTGATGAAGAGGAAACCTAAAGGCCAAAAACCTG
>JAUBNQ010000001.1:20006411-20026117 GCA_032353495.1 Ctenopoma kingsleyae | reverse complement strand
ACACACACACACAGAGCTAGAAAACAAGAAAGGGGTAACGCACACCACACCAGTTTCATCTCCTCTTATGACTAAAACAAACACAAATACTGCTTGTAGTGTTTGTCTTGCACTTTCTATTTTGTGTTCACCAGCTGTTCTTCCTTTGGGGGGCGTGGGGAGGGGACTCCAGCAGCAGCAGCAGTGTGTGTAAAGTGCGACTGCAGGATATGTCGGTTGCATCTGCATTGGATGTCATACAAATGCTGAAATTCCTGTTGTTGAGCACCATGTGGTTGCCGCACCATGCATGATCCACGCTCTCCAGGCTGTTCAGACCTCATTAAATCATAATCCTGGAGTACAGTGATGAGCCAGTTTGTTTTCATCTAACGGGGGTAATTCATTAATTGGATGTGTGTCTTGCATCTGCCGGTGATGTGAGGTGTTAACCTCACCTGTCCCCGGTGCACAAGTTCCTTTTAATTACACAGTATCAAAGCTGCTCTTTCGTTGTAATGTTTTTAATGCTGAGTATGTGTGAGCGGACTTGTCATATGAGATGGAGCTGTTAAACCATTACTGAATCAACACAACGCCACTTTAAAATGTCCAGACGAGACTTAATGCAGCTAGGTCTTATTGACGGTGAGCGTGTGGCCGAGAGTGAGAGAAATGAGTGTGTGCAGAGCAAGAAAGGGAGAAAAGATGAAAAAAACATTTCTCAAATTTTCCTCCTGCTTCACTGGTACAAACTTTGATTTGGCGTCAGCAATCACGTTGGGTGGTGATTCAACAACAGTGAGGCACAAACAAACCGGGCCCGTCTGTGCAGACTTCTGTCTACCGTGGTGAGTCAGCTCTGTCTTCAAGTATCCATGAAAAGTACCACAAAACGCAGACTGCAGTTTATGTTGCTGCAGAGCGACAAAGTCCTCTAACGCTACAGGAGATACTGTGGATAAATGTCATGCATCACATCACCAGGATTAAAGATGGAAATAGTTTGTTTACTCAGGTGTATGAAAACCTGTCAGACTGTGGACTGGGGATTTTGTCGTCTTATAGTGTAGTCGTGTTAGGGAGTGAACACTTCACAGCCAGTATGGATAGCACGAACGATTAAAGACACCAGTATTCTTTGAGAATATGCTATTGTATTTGCTGATTTTTGTTGTGATTATAAATAAAATAACATTGGTTTTGTAGACTGCTAGTGGAATAGAAAAAGATGTGATCTTTGACCCTGGAAAATTATAATTTCTCATATACCTACTATAGACTAAATGATTAATTTATTAAAGGAAATAATGAAAATGATTGTTACTATCAGTGTCAGCTGAGTGATTGTGTTGGTATTCAGTCTTACCAGATCTTAGACTTCCCATAAAGCCCATAACTTGTTTTTCAGTAGACAGCCCCGCCTGTCAAATGCACATTTCTCCAACAACTCCACGTGTCCAGGTCGTGACCCCATCTTTCTGTTATAAATTTGAAAAATGATAAATAACCTTGATGACATCAGCATGACCAGGTTATAAATTTTGTGACGACCTTACAGTCATGGTGGCTGTTGCCCTTGCACTTGGCCATGAAGCTTTCTATATTTGTAGGACCAACACGGCCACGGTGACCGGTGTGCCCTCATCAGAGGTGACGGAGCTTTCAACTTTAATCAGCACGAGCGTCGTCATTCACAGTTACAGCCACAGCACAATTTATAAGTCATTCAGAGAAACCTGACCCTGAAAGCATCCTGTTACGTTAAAATGGTTCTTCACTCCTCTCATCTGCGTCTTATGTTCACATCTTAGTCCCCGCAACACAAATTGCCGGGCGGACATGTGAGGAAGGAGGAGCCAAGGAAAGATGGTTTTAAGCATCCTTTCCTCCTGCCCGTCATCTGAAGTGACGTCTGTTTCTGACGACGACAGCACAGCAGGCTGTCAGTTGGAAGGTGTAAAGAGCTTTGTATGCGTTTGAGTTTCTATTTGCATGGATAATGTCATGCACTGTCAAATTAGACTAAAGGTTAACATTTAACTGCTGCCAACACAGAAATGTGAATGTGAAATAAAGTCTCTCCGCAGGTTTCCATTAAACAAACATTTTTTACAAGCATCTGCGCATTTTCTATAAATTTAGGCGGATGCTCCTTTAATAATTTACATTGATGTTGCATTTGAATTTTGGGAGAAGGAAAGGCTGGATGACATGCAGCAAAGGTGCTGAAGAGGAGGAAACAATGGCAGGTACTACACAGTTATCTTAAACCTATCAACATACTGTGTATTTGTTGTTTATGCGCTGTGAGATGCTGGTGAGGTCCGTTTGTTGCAGCGGTCAGATCAGAGCAGTAAGTGCTTCCTGGCTGCAGTGTCTCTGAAGGTTATTGGCAGATATGGTGAGTGTGAGGTCAGTGGTTCAGTTGAGGGAGGAATAACCCGGTCAACAAGGAGCCACAGCTGGTCATTGTTCCATCACAGTTTTTCATCTCTTCTACATCAGCAGCCACTTTGACAAGTTCCTTATTTAGAAAATGGCTTTAAAAAGCCTCTGTTATATTCTTAAATCCTGTTTTTCTGCATTCCAAACGTCATATTAACATTATCAGTGACTGATGCACATCAGTGGAAAGCAGTCATTTATGTGTGCACGGCTCTAATAATAAGCTTTTCTAACATGGCTAGTGATTTTTCTTCTGTAGTTCCCACCCACCATCTCTTAAGCACTGCTCAAGGTGAAGAGAACTACGTACAGACATGTCTTTGTGGAGGTAAAACAACTTTGTATGATAGTTGTTTTCTTCCTAATTTCTGTCCTTATTAATTTTTACTTTATGTCCGTCTGCCTCTCAGGTCATTCAGATGTGTCCATGGCAGAAAGCACCATGTCTCCAGAGGAGATCGAGGTGGAGATGGCTCGTATCCAGCGCCTGCGAGAAGTCCTGGTGCGCAGAGAGTCCGAGCTGAGGTTCATGTGAGTTGCTGAATTATCAGTTCCAGTGTCCTTGAGTGGGTGACGAGGTTTGGCCTTGTTGCCATGACAGTTGACAATATCATCATGACACACTGCAAAGGCTTCTAAGTGTATCCTCGTGACATAAGTCGGCTGTTTTAAGACTGTTCAATACTGAGAGAAACACTCCATTTGTTCATTGATTATTCAGAGGGCTGGATGTGCCAATAACAGCTGAATGAGTCACCAAGATGAACTCACTGGCTCCTCATCAACATCAGCTGTCAGGATTATGAATCAGTGTTTGGGATGACATTCTGTATTTATTTCCTATGTCTAAACCCTCACTGCCTTTATCACAGGAATGTTGTTTTGTGGGTAACCAGACAACCTGGATATTGATAAATTATTATCAGTCTGGTCTGTCATGGTGTTGTTGTAGACAACTAATAGATATTTTTATTGCCAATTTAGCTGCAGATATTTTTTCTCATTTGGTCTGTAGAACATCAGAAACTAGAGAAAAAGCTTTTCACAGTTTGCTAGAGCCAAAGGTGATGCAGTCATGTCTTATTTTTTGCAACGTACGACATTTGACAAATTGCTTGAAAAATGAATTTAATTATTTATTAAGATTGTTATTATTTATGTGCTTGCACAAGACTTGAGACCAATCCACTCTCTCTCTCTCTCTGCTCTGCTCTGCTATGTTCTCTTATGCTGCCCGTCATTATGATATTAGAATAAATGAGAATTCGCCATCATGTACTAATAAAACAAAAATAACGGAAATGCTCTGATTAGTTAGAAAGGTGAGTCTCACTTAATATCTTTGCACTGGCAGCGCTGTTCAGTGAGTCTGCGTCTCAGGAGGCTTCAGCTAGGACGACTTCTCCAAAGTTTTGGAACATATTTCTAGTAACAAAACTATATGAAGAAGTTACATACTGCATCTTTAATGATGAATCAATTATAACTTACAATATATATCAATCAACTAATTTAACAAATTGTTGCAGCTTTAATTTGAAACTCACAGTACACATATGGTTTGACCAGTCAACCAGAGATTTGGCTGCACTATTTATAATTAATATCTCTAACATTAATAGTGTTTTAGAGAACTCAACTCATTGTGTTACACCATCGCAGATAATATTGTTATTGTTATAATACTGTTGAAAACTAACACAAGTGAGCCAGGAACAATAATTAGATATCGCACTTTTCTAAAACCAAATTCAGTGTGGAAATATAAGCCAGTGTCTCATTCACTTTATTTGTCTGTTAAAACTTTATCACATCGTATAAGCCCTGTCACTTTGAATCGAACAGCGTGTTTTGTAGGCCATTACACTTCTAAAATCTCCAGCATGCCGGTCGGCTGCTGCACATGTGAGAGAACTCGCTCATTTGATGAAATTAGTTCACACGCCCACTTGAAAAGCTTCATTACGGAGCCATGCTGCTTGCTGCTTACATCTCTGATGTCAGGATCTGTGTGACTCAACACAGACACAAACACACAATTAGCGGATGGGGTGTCGCAGAGTGAAGAAGCTGCTGACACACAAGGCGTAAAACAAAGGAGAAAAACACAGAGATGGAGAGAAAGAAGCTGAAAGGTTGGCTGTGCGGGGAGGAAGAAAAAGCAGGGGGGTGTAAAGTGGAGCAACAGGGATCAATACGGAGGGAAGTGGAGACGAGGGAGGACGCTGTGGATGAGTCATCAGCCTGATCTATCACTAGGAGAATTAAACCTGTGGTAGTTGTCGCTGGTCCGCAGAGAGAGAGAGAGAGAGAGAGAGGTGGGGATTTAAGGAATGAGGGGAAAATGTTCTAAAAATGTTCAACATAGCAAAAATAAGGAATCTTCTCTCTCAGCATTAGTATCAGTTGGAGTATTACATTCGGCATTTTACTTATAATTAAAATTATAGTTATGAGTTATAATCTCTTGGTGCTGTGTAAATTGTCTGTTTGCCTCAGCAATTTGCATGAAAAAGTGGTTCCTGCTGTCAAATCATATTTAATATCATTTGATTGACAGAAACCATCCCAACATATTTTCAGCCTTATATGCTATTTAGTTGTGGTTTGTGATACCATATAACTCTGGCTAAGATCAATTCGATCAGAAACAGATGCCCTGGAAGTGGAAGTGGAAGCAGCTAACGCAGTCTGTTGTTCTTTAATCTGACTTACTGTTTTCTTTCACGTTCTTTTTTTTAGGATGGATGACATTCAGCTCTGCAAAGATATCATGAGTTTAAAGCAGGAGCTGAGGCAGATTGTCACAGTACCAGGTACCAGTACCATATATATATATATTGACACACACATATACTTTCTATCCAGCTGTAAACCAAACAGATGACTAACAGTTGTTCCTCTGTGTATTCAACTGTTCACGCTCCCTGTTTGCACTTAACCAAAAATAGAGTTTTTGGCAAAAAGTATGTCTGCTCACAGCTTAGCTATAACCTCAGCAGACTATGCAGTGTAGATCATATGTTTCAGGGACACACTCAAAAATACACCCATCATCGCCGTGAAGACAATATGAGCTGATGGAAGCTGTCCAAGCAAAATGTCCAAAATGAATCTCACTAAACACTTGTTTTTATTCCCTGGACATTTTCGTGCTGCATGCTTGGTGCAGAGTACAGTATTAACTGCTCAGTCAGTTGCAGCGTCGCCTGGGCCTCTGCCTGACATGCTGCGAGAATGTGCTCAAGTGGTTCACTGACGTCAAATGCCTCGCACATAGAAACACATACATGCCGCTCTGCATACAGAGAGCCTGGCAACAGGAGGAAGACACGCCTCCTCACGGGGTCTTTACGTCGTGTGTGTGTGAGAGAGAGAGAGCAGGAGGGGCTAGTGTTCTGTTCAAGGACGCATCCACTGCAACATGACACATGGTTGTTAATCAGCTGTTGTGGAAATTTAATCAGTGAGCTGTGACACACTGTAGGTTGATTTTTAAATCACTCAGCATGTGGACAAAATAAAAAAAACACCAAACAACTTAATGGGATCCGGAATAACGTGCAGTGATGCTTTTGTTTTTGTGAATATTGTCATTGGGATATTTTCTGATGACCTAGGTAATGTTGCTAGTGTTGTTGACTTGATTAAGACGCTAATACACAGACCTCATTCATACTGAATATGATCATAACTTTTTCTGCACAGTAACTGTGGCAAAAAGGTTTAACCCTCTTGTTGTCTTCGGGTCAAAAATGACCTGAAACTGTTTAACAGCAGAGAAAACCCCCTAAATGTTGTTTTTTCAGCTTGAAATTTTTTGACTTTTCCTAAAGTGACCCCAACATTAGAAAAATGGAAATAATGGCTTTATTCATTTTTCCATGGAAGCCGTACACGAATTGAGTACAAAGATTGTCTTCGGGTCATTTCTGACCCGGCAATTAAAATCACAGTCACAGAGTCAGTTAAAGACTACAAAACACAAACACACACACACACACACACTGCTGATTTATCTTAAAAACCTTTTCTGTGCAGGTGTACCATCATCTGTCCACAACTTTCAGAGATCATGCAATTGCTTTATTTGAGATCTTTAGTGAGGGCGGGTCATTTTTGACCCGGAGGACAAGGGGTGTATAGTGAAAGTGATGACAGCAGGTTCACGATTATTATTATTTGTATTTTCTTTCATGATTTATTTATTTATTTTACTGTTCAATTACAATTATCCACATTGCCAAGAATTAATTTCTGTTGGAGAAATACAGTTTCCTTATTATCCACCTCTTGTTTATTTGTAACTCCAGAATAAAAACACCAGGTTGGTAAAAACCACCATATTCTGTCCCCAGAACCAACTCCTCCTCATCATCATCATCGTTCCTGTGAGCCACTTGTGCCTCATGTATGCAGTGTATTCTGGCATCCCATGACTTCACTCCAGCACAATGGGAGTCACGCGACAAACAGACCCTTCATGCTGCTTCTCAGATTACCCTGTCCTGGGGGTGGGGGTACACTCAGTAGCTGCACCACTCAACTTTATTTCCGGATGTGAGAAAGAGCTGATGTTCACAGTCATTTTTCAAAGCCTTTACTCAAACAGTCTAGATATCAGCAGTGCCAGATAGTCCACCTCAGCAGCTGTATCCGTGTTTGCGTGTATATGCACTTTGATCTGTTTTCGGTGCTTTGCAGTGTGTGAAGGTTAGAGAACTGAGACAAAGCAAAGTGGATGATGCATTTGTGGAACCGTGAATGCAAATTCCTTCTCCAAATGAAAAAAAAAGAAAACCTTGCTGGGAGCTTGCTGGTGTTTGTATCATTAAGTCAGCGCCTTATTTGTTATAATTTATACATGAGAGAGAATTCTGTTCGTGATGTAACTCTGTTTAGGAGCCAGCTGACTTTGCTGTAAGGTCACTTTGTTAAGGTCAGCTACCTAAAAAGTACTGTATCTGCTGTGATATACAGTACTGTATGTGGGAAAGTAAAATGTGAAGCTTTTCGTTCTGCCTTCTTGCCCATCCCTCCAGACATCTGTTTATTTGTTTATGACTTAGTCTTTCATTTTCTTTCTCCCTGTTTCCCCCAGAGAAAGAAAAAAATAAGAAGCACAGGCAACGAGAAGAGGAACTGATCCTGAAGATCCATAAACTGGTGCAGAAGAGAGATTTCCTGGTGGATGATGCTGAGGTGGAGAGATTAAGGTAGAGCGCTCCGACATACAGGCACAGTTAATATCCGGGAGGACGAACAGTACAGGGAAGTGACTGTTTGTTTGTTTACTCAGTGTTAGAATGAAGCACATCTTCTTTCTTCACCTGATACACATAGGACTGTTTAGAAACAGTGGGAAGGAGACTCATTAGAGTAAATGTGCGGAACAAATGTGAGCATGACTGAAGGCGGGGGAACGGGATCCCTTCATCAACACAGCACTGCCTGCTGTGTGCGTGTGGGAGGGAGGCTGACTGATGACCGTGGCGATGTATTGTCATTTTCTTCTTCATCCTCTGCTCCCACAGACAACCCACACAGTGTGACACTGAGATAATGTTCAGATAGACCAGATATAAAATCCCAGGCCAGTTTTAAATCATGCGATGAGCAGATTTCTGTTTATTCAGAATTATTCTGTATGACATAGTTAGAAAAGTGTTTAACACTGTAATGTTGCAATTTTTGTATTAACATACTCAAGTCTCAGAGTTAAGAATAGGTTTTTCTAAAAAAAATAAATTTCAAATCAGTTAAATAGAAACATTCAACAATTCATTTGAACATGATGTGTTGAATTACATTTGAATTGCCAAATAAGAAGAGACTGTATTGTACCTCAGGGAGAAAGAGGAGGACAAGGAGATGGCCGAGTTCCTCAGACTGAAGCTGATGCCTCTGGAGAAGAAGCTCAAAGTCACACAAAGTGAGTGAAATGTTAAACATAACCCACACGCAGTAAGAAAGACACAGGAGAACTGTGCAAATTTACATCCATGGTGTGATCATTTCTGTTTTCTTCTTTCTTTATGACAAGATCCTCCAAAGCCTAAGAGACAGATCCCAGAGCCGCCTCCCAATAAACCCTCCATCACCAAGTCAGGGGTGACCATCATTAAGGACTGCTGTGGAGCCACCCAGTGTACCGTCATGTAACCAACCCTGTCAGAAACAACACACTCTCGCATCACATGATCCGCCACACATCACATCCTGGGACTCAGAGAACCTCTAAGCTATTCAGGAGTCAGGTTTGTTAAATATGGTTTTAATCACAAAAGGCCAGAGGTTTGGATGCTGATCACTAATCTGTAACAGTCGGAGCATGGGTACTGTAAATATAAAAATCAGAGGTCTTCAGTCAGAAATATAAGGGGTCATTCCTTTCCTTTTTCAAGCTGGCTGTAGTATGTAGTCTATGATAATGTGTACATGTAAGTAGAGGACTACAAGCACAATGTCTACAAAGTGAAGTGCTGGGGTTCTCCGTCTGCCAGGAAATGAATGTTGTCATGTATTTCTTCTTCTACTTCAGCCATTTATCACAAAGCAGTGAACCTCTTACTTTTTCCAAGACCCGACTCAACATTTCTGTCCTTATTCCCGGTCTGTGGAACATGTGTGGTTCCAACAGGTATAAATATGCTAGATTGAAGTAGCAGCAAGTGAATCCTGTAGTAAGGAGCTGAGCCATATTTGACACCATATTTTGGCTCCAACACCAGAATGATTCTCTGCACATAATTGGCAGAATAAATATACTTACAAATTGACACAATGAAGAGAGAAAATGAACGACTGCTGTCACTGCTACAAAGATGGGTCATATTAGGCTTAGTATCCTGGTCATACCAACATCAGCTACCAAGAAATACAGACTGTGGTAGGACATCATAAAAAGTTATTACAGATATTGCTGACAATATGCATCCTCTGAATTTAGTCTTGCATTTTTAGGACAAACACCAGGGAATGAATGCAACTCTTGTAAATGCCTACAATAGACAATGTGTGTTTGAGTGTATTTAGGAAATTAGTGACTCATGCCAGTGTTGCTTTGTCACTTTACGTTCCTCCTGATAACTTAGTGTTCTGTAGTACTATAGTGAGTTTATGAAGGTCCTAACGTTGAATATTGAACAAATATGCAGAAAATAAGCTGAAGCTACCTGTACATATATGTTTAAATAAAGAGCAACTTTCAGGAACACGCTGTGTGATTTTGTTTGGCAATTTAACTCTTTGAAACAACAACAAAACACAGATGAGGCAGAAATTATGCTTGTGAAATTTATTAACAGATTTCTTTGGTCCCTTCAACAACGTTAGACTGTTACAATGACGTGTGTGGTGAGGCAGTAAAACTGTGACTGAGGGGAAAGAGTTGAGCAGGTAAACAAAACAATCAGGAGGCGGAGGTTTGAAGGACACAACAGCACTGACTAAAGGAAGTATTGTTCAATAGTAAATTGTCAGACTAATTATGTTGTACATGTTGTGCAATGTAAAAATGTAATAAGATGTGAAGAAGAAACAATTATATCCAACAAAGAGGCCAAAGAGGACAATTTTCTTTTTCAAACCCCACCAAACGCAAAATTTCACTTATGCATTTAAGTGCATATTAATACAGGGACAATAGCTTCTCAATGGTGTAATCAAAAAGTAGTGAGAAGGCTAAATGGGAAGGTTAAAAATACATCTGAGTTAGTTGCCACTGCAGAAAGCCTGACAGGTGCTAGGGTTTGCTCAAATATACAAAAAGTAAAATGTGTTCATATCACCTGATTTAAATCTAGACATTTCTTGTGAGCATTTTAAGCCACTTTCTCTCATGAGTAATTCTAAACCATTTATTGTTCTGAACTGCGCATTTCTTCAAAGAGTTTTTCAGACAGCCAGTAAAACACTGCAGGAGAGACATGAGCCACAGCCCTATTTAAAAACTGGCATTGCAGACATTTTGGTGAGTTGGCAGATGGAATCTCTCAGCATTAAAGGCTTTTCACACCAAGTCAAAATTAAGTCTGACAAAGAAAAATGTGGTATAAACATTGCTGAACACTTAAGGTGCACAGAAACTGAATAAATGGGCTCCTACCCATTTCACAAACCTTTTCGCTGAACACAAACACGGCAACCATTTTTACTTCTGTGGTGCCTGGGTCGTGCTAAACGTAATGGGCAGCTGACATTACTTGGTGGCAGTTCAACAGCCTGCAGTCTGGTAAACACTTGAGACAGAAGACAACAGAAAACCAATACACATCAATAAGTAAAAACTCATCTAAGGATATAAGGGATGGAGAGGTAAGATGGCAGTTTCCTTCAGCACCGTGGCAAATACAAGCCATTGTAAAAGCCCGGCAGTTTCCAGAGAACCGCAGAGGTTCTCTGTGTGTAGGTCACAGTCTGTTCAGGAAGCTCCTCTGAGCCCCCGTGCTGCTCCACAAACAGCCTATTGCCTCCTGTTCCATCTGTTTTCCCTAAAACTCACAACCATTCACTTTTTCATTAAAAATCAAAACTCAGGAGTGCTCACTGCTCCCCTTGAACTCATCAACTCAGTGTGGATGTCACCTCTGATCCAGTACCGACCAGCAGCAAGGTTGTCTCAAAAAACCTTGAGCATTTCAGTGGCAACTGTGAGTGTGACGCCAACTGTAACATACTTAAAACATGGTGGAAATAAAAGACTGATCTTAAAGTATGTCTTAACCATCATCTGTTCCCGTCTGCTCCTCCTGGGCTTACACCATGCATAAACTCATTTATGCACACCATGCACATTTCACACCACCGTCTCCAGTGTAAACCACGCAGACAAAACACAGCTAAAAGAACACAAACACACTGACTGCTGGCTAACGACAGAGCATATTCAGTTCCTGCTGCCTAGGCAAACATGTGGCTAGATTATTAAAGAGCCGCCCATTTCTCTTTCAGACCTTCATTACTGGCCTCGGAGACATGAGCTTTGCTGTAAAGTCAGTCAAAATACAAGAAATTCCTGAGAGCAGAGCTGTTGCAATGTCATTCAAAAACCTTTCAATCCAAACTTATAACTATTCAAAGTCTGTTAGCTTCCACTAAAGAAGACACTACCTTAACAGTTAACACAGAAACTGTGGTTTCACTCCAATCCCAACATTGAATTGCCACCAGATACACCGCACATTCAGGCCAAACTCTTCCACAGACCAAGTCCTGCATAATAAACAGAATACAGTCCTTAAGCTACTTTACAGCTGAGACAAAAGATGAAAATATACCTCAGAGAAGCTACCTCTTGGTAAGAAGAATGAAACGGGCAGGTGCTAACTTGGTTGACATGTCTGGGGATACCTACAAAGTAAAATCACCAAAAATGAGTTCAAAAATAAAAATTCTGTCTTTGGGTTTACAGAAAGTAAATAAATACATAGAAATGTTGGAATATGGTTCATGAACAAAACATCACTTTAAACCTTCTGCTGTCAATTTTATAAACTGAGGATGTGGGTAGTTACATTTCTTGGATTGATAAAGAAAACCTAGTTTCTCAGTCCTAGCATTTCTTAATAATATCGTCTAATCAGTGACAACTAACTCAGGTTAATTTTTGCCTGTAAGCCACTGAATGTCATAAACATGGCTCTAAAGTGAAGATAAATATAAATTAACTTCCCTCATCTTGAAATCAAACAGGTTATTGTAAGCGAATCTGATAAATTAAAGAGCTGCAGAAAATCTGCAAGAAGAAAATCACAGCTTGGTGAATGTCATGGCAAAGACACACTGATTGTGAAACAAAGAACAAAGATGGCCGAGGAGTTACAGAAAAACCAGAAAAATGCAACAGCCTATTAGGATGTAGAGGGACAATATCAGTGCTTTTCTGGGTTCACTTCTGTATAGTGTATTAAGTGTAGCTGGTCAACTCCTAGAGTTACACTATATGAGAACGGCTATGTGTATGTGTGAATAAATTAAAGGCCTGCTGTGAATGAGAAGTTGGCAGCCAGCTTGATTCTGCTGCGCGTGGTTCTTTTGCTAGGACTGTCCACAGACAAGGGCGTCTTCATGTTGGAGGCCAGTGGGTGTTTGGTGCCTGCAGAGTCATCTGTGCTGCCAGACTGTTCAGGTGGATCACGTGTGCCGTCAGCTGCAGCTGCTAACTCAGGCTCGTCACTCTCTGAAATCACACATACAAGTAGAAACTGAGCTTACACCTAATAGAAAACAGGAAAGGTGCAAATAGAATGAGGTGAAGTGTGATGTTCTCATTAAAATGTATTTTATTCTCTCCAACATTTTTGAAAACCAGAAAGCAATGTGCAATTTGTTATTTTACAAATAAGAAGTCAGCATAAAACTTCACATTGAGAGACTGGCTGGCAGGAGGCACATTAGATTATTATTGTTAAACACCCCTACTTGTATCAAGTCTAGTGCTTATTTAATTAATAATGTTGAGAACATAGTTTTAAGTGCAAAAGGCAAATGCCCAATAGCACAATCAAAGCCAAGTGACTTTAACAGGGTTTAAAAACAGCCATGCAAAACTATAATGAATTGATAAGTTTAAATGGAATACAAATTCATGAAACTTAAAAACATTAAAACTGACCTGCTGGTGGAGGAGTTTTCTCCTCAAAGTGTATGAGGTCTGCCTCCTGGAGGACAACAGGGTTGGGGTGGAGCTGAGGTGATGGTAGGCAGGACGGTACAGGACCACACAGCAGGTCCACTGGGGATGTCAGACACAACAGCTCTGACTCTGCAGCTACGTCGTCACCTTACAGGTGGAGAACATCTTGTAAAAACACTGAGAAAAGCTCAGAGACCACATAGAGCATGCATAGTCACATATGTATGATTACAGTGTCACTTTATTTTTAAAATCATATTCAAATGACTGGGCAGTTTATGTACAGACATGTGCTACCTGAACTGTGGGCTCCAGAAGTTGCATTGCTAACTGGGCTGTCTCTGGGGCTTTCTGCGTTTGCTCCTGGCTGGGGGCTGTTGGGGACTGAAGAGCTTGCCTTTGCTAAACACAACACACAGGAATCCATATTACATATACATACAATACACTGTGCAGGCATCAGCTCATGAAATCACATCAGTGACACCTTTACCTTTCATATCGTTCTTCAAAACGATAATCCTCTTGTGACCGTGTCCTTTGATCCAGACCACCTGATCATGACATGTCCCCAAACAATCAGAAATAAAATCTTAGGAAATGACAACAGATTTGTGTAAAATCTTCTAATCTTATGTCTTCTAATACCCTCACATATGACAATAAAACAATCCATCTATAAAGAAGCCAGTTTAGAGGTGAAGAACAATATGTGCTTCCATTGAAATGAATGGAGGCAATGCATTGATGCACCAATGATTATGAAAAGTGTAGAGTAGTAATACTACTGGACAGCTAGGTCTATGGTAAAGTATGAACATTACTCCCACCTGTGGAATAGCACCAAGTAGCTCATCAGTGCTGGCATATCCATAAGAACGTGGTTCAAGGATGCAGCCTGTAAATTTGTTATAAGCCCCCTGGAACTCAGTCAGGAAGATCTGGTTGTAGTGGTAGGTGTGGAGCAGGGCACGTACATTGCGGGCGAACTGATAAAGCCTGGTCAGCCTTACCCACCCTTCACTGTGACCACTGGCAGTGCTGCCAACTTTTCCATTTTCATCACTTTCCTCATGGTACAGCTATTACAGAAGAAAAAAACAAAACACTGTCAGTTCTGCCTGTGGAAGTAAAGATTAACACTGTGATAGGAACAGAAAAAAAAAAAAAAAAAAAAAAATTTAAAAACTCCTCTGTCCTTCTACTCACCTCCACAAGGTAGGGCAGACTCTTAAGCAACTCACTGAGGGAGAGGAACCCATATTCACATGGGTTGAGCAGGGCTCCATGTGCAGTCAAATAATACTGGCTCAGCTCCTCCACCTTGAGACCCATGATGACCTGGTCCTCTTCTTGAGACATGAGTATGGCCAGTAACTGGGAGGTCAGTGAGCGCAGAGACTTCCTGTTGATCAACTGCACTTCCCGACCCTCTAAGCCATCCACCACCTTGAAAACAGAAAGAAAGTAGGCTTTTTTCCTCCTGTGTTGATCATAGTAAATGAGAACTGTTCGATGTCTGATTCTGCCCGCAACTTTAAATCAGAGATGAAAAGTTAATTACATTAACCAGACCAAACATAGTGTAACTAACAACATTACAGCTGTTTCAAGCAGCAAGCATTTCTGAAGGTATGTAAACTTTGCATTATCTGGGGAAAAACGACAGCTAATACATTACATCCTTGGATGTGTTTTTTTTTTAACCTTCACAACATGGCAGAGTTTAGTTAGAAGAGCTGGCAGAGAGGTGGCGTCGTAGTCCTGCAGGCGTAGACCATAACCAAAGGTCTTGCTGTACTCCGTGAGCAGCTGGCTGACAGGAAGGCTGGAGTTTTTCTGAGCCCGAAGCAGCTTGACCAGCTGAGCTGCCAGAGCCTTGATACGCTCCACTTCTGTCAGAGTCAGCACTTTCTCCTCGCCGCACTCCAACACCTGCCAAAGGCAGCAAATATTAGACGGCAAATTTGTCAAACAATGAAAGTAAAGACACTTTTTGCACAGAGCACCAGATGCCAAAATGTGTGAATAAAATGATTAAGAAGGAGAACAGGTCATTTCATATTCTCAGTTCTAACTAAGTGCACAGAGACAAAGGAGAAAATGCAAGATGAGCCACACCTGACCAAGTGAGTGCAGGCATCAGCTGTTCAGCTTTATCTGAATCAACTTAAAACCCAATGAGAAACAATGTCAGACGTTCTAGTCCTAGTTCCTGCCACATTCCTCTTTGTTGCACAATCTGGTGGCGCAACATTACACTATCATGTCCATATTCTGTTTATTTTATTTCATTCTGTATAGAATCAAAAACACTGAGAGTTTGGACATCAAGAAGTACAGAGTGTTTTACTCACCATCAGTACGTCAGGGATTGCTTCGAAGAGCTCCATGAGTTTGGTGAAACCATAGTAGCTGAGTTTGCACTGACGACCAAAGTGGTGGTGGTAGGTGGGGATAAATTTACTGAAGGGCATTCGGCAATGAGCCTGATGACGAAGGAGGTCTACCACCTCCTTCCCAAACTGCTTGGTACGCTCCATTTCCTCCACTGTCCGTTCTGCGGAAAAATAAGAGGGGATTCAGTGAAAAACAAAATCAAAAATGATTTTAGAATTTTAAGATGTTTACATTACTCAGACAAAACAGTATTGTTCTTATATTGTTGTATAATTTGTTTTTTAGTAATGGCAACTCAACAACAATGTGCCACTGCAACAACGTCAAACATTCCGGGGGGAAAAAAAAAAAAATAATAATAATAATGTTTACATAGCTACAGCTGGTAGTAAAACACGGGTATGGGACAGACATGTACAACTTTTATTTTACTTCCAAATAAGTGTTTTTAATAACTAGTTTAAACAGACCTCTTTTTGGAACAGAGATGACTGTGTCTGTGTCTTGATGGGTTATGGTGATAGTAGTGTCAGGGATCTCAGTCAGCAAGTCCATTAGGTCACATATTCCATAGTCGACCACCCTCCAGTCTCTTGAAAAGGACCTGAAAAAGAATCACAGATAACAGAGACACCTAGTTTTCTCAAATGTGCTAGCATTTTTCTCAGTAAGATGGAAAAAAACATCTACAAAACACAAAGACTATATGAAGACGTCACAATGTTGACTGACCAGTGGTAAGCCTGCATGAAGTCCTTGATTGCCACTTGTTTGCTGGCTTGAAACTTAAGCAGTTTGAGCAGGTCTTGGGTGAAGCGCTTCACCTGAGCACGATGAGTCAGGGTCAGGAGGCGTTTGGTACCCATACCCAAGATCTGTGGGTAAATAAATTAAAACAGTGAAATACACATAACATGTAAAATGACTAAAAAAACCTCATTAGGGTTGGTAAATAAAAACTGCTGTGGTATTTGCTACATCTACCTGCAGGACATGTGGCACAGCCTCCAGAAGCTCCAGCAGCTTGGAGTAGCCATAGTCAGAGACACGGCACTGTTTGGCAAAGTGATGGTGATATGAGGGTATGAACTTGCTGATGGGCATGATGCAAGATGGCTGACTCTTCAACAAATCAATGATCTCCCGGCTGAACTGGATGAGCTGTGGGTTGCCAACTGGACTCTTGCAGCGCTGAATCCATGGCTCTGAAGAAAAAAGTTCAAGTGTCTAAAATACCTATATCTGACTAGTAATTATAACACTTTGAAGGAGTGGTACTGCAAGAAATTAACAGATTTGACCTCAAATGTTAACCAAAACAACATTTTGAGACTTGTGAGTGATCCTACCGGAGTTTGGTGCTGGCGGTTTGTTGTGTATCCATTTGATAACTTTGAACCCATTTTGAGCTGTGACTATTGTGATACTTGGAACACAGGTAATGAGGTGCTCCAAGGGAACACCACCCTCCAGTGTCTCATTGCCAAGCTGCAGTGGCCTGAATTTCGCAGCATAGCAGTCGGGAAAACTAAAAGGGAAAGGAAAATACAACTCAATCAGGAGAAAATGTCACATTTTAGCTGAAAAGTTATCCCTTGATTTTAGAGCTGATTCTCACCTGAGCAGCGGAAGGGTACCCTCATGTGAGTGCAACAGACTGTGGACATCCGAGGCTAAGGTGCTCAGAGACATCACAACAAATGGGATTTTATAGGAGTCAGGGTCAAAGTCGGCCTCACTACAAAAAAAAAACAAAAGGATACATTTGGGGAATAGTGCGGAAGAAAAGACATTTTAGATTCAGTTCTTCAAAACAGGAAAAAGTGCTAGTTGAGGTAAATGGCAGGTCAGTCTAAGATGCTTCAGGGGAAGTGCCTAACAATCCTGGACTAACATTAACCCTCGAACCCATGAGGTTGTCAAATGGTCCAAACCTAATGGAGGCTGATCTTTACTATGCTCTTCATGATTAAAATAAATAAAAAGTAATTTGATTGAATTATGGGTGTTTTAAGCAAGACTAAAGGCAAAACACAGAATTAATTGACAATTTATACTGTATGCTTTTAATAACAGTCAAACCAGACAGGGATCATTGTTGACCCAAGAGGACAAAAGGTGTATGCAATTGGGAGGACATTACGAGGCAATACTACAGATTCAATCCAATTTTATACATACTAGGTGCATTGTACAGTATGTAACAATGTTAAAACCTGAAGTCCTGCTGTGCATAGTGTTGTCTGCAGACAGGTTCATGGTACTCCAGCTCCTCAAACACGACAGGGCTGCCGCTTGCTGAGGAGGAGCCCTCCTGGGACTGGGAAGACCCCAGTGGACTCTGACGGATTTGGCTGCTGGGCAGAAGGCACACAAGCCTTGAGCCTCCCTGTTCCCGCACTGCCACCACCTCTGGTAGCCTATACAGATCCCCAACCACAAGCTTACGGGAATATCTGAAGAGGTAACAAAAGAACATATAATCTGGTAGTACACACAAAAACACACAACTTTGGAATGCATAAAATCTTACAATTAGCATAGTCTAAGAAGCAGAGTAGATGAGTTAGAAAATATGTATCACTGCAGTTTTTTAAGTTGCTTACTTTTTCTCATAGATCTCAGTGAACTTGAATAAGGGAAGACAACTGGCAGGTGCATCCTGAAGAATGCTCATGATCTCGGTGCTGTAATATGTCAAGGGTAAAATATACCACAATAAACCAAACCAGGAAAAAAGAACATATCCGTTTATCTGAAAATCCCCACAACATCCCCAGTGTAACTTCACACAGCATACCTGAGCATGGCAAGAGATTTGTTGCTACCACCGGTGATCAGAGACACCTGAATGCGCTTTCCTCCGATCTTATAACGGTGTAGGCCACTGACAGCGCTGATAGCCTGCTGTAGGGACATCATCTGAATTGTGGCTTTCAGCTGGTAGTCTGTGTGGGGACTAAGCTCCACAGCTTTCACCTAGACAAGTCACACCACAAGAAGAGACACTAGTTAATTATACTTTAACAGAATATCTGGAAACAATTGTATTGAAAAAAGAAGTACACACTCCATTTCAAGAATTTTTTCTTCTAGACTCGGATACAATCAAACAAGAAAATACAAGTGTATTTCAGATATACATACATACGCGTATTTTAATACAAAAAAAGTCACACTCTGAAGTATTACCCGCCCATATCTGGAGAAGGTGTCATGCAGGGTCTGCTGCAGTTCCTTGCGGGACATTCTGTAGTCCAGGTTGGCAACCTGGATCTCTGCCCCCTCAGTGAATGGCTCAAAAAGACTTTCAGGACAAGGGCTACGGGGTGCAGCAAGCAGAGGGGATGAGCGGCTAGACAGGCAGGGGGATGCACTCCTACTGTTGAAGGGGAAGACAAGTTTAAATTCATAACCAACATTACCCAACATAAATGTAATATTTTGAGAGTCGGGAGAATGTGTACATCTGGAAAAATTAATCCTCTAGGCTAACTTAGTCAAACATGACTTATTTACAGCAATTACATCACCTGGAGGACCAGGATCCCTGGGAAAGGACAAGCGGACTAAAGCTCCTCTGCAAGTTCAACTTGCTGAAGGCTGAGGGTGTACTAATCTGGAACTCCCCTGAGCTCCTCTCCCCTTGTTCTACAGGGGAATCAGTCACATGGCGAGGACTGGAGCCCTCTCTTCTACTTTGAAAGATAAAAAGTGTCAGGGAAATGTGTAAGCGCAACATCTGCACTGTTGTTCGTCAATATGGTCATGCTGCATGTTGAATTACTTACACTACTGTTTGTATATGGCAATCAGTTACAGTATGATGTATATGGAAAAATTTATGACAGACTATTTGTTTACATTCTTTCCTTTCACAATGTGTACCTTGTCCTGTACATGGATTCTCCAGTGAGACCAGGCTTTGACAGCTGCTCCATAGTTCCTGTATCACCATTGCTGTGGGGGAAAGAGGAAGTGGCATGTCCTTTATCCAAATGGTGGAGGTCCGTTCTAGGCTTTCCCTCCAAACCACTGAGCTCCTGAAAGCAGCAAATGGTAATATGTTGACTGGCTGTACACTGTTGATGTGTTGGTATGGTGGTGGGATTGTGAAGAGACTGGTTAAATTTGTTAGTGTATATGACAAAGCTCATTCGGAAAAAGATACAGAAGAGCATAAAAAGTAATGTTTAATTAAGGATGGGTATTTAAACATCAACTAGTTTAATAAAAAAAAAAA
>JAUBNQ010000001.1:19958781-19973459 GCA_032353495.1 Ctenopoma kingsleyae | reverse complement strand
TTAGGGAAATACTGTCTAACTCATGAACAGTAAGATTTGGGATCTTGACCCTTGGTGTAAGAAAAATAATTACAAACTTTCTGGGTAAATCAGTGACACTATCTTCATGCACTTTTCTAACACACACAAATACCACACAGAAAAACACACTCCAGGCATTCCCCTTTACTCACGTAGGCCAATTGTGATCCTGATTGTTGCTATTTGGAGGAAATGGCAATATACAGGATTAAACTGGGCAGTTTCTCTGAATCTTGAAGAGTGAGGGAACTGGTTGCCAGATCCTGACTTTTGATCCAACATGATCTCTTGACATAGATACTTACAGCACTGCTGTCCTTCTTGCCTTTGTGGGAGGAGGCCACAACAGCCAGATACTGAATGACCTTTTTGGTGTTCTCTGTCTTTCCAGCACCAGACTCCCCACTAGAGAATGAAAAGAGAGAACGGGTATAGGAGATGCAGTGGACAGATAGTGAAAGGGAATGGGAGAGCACAGGAAGATAAGCTGGACTGACAGGTTCTTTGCTCACAGCTCAATAAACCAGAATAATTGAATGGAAATCATGTGCATCAGAGATAACTGCACCAACACCTGACACAAAGAATAATGTTATTGTTAAGACTGATTCTTTTACTATTATCTTTAAAGTAATACTTACACACTTTGAGAAACATGTTTCAACATGCATCCTTTCCAAAAGCTAAACGAGAAAATTCCACTCTCACGTTTGTACTATAAATATTTAGCCTCTAGCTTGTTAGCTTAGTTTACTATAAAGATTAGAGACAAACAGAAATAGCTGTTTTTCTTGGCATTTCAATCTGTATTTGATAGTAGTATTTGTGTGCTTATACTGAACAAAGTTACCAGGCTACAGGCTGAAGCTTCACTTGTGACATGTCCTAACATTTCTATACTTTAAATAAATGGTTGCCTGTAAACAACACAGATCTAAAGGTCTTACATATCATATCAACAAAAATTTGTGTCTGTACAGCTTGGAGAGACTTCATATAACATTTGCTAAATGATTATGACTATGAGTATTTAATTTGAAATCTAAAAGATGTGCTGTCTTTTGAAAGTAATTTATAATTCATATTTTGTCAAAGACAAACACATTCTTTCCAGAAAATGATCTTGGACACTTGAGACAAAGTTGAATGATCCCAGAGCCATCAAACAGCAGCCCAACACAAAAACCCATCCTTAGACATGTGTCCATAAAAGGCATGGGATGCTTTCTGTATTAGGGCTCTGCAGCTCTGACAGGAATCCAACTACTCTGTCCTACTCGGGTCTGGTAAAGATGTACGACATCCAGACTGTAGGCAGCTTTTAGTTCAGAATAAATTGTGAGAGGAGTTTTTATCTTCAGATGGCCTATCAAACTACCTCATCCTGCATGTCCTGCATACCATCAGGTTTCACTATAGGATCATAACATTCTTCAAAAGGATATAATAGATTTTATCATATATAACCTGAAGAAACGTTGTTAATAGATGTGATGATTTGTTTAATTATGATTTTTTGCTTTTCCTTCAGTAAAACAGTGATTTAATTGAGAGTTCTATGCTAAAACAATTCATGATAGCTCAGTGGGTAGAGCAGTCGTCTTCTAACCCAAAGGTCAGTGGTTTGATTTGCAATTCCCCCGAAGCTGCATGTCGAGGTGTCCTTGGACAAGACACTGAAACCCTGTAGTAGCGCTGACACAGGTCTAGCAGCTGTTCAAACAACAATTTGCCCAAGGGGATCAATGAAGTATTAATTATTATTATTATTATTTTATTTTAAAGGTTCAAAGTCAACAAGACAGAGAACCGCTGATGTCTCTACTGCCAAGATCAAGACAATGGAGCAGCAGCTTCAGCAACATCCTGCCACTTTCTAACCTTCTTCATTCCACCAGTCCAGATTTTCACACACTCAATGCATATTATACCAAGGAAGCTGCTGACCCTGGTAAGATGAAATGTCAATATCTCAAGAATGTATTTAGTAGGCTCGTGGTTATTTCCCAGGCCAAACTCTTGCTACTGTGTCAAGGAATCTGGGAAAAATAATCACTTAGTGACTAAAACATACAGCAGAAACCCCTGTAAAATATAATGCAAACCAGCAGAACTGATATTTCTATCATTGCATTAGAGCTGCCACTACAATTTTATCACAATTTTCAAGGTTTTTATATGTGATGGTGTCATTCTAGGAAATAATCCTCAGTGCCTGAGTGCCTTTTTAGAAACATTGGTGAGTATATATTAAACTTTAGATGTAGTTTTAATTAATTTATTATTTACAGTAATTATGCATTAGCATATAGTATATTAAAATACTTGTCTGCTCATAATATAAAGAGGGTAGGGTGTCACTATTAAATATTACATATGACCTCTTTTCTCCTCCTTGAACCTTAGAAAAAAGATCTGTGCAGTCTGTGCGGAAGCATGTGATCCTTAAAAACAGGAAATCTACAAAATCTAGTAAGTCTCTCATGAGAGCTTATTAAACAAATACTGCAACTGAACATTATGCTATGAAGAAACAAGGCCTTCCATATTGATTCCTGTAAAAGTGACACTGCCAAAACACACAGCACAATTAAACATGCACACACACACACACACACACAAGGAGACTATCATACATGACATTCCATGTATCGCACCACAAACATTTCTCCCATATATGGCTCCAGATGCCTGCAGAAGTTGAGGCCAGCTGTGCTCCAAAGAGAAGCGGAGTCTGAGTCAGAGAGTTGATTTCAGCTCTACAGTATCATATCACTTCTAGTTTAACTTTATCTTTGACAGTTTTACATAGTGTATTTTAAGTTTTCTAACACTATCATCAATCAACCTGTGTAATGTTAAAAACTGCAAATACACCAGTACTGTTAACCATTAACATTCTGTACACAGAAAACGATAAATGCTCCCAACTTTGTCAAAGTTTTTCCTCTGATGAAAAAGCTTGATTGTTGAGGAAATGGTCTGATGTGATCAAAGAATCTGTTGCATCCTGGCATCAGTTAATTTAGAATGAAAGTCTTGAGGAGGAAGAGTCCTCCCTCTCATTTTCTTCACTGTGACTATTGAATGCTGGTCAGCAAAGGCGTTACTGTTAACTCTAATATAATAGAAAATATTGTAATCTTAACTTGGAACAGCAAATTTACAATAACTGTAGTAGACTCAATAGTGGAAAAACATTTACAGGTCATTTATGCTGTGCAATGATATGTTTGTGTTCTCGTATTTTATGTATCTTCTGCTCCCTTGCTAAATTTACATTATTCTTGTGATGTACATCTATAGTAGGAGTAGATAGAGATACATATAGAAGATAAACCAGGAAGATGTACAGTATGTACACACAGAGTCAAAAATCTGTGTGTAACCAGGAACAAAAGTAGCAACAGCTCCTAGTTGTTGAAAATACCATATATTAATTGAATCATGACCTGGGAATAAATACAATCATATACAGTAAAACCCTACAAATTCTATTAGGCTACTAATCTACAACAAAAAAATAAATAAATTGCATAATTTGTCTTTTATGAATTGAAGTCGAGTTCATGTCAGTCCAGAGATCAAGCTATTATTGTCAGAGAAATGGAGGCCATTTTTCCCTGGAAGTCCAATCCACCAGTCAAAGTTCTCAATAATTAGTTTAAAATAAATAAGCAAACAAAATTGAGCCCAAACATTTTGAGAGCTAATCTTGGTCTCCGATCAGGATGCAGGGCATACTTCCTGACCAAGGGTCTGTGAGGAGAGAGAGGCCACAGGCCTCTGGGAGTGCTGCAAATGCATTAACGCCACAATTTGCTCCATTTGAATACAACACAACTGAAGCATTCTGCATTCAGCCAGCAACAGTAATTTCACTGTTATATTATGCATTATTTCTTGCTGGTTGAGACTGGGTTCTGAGAGACCAGAGAGGTGTGTCATTAGTTTAACTCTGTGTTTACAAAAGCATTATGTAACTGTTCTTCCAAACATACACACACAGCCTTACTTCTAGCATTTATGTGACATTGATGAATAGTGTTAAGGAAAGATGACAAAGGTGAGTTTGTAGGTGACAGATCTTTACTTACGTGCAGAGAATGGACTGGTCCTCACGATCTGTAGAAACAAAATTAAGTGTTAAGAGACTTTTGTGACAACTCATTCTACAAATACTTAATATGTTAGTGTTTGTCCAGGATAATAGGAAGGCCAGAAAGCCATAGAAATGAATAGGTTCATTTTAAGAGCAAGTAAGTGATTTGTAAAGGCTATCTCGTACCTGTGATTATTTTACCATGAAAATCAACTTTGAATGTGGTGAGCAATGACTCATATTGTTTCCAGAAATACTTTTGAGAGAATACGCCAAGTCCATTTATGGCTCTTTTGTAACTGTATCCTTCAATACAAACCTCCCCTGAGGGAATACAGGCGGCACTGCTCAATGAAAAGATAACTTTGCTGTCAGTTTCCTACATGAAACGTCTTCAGATCTAAAACCTGTACTGCGAATATGTAGAAAAACACAATACAGAACATTCATCAACATTTCTTCATCTTCATACATCATTCATGTGCAGTGTCATAATTTTCCTAATTTGAATAAATATCCACTTGGGCAGGACACTCACACATACACACAGTTGCACAGACTGTCCTGAACTACAAACTAGCATGAATACTGTTTCTCCTTTGCACTCAAGTTTGGCTGCTGTTCCACTATTTTCACTCGCTGCACACACACAGAAAATGCAGCCTGGTCTCTCTTTGCTCCTCCTAATTAAGGCAGATTGAGAGACAGAGAGACAGAGTTGTGAGCTTTTGTAAAACATCTAGAAACAGCACTCAACCTTGTGGCAGAGTCTCAGAGAAAAGAGATGGGTTTGCTGTCAATGCAAAACATTAAGGTCCCGAGACTACCAACCAAACAAAAATCTTATTACATGAGAGATTCAGTGTCTCTGCACCTATATGTCAAGCACTGTAAACACATGGGTGCATGGAAGAACAACAAATCACTCATTTAGTCATTTGACACAGGGGACAGCAAACCCCCCTAGGGAATTTCACTTTTTTATCTTCCTGGACATCAAACACTGAGTAACATTTTCCAAGGAATGGGATCTTTGCCAAGATTGCAGGAGGAATGTTTCAAAGCTTATAAGTGTTATCTAGATTTGCTGTAGTTATGAGTCATTTCCATTCTAACATGTGAACTGTTTGTAGTATAGCACTCTTTGAGAACATCCTCCATTGTTAATCGCTACTTCATGGGAAATCCCATTAATGCATCAACAATAACAACTCACTGCCAGCCACAGTGTATACAAGGACTGAAATGACTAGGACTCTTATGTCCAAAGGTCTATTTAGAGCATTTATAGAAAGACAGAGATCAGCCGGTATCTGTTTCTTTAGAGTTACAGTGTTAAACTCCCTGGCATTTTAAAAGTAATTTTCAAAGGTGTGAAGTATTTACTGCCACCTGTCCTTGCATTTCCTATTTACTTTAATTCTTTAAAGCAGTTTAAAGTCATGTGTTCATTTGTAAAGCTGAATGGGTGGACCACAAGCCAAAATATCAATTACAACCAGTCTCCAAGTTGCAGCTGTACGGCTTATTCTGCAAGGCTGAGCTGAAGAAATATAGTCCAAACACAAACAGCTATCAATCCTGCCTCTTCTTGTTTATTTGTGACACTGTATTTACTCACCAAAGCTGCTTTGGTAAATACTATAATTTCCTGTGTATGGGCTGGTTAAACTTAAAAATCCTCCAATGTACACATATTAGTGGCAGCTGTGTCCTTGAAGTAAGAGAAAGCATTAAGCATTATTCTACATTAACAAAGACCCAAAACAGATTTAGGATATTTATAATGACAATGACAAAAGAATGTAGGAAACTGAGTATTAAACCATTCAATCTGATGTTACAGTATATCTAGCCACAGATTAAAGACAGATATTGTCGCAGCTGCACTGTTCTATTTCCTTTTCACATGATCAGTCTTGTCTAGAAGCCAGCAACATATCGTCATTACAGCAGCAGTCAACATATCAGTTCCTTTAAAATACAGAGACCTTTACAACCAAGAAATAAATTATTTATCCAAAGGCACATGCATAACTTAGTTTGATGTGTGTTGTAGCTAAACCACATGAGTTGAAGACTGAGAGGAAGTGACAACATCAGGTTAAATCAATGTATACATTGTTCATAAAAATCAAATCCCTTCTCTCTAACTGGGAATGTGCATTTACATGACTGTGAAAGTGACTTCTGAGCTTTCTATATTATGTAGTAAAGTGAGAAAAAGTGAATGTATGTTTTTCTTTGGTAAAATCATAAATTAGTTAGAGTTATGAGGCTGTATAGTGTAGTGGCTCTCAATGCTGTCCCCGAAGTCCCAAGAGTCAAGAATGACCAATTGTCCTGCTCTGTCTATCATAGTGGTGCTATATATATGTGAGAAATGTACAGCATTTGCATATATTACGTTTATTTCTCATTAATGTAACTTCTCACACTTATTCTTGACTTGACTGGATTTATCAGATGTCGTCATTTCTTTATGATATATATTTGCTTATGATATGTAGGGGGGCGATCGTGACTCTACCAACCCCAGGTTTAGTGGATTGACTCCCAGTTCCCCCGATTCCTGGCCCATGTAGAAGTGTCCCTGGACAAGCCACTGAACCCTGAACCTTTAGTGCATATCTAGCCATGAGCTCTCTCTGGGATGGGATTGTATGGTATTGAAAGATTGGATAATCTCACTTTTTTGGACCTCTCTAAACTAGTGGTTCTCAAACTCGGTCCACTGCCCTGCTTATTTTCCAGCTATCCCAGCCCACTACCCTGGTTGGCCTAAGGACCAGGTTTGAGAACCACTGCTCTAAACAGTTCCTTCCTCATATTACTGTAAGTCTTGTCCAAACATCCTGTTTCAAGAAACTCATCAAACCAAAAGAGATGCATACAATCTCAAATCAGTTTAATAGGACTTTTAAAGTTTCCTTTTTCACCCACAGAAAATAAAAGAGAAAAAAATAAGAGAGAAGAATTGAATGAGAAAGGGAAGCCTGCTGAAACAGGAAATAGTTTACTGCCCTCCACCCATTGCTCAATGCAGATGTCAACTCCTCTGAGAGAACATCCTCACGTCAACATGAAGTCCAGTGGGCACAACCCCCTGGAAGCACAAAAAGACAATTCTATGGGAAACCAGCTGTTCTAAAGTCATACCACTGCCAAGAGCCATTTACTGTAAGCACAATTCTGCCAAAGCCACTATCGTCACCTCCATGAGACACTGACTCTCAAATTGTCCATAAAGTTCTCTTTTGGATTTGATTATATTTTTTTTTACTACCAACTGACTTTGTAATAGGCCTACAGCAGGCAGATGGAGCTCTGGCATTGCGACTGAACTGTGCTAAATGATAAACACAGTTCTGCATTTGAAACTATCAGCCTGACAGTGTCAGCAAGTTTGAGGTTTTATCAAGCACTTTGCCAACATGACAAAGCTGAACGCTGCTAACTGTCATCACCCAGACAAAAGTGAGACTTTTGACAGCTGATCCCCAGTAGTGTAATAGTGTCTGCATACACAGAACATAACTTCTGTAATTTGAAGGTAGTGTAATTTGATGTAAAATATAATTATGCACACTCAACATAAGTAGTTCCACAAAATTTAATATTAATAGGGAGCTTTAGTTACTATTTTCTTCATAAGTTAACAGTTTTACGTTTTAAGTTTTACGTACAAAGGAAATGATGAGCAGATTAACACCACTACACATTACACTGTCCAACTATGTCCAACTCTCCACCAAAACTCAAACTAGCTACAGCTTAAGCAACTACAGCAGTAACACAGCAGTAACGAATGTCTCCTATTTGCAGCAAATACATAATTGCCTGCAGGTATACAATAAATGTCCCTGCCCTGAGTATATGCACCACTACACCTCTTCTAATATCTCACAAAACTCCAAAAGCAACCGGTAAACACTTAATTTTGACTGAAATCACTTTAGTCCAGCAGCTTGCAAGTGCACATGCTAACATTGAGTATGGACTGTCACCACCTGTTATGTCATTTTCTAATGCCATGATTTGAAATGATTCATTCATTTAATTTCATTATTTACAGTCAGGAGGCTGGAGTCTATCCAAGTATGCACTGGGTAGATAGACATAGGTTAACAGCCCATCACAGAGCTAACAAAGCTACACGGTGTTAAGCTTCTTGTTCGCTTGATTTGCACGTATTTGCAGCGTGAAAATAACCCATTGGCAGAACAAGTAAATAGAAAGGTCCAGACAGGTACACCACAAGAGGAATATAAGTGGTGTAAGGATCCTACCTTGCATCATGTTTCTGTAGGCGTTATCAGTGATGGAGTAAATATGAGGGGGGACTTCATGTCGTTTCTTCCCTTTGTACATGTCAATGATCTTCTCTGAGTAGATTGGCAGCATTTTATAAGGGTTCACCACCACACAGAACAGACCAGAGTACGTCTGATAGAAGAGACAAGGAGAAGGTGGACAGCACATATTTTGGTATCATCTCAGACATGTTGAAAAGTCAAAACACATAAGCATTTCTGTGGTTGTGGATGTTTTAAGTATCTTGTTTAGATCAAGGGCTTGAATAATGTTATAATTATATTAGGACGTAGTTCAGATTCAAACTGGTGGATGCTTGGCAATCAATAAAGTTGAGTATAGTAATAATGCAAACATCTGTGCTTGGTACTGCTTTGGTGAGAGAATTGTTCATGTTTTTGGTGTATACTTACATAAATAAGGCCAGAGAAGTACCTCTCGCGGAGATTGTGCAACACAGAGGCCTCATTCAGGCAGGTGAGCTCGGCCATGTCCTCCACTTTGCTGAACTTGGGTGGGTTCATCTTCTGGATGTCGTCCTTGTTGACTGTCATCTTCTTGCCGTTGTCAGCCAGCTCCACCAGCACCTCGTCGCCATGTTCCTCCTTGATACTCGCTGCCTCAAAGCCATGCTTCTCTGATGGGACCCACACCAGCTTCTTGGCTGCCCAGTCGGCCTGTGCCATGGGGCTGTTCAGGAGGTCTTTGTCAACAAAGAGGAACTTCTCATCCTCACTTGGGGCCTTCTTGGACATCTTGGATTAAGGTGAAGGGCCAACTATTGGAGGTAACAAATGGATGACAGAAAAGAGTGAATGATTAAGAAATGAGACGGAAGGGTGGTAGAAAGTGAGGGAGGAAGGAAGGAACTAACGATGCAAAGGCAAGAAGTAGAGGCAAGAGGGAACAAAGCTAGACAGGCAGGGAATAAATAACTATAAGAGGTTTCAACAGCATGTGTTTGACAGAAACATGGCAGTTGCAGTACTGAATGGCAATTCAGAGAACATACCATGTTGTACATAAAAACATCACAACTCAAACTTTAAAATACACATCATAGATGAATAAATTCCTTGCTGCTAGAATGTCTCTTTTCTTTTAGCCTTGTACAGAGTGTTAACAAAACACAGCAGTAAATGATGAAGAGACACAATACAGATGTTTCTGCTGTTGTAACTCAAAGGGTTAACATGTTTAATCCAACAGGGACTTCCAGACTGCAGTTATTCTCACAGATCTCCACCCCCTCTCAACCCTACACTTTCACACACACCACAGGGGAGATGCACAAACAATTCACTGCCTAATTTAGATAGAATTACTTAGGCTGGGAAATTGATTTTAATTAACTCAGTACAGAAACCTGTACATTTTGTCAGCAAACATACATGAAACATCTCCACAGCACTAATGCTCACTGGCACGTATTCATACTTAATCATAAAGTCACTGCTTGATTGACAACGTTCATTTTTTCTATGTCTTTCCTCCTCCATCTCTCTCTCTTTGTCCGTCTCTCCACCACGAAGATTCAGTCTCGTGCTGTGATGACCATATATGGGCCCCTTCTCTGGCGCAGGACTCTTTTCTGCAGACCTAAACAGCAAGGCAAGTGAACACCCAAACAAAGCCCATATAGGGAATAGTATGTCTCTTGCTGGCCTTGTCGTTTACTCCAAAATGATAACAGCAAGGCAGAGAGCCTGAGGGGGGCCCGGAGCTTTAACACTCATGCTTCATGTGGGCCCCTAGTGGCATTCATTTTTAAATGCGACAGTCAGTAGTTAATTATGAACAAGTGTCTGGGTTTCAGAGATTTCTGCAGTGAGAAGTGATGTAAAGCGCAAACAAAAATAAGTGCAGACATTGCACCTGCACACAATTCTAAAGAAGGAAGAAATACAGCCTGGTAGCAAACATTTCAAATAGCTCACCCTGCCCTTGTGTCACAATCAGCCACCAAACATGATTGGTCCAGTAAGTCTAATGCATCCTGGACCCTTAATAGGATTAGTGGTTTAGATAATGGATGGATAGATGGAAGTCTAATACAACTTTAAAAGCATTTTATAATGTGTCAAATTGGACTGGACTCTGAACTACTGAGTAGAACATTTGGTGGATTACAGACAATGAGTCACTCCTGCTCATTGGCTGTTACTTCACCCCCTTTCTAATCTGTGTATACTAAGACTGGCACACACTTTAATAGTGAATGGGAACTATGTTAAAAAGCCACTGAGCCTCCTGAGAAAGCATATAAAGGCACCAGAGGGACCCACAAAACCAAACCACTCAGACACTACTGAAAATATATTACATAAATATTAACTGGAGACTGAGACAGATACTAAGTATTCGTCAAAAATGGTAAAGCTCCAGGGATCCGGGCATATTTATCAAAAACAAGGAAGAGACCAGCTGATGCTTTGATGACCAACTCTTTCTAAATATAAAACTAAACAGACTATTCCTGACACTCCTCCCGTGTTAAGGTATATGAAGCTAATCAAGGTCATCCACCTCATCGCCTTTAATTTTGACCACCATGGTGGCCAAATTTACAAAGGTATTAAACCTTTGTAAAGCTCCTCTCTCGCTCTCTCTGTTGTGTCAACAAAGCTTTGTACTCAGCTAGCGTCCGCTGAAGACAGCTGTCTTAAGTGGGGCTGACAAGATAACAGGTTGATATAAACTGACTGGAAATTTAACGGATGACAAACCTGTGTTCACAGTAATACAGTAAATCACTAAAAAGATAACAAAAATCTTAACTCATAACACAACAAACAAACTTGCCGACCCGCTTATTTCAGTTTAAGCAATATCAAATTTCTGTCAAGATTGCCAGATCTTTCACTATCACTAGATGTTATCCCATGTTCTTAAACACATCACGGCTGAGAAGCAAAATTAATTTTAAAAATGTATGATGAGTCCAACATATGGAACAATTACTTCACAATCTCTATCAGAAACAACAAACATGTGGAAATGTCACCCATGAGACTAAGTGACCTTTCTATTTGTGGGCGAAATAGGTTGACCTGCAGGGCCTGTGAATGATTTTACTCATTTCCTCTCTTGACTCTTTCACAAACATACTTCCTGTTATCTTCTTAATAAAAATGACACATTAAGATTTCCAAGCCTTTGGAAGACAACTGAGAATACAGCAAGAAAATAATAAAGGAATCCTACAAGAGCATGGTTTGTCTTTGCACAGTGTCACACTGGGAATTTGTGCCTTAACCAGTTTATCATATTCTGGTGAGAAAAACTTGAAGCATGTCTATTGTAAATTGTAGTAAATATCATTGTGTCAGTGTCATGAAGTTAAATAAGATATTGTTGTTTGTTTCTCTGGTCTAACAAACCTTTCCTACATAGCCTGACAAAAGTCGTTTTCAAACATGCTGATATTGTTGAACTGTCTCTTATGTGCATACAGCAATTATGGAGAGAAGAAACAATGTAATGATACCTGTTTATCAATGAGGATAAAACAGCTCCTTCAGGACCACCACTGACAGGTTTAATTTCTGAAAACAATTAGGACTCTGTTCTCACTCCAGCTTCTGCATCTTTAGCCACAATGTTTGACTGACACGTGGCTTTATACAGCCATACTGGAAAACAGGAAACTCCATGGTTACAGTCATGCCCATATCTTTACTGAGATATAGACTAAACTTCCGTTTAGGTCCTTACTACAGTATATTGCACTGTGTCCTGAATACAGCATTTTTAAAACGTTCATAACCAATTTACTGTCAAGGACACAGCGATGCACGTCTAAATATTATGCACATACTGTTGCCTATTGTAGTACCTCAGTTAGTGTTATTTATTCAAAATGTGATGCAATTATAAAACCATGGCACACCTGTTGCCACCTAGGTGCTAATCACTAGAAATATAAATAATGTTATTAGTTTCAGAAAAGAAATATTTTTGTTAGCACAAGGTGAGAAACAAAAAAGAGACAACATAATTCTTCTTTTTCAAAGTTAGTGAGTTAAAGTTAGCAAAGAGTGATAACGCGGGTTGACAGGTGCACTAGCATCACTACTCGTGAAACAGCACTCTGCAGTAACTTGTATACTTACATAGAGGGAAGAAGTCTATGTTCCGGGGAGCTTTGGATTTGGAAAGTTAGGGAGTGGAGCGGCGGCCGGCGTTAACGAGGCACTCCAACAACGAACAGTCCAAATGACCCCCGTCAATTTCCGAGACTTGGCATTTAAACTGCGCACGGTTGCGCGAGGGTGGAGCTGCGCGAGCTGTCCCTCCTCCTCCAGCATCGCGCGGCTGCAGCAGCATCTGTAGCGGGGCAGGAGGCAGAGGACATGCGCACTGCGGGCGGCAGGATGTCAGCAGGAAGAGTTAGAAGAAAGCATGATTTGAATGAAGAGATCACTGAATGGATAAGCAGATCCTGCAGATAAAGAAGCAAATTACTAAACGGGAAGCTATGTAACTTCTTCATTTTTCTGGCAATTGTCCTAGTGGACTAGCAAATACACAATGACATGTAATTTGGCAGTGTGTTTGGGGATAGACCAGTGCAATAGGATGCCAAAAAAGATATGAGGAGGAATCTAAACATATTCAAGTAGGAATATTCATGTGGGAAATGCAAATGGGACTAATAAAGGTTAATAATAATAATAATAATAATCTTATCTTATCTTATTTTAGCCTAATGTAGTTGAATTTCAAGCAATACTCTTGGTTCACCTTAAAATCAGCTCTGCATGCTAAATTCTACCTAACTTTAAGCAGAGTATTAGCAGCAAGCTGTACTTTAAGAATCAAAAGTAACTGTTCTGCAGTAACATGTGCCATGTAACTTATGAATATATATTTTTTACAGCTTTTTACTGCTGCAATATATACTGTAAGCATCTTTTTACTGTGTTGCCTGTTAAGGTAGATCTATTTTATGTAGGTACAGGTAAGTAGTTTAGATCTGTGATTTCTAGCCTCTGGTGCCCTTCAAAAGGTCACGTGATAAATCTGGTGGGTTGCGAGATTAAAGGGGTAGGGGGAAACACAAACTGAAACAAACAAATAGAAAATGTGCAACACAAATCTTTAGATTTTCAAAGTCTAACACAAGGAAGCACCCCAGGCTATTGCTGCTATTCTATCAATAAAGTTTTAATAGTGTTTAGTTAGTTTTAGTTTTGAATTAAAAGCCACCTGAGCAGCATTTTTAAACTGTTCAGTGCTTTGTATTTTATAATTTTCTTTACCATAGTGGAATAAAAAAGTAGCATAAAAGTAATATAGTCATATAAAGTACCTTAAAATACTAAGAAATGTGCACATTGCACAATATTCAATGTTTTATTGTTGTTTATCATATTCATCTTGTTGTTTATATTATTCATTTCTCATATTGTTTCTCTTCATCCTATCATTAAAATACACACCATGACCTGAGTTCGTTGTTTCGTTCTTTCATGTCTCATGTGAGAATGCAGTACTTAAATAAACAAGTTACTATCTAGCACTGGATAGATTAAGCAAGCTAAGACAGTTATTAGAATAAGCTTCACTATGAACCACTACAACACCGAAACTCAGCATTGATGTTAGTTAATCAGTAATTAATAAAGCATTATGATAAACCCTAGTTAATTCTTAATGCTTATGCTATGTGTAGTACTGAAAGTACACATATTTTACTGAACCTAAGTAACATTTTAAAACTAGAAGCTTTACTGCTAATAGACCCTGCAGCAGACATTTTGCATTGTTATACAGAACAGGAAAAGCACCTGTGTTACTAGCATTAGCAATGATTTCTGTCAAGTGTTCCAGTAACCCATGGCAGTGTGACAGTGAGCCAACATTTACAACAATTCAGACATTGTTACTGTTATTAATTACTGTTAATTATTAATTACTGTAATTATATCTGTTTGTCTCTATTGCCTTTTGTTAAAAAGGCCTAATGAGTTTTTTTTTTTTTATTGTGGGATAGATCTGTAGGTGGAACATATCAGGATCTGTACACTTCTTTCACCTCTGGTGTACATGAGAGATACAGTACATACTCTGTTTCATAGTTACGTATCTTTTTGATTTATATTTTAAATTCCATCACAGATGACGTACTGTATCACACTCCTGTATGATACAGTACGTCTCCACATTTGTAAAAACTCACTGACAGGTTTAATTGTAGAAGTTCAACTTCTTCATTGGTGAGGTTGCATGGTTCCCTGTT
>JAUBNQ010000001.1:19922832-19946777 GCA_032353495.1 Ctenopoma kingsleyae | reverse complement strand
TCATGCATGTGCACTGGAGTACAGTAGATCGTCTTACCTGAAGTGAGTGTGACACAGCCAAACCAACGATGCCTGGGCTCAGTGTGCTTTTTCCCATCACAGAGAGAATGGCAGCAGCTAAGACCACACCATTACCAACAAACTCCAGGTTGACTGCCAGCCAACTGTGAATGTAATATTTGATTTAGCTGTGGGCAGGCAAGTTCCAAAATATGTCACGTGTAATTTTGTGTAACCATGTAAATCTTGGTCCTGTGAATCATTACACCTCACAAACTGAGCAAATTAATCTAAAAACAAAGATAATGTACAGTATAATCATAATCATATCTCACCGAGTGGCAACAAATCGGGGGAAGTAGGAGGTTTGATTGAAGTCGACCCTGTCATTGGCCTGCAGAATGAACCTGGACTGCTCTCCAAAGGCCCGAATGACGCTGGCGCCCTGCACTGTTTCATTGAAGTGGGTGTAGATGGGCGAGCGGCTCACAGCTTCCAGCCTGCGCAGCTGACAGGATGTGGCGACGTAGAAGCTCTGCAGCCCACAGTGGAAAAGTAAAATGCCAGCTTTAATGCGAGAAACCAACAGGGATCGCTCAGGGCTTTCCCATAATTCATAGTGAATGTGTGTAAAATGTATGTCAGCGGAGGAACAAAATAGAAGTGAATCAGCAGGGTTGGTTTTGGAGTCCCGAGCTTTCCAATAACATACAGTAATGGAACCCAGCTCTTAATCCAACATTCACATAATGATGTCAAAGAAAAAACAAAAGACCAAAGTCATCAGTGGTGAGTTTAAATGTTGGGCAGGTGAGATGTACCTGGACAAAGGCGTAAAGGAAAGCCAGAGGGAGGATGATCACGGCTGCAAAAGGTGTTGCCATCAGCACAATGATGCAGACCTCCATGAGTTTAAAGACGTAGCTCAGCATCATTTTCAAGCCATCGGGCACCATGCAGTCGATGGCATCAATTTCTTTGGCAAAGCGATTGAGTAGGTTGCCACTGGGCGTGCACTCGAAGAAAGACATTGGAGAGCGAAGCACGTTGATCAGCAGGTCCATGTGCAATTGGCGAGAGGCGATGATGCCACAGATGGAGATGGCAACAGTTGTACCAAAGATAGCAATACCTGAACAGAAAGGAGAGATATTTGATCCAACCATGGTCCAGCTTTAGTAAACCAATGTGAACTGTACATTTACAATGTTTGTCCATGATGAATTTTATCAAACAGACCTTGCACAAAACCCAGAGCCCCAAACACAGTCAGCTTCAGGTCTGTATCAATCTGAGTGCCATTAACAACAGGATCATCAGCCCACATGCTGAGCCAGTAGTTGTAGGCTAATGAGGCGCCCTGCTGAAAGGCATACAGGAAGACGATGGAAATGATGATGGCCAAGCTAATTGTCTTGAAGTACTTCTTGTACATCTCCAATCTCACCTGTTTTAGAAAAACACAAAACTCATAGAACTTAGAGAACTAGATAGTTTATCTTTGTATAAGCAATTTAATATTTTTTTATTATCTGATGGTATTTTTACATTTTAAGATAACATCACTCTTTTGACAGTGTGTTTCTGGTCACCTGATGAATCAGGTCTAATATTTTCTCTCTGTTTTCATCTTCACCAATGCCCGAGGGAAACATCTGACTGTTTAGCTGCTAAACCAGCTAGTTCTTAACTTTGTTTGCTGTGTGGTGCTGAGCCAGTAGTGTAGAAGAATTTTTAGAGCCTTTTCTCTGAAAATAGCAACGTGGTGCAGCCAAGAACAACACAATGAGAGTTGTGAGAGTAAACCATAACATTAAAGTAGCCACTCGGAAAACCAAAACAATGGACTAAAGGAAGCCATAAAGTTCTGTAGAGCTTCGAGGGAGTGTAGAGTTGGGTGATAATTCTTTGTGGCTTCTACCAATGTGAATGGCCCATTTGACATACAATTATTAATTTCACCCAATTCTAATACAAAAATATTGATTATAGCAGCTTTAAAAAGTTTTTTGTGAATAGTTTCAGAGCAAAACCATCAGTGCCGCTGATGCCTAATTTCACACAATTAGAAATTAAATCAACAGCCATTTTCAGACTTACCCTTCCAGTGCGTGCTTTGTCGACCTCAGTCAGCTTGCCCAAGTCCTCTGCTACCTGTTCTTGGTCTGTTTCAGTCACAGGCTCCATATTCTGTAGGTTGGTATTAGTGGTGTCACCCCTGAAGAATATGAAGAAGCCAAAAGTCAGTTTCATAAAAATAATGCTTGGGATGCCAGGCAGCTTTGTGACCGTTCACATGTTTATTTTACACACCCAATGAGCTGCTCCTGTGACAGGTCTCTGGAAAATGGCATGAAGTCGACCATACTAAGACGAGCATTGGATCTCCTGGAACCAGCTACAAGAAAAGAACAAGTGATTATTAATTTTAGAATTATGTTTCTTACATGCAAGTGGTCTTTATTTTGCAAGAAATATATGACAAAATAATATGTATTATTTGATCTGACAAAAACTGTGTCTTTTACTATATTTATTGCTGCAATGTCTCTTCACCTCTCTGTATGGCACTCTCTTTTCGCTCTGTATTGGCGAAAGTGTGGATGAAGTCAGCAAAGGCGCCGTGACGACTGAGAAGCTCCTGGTAGGAGCCGCTCTCTGTGATTTCTCCATCTACCAGGACGAGAATGAGGTCAGCCTGCGGCAGGAAGCTCATCCCATGGGTCACCAGGATGCGGGTCTGTATAGCAAGCCAGACAAGTCCGAAAAATAGAATTGTAAGCACAGTCCAACACTAAATGGAAGCTTTCTTAAAATAAAAGTGTCAGCAAAGTGGTGGTTTCTATATTATGATAACAATAGCGCAGGTCATGTGTATGTACGTGGTTCTGTAGTAAAATTAGATTTTGGCTCTTTGCAGCTGAAAAGAAGGTAAATAACACTTTGCAAGTTTTGTTACACATATTACCTTATCTCTAAGGACTCCTTTAGGTCCAATGACTTTGTCAAAGATGTGTTGGCCCACATGTGCGTCAACAGCGGACAGGGGATCATCCAGCAAGTATACATCAGCCTTCCTGTAGACAGCTCTGGCTAGGCTCACTCTCTGCTTCTGTCCACCTGAGAGGTTCAGTCCCTGCATGGACATGATTATCAGAAAATTTAAGACATGACTCTTGATGACAAAAAAACAGTTTCAAGCAGTTTATTTTGTAACAGTTTCCATACCTTCTCTCCAATTTCTGTAGCATCTCCAGCAGGAAGTATGTCCAGGTCAGGCAGCAGGGCACAGGCCTCCAGCACGCGGTGGTACCATGTTTTCATCTTGTCACGCCCAAATAGGATGTTGTCTTGAACTGTAGCATTCTGGATCCAGGCCTGCTGGGGCACATATGCCACAGAGCCCTGTGAAGACACATGTCAGACGAGAGACTATAAATATTTATTAAGTTCAACCCACAAACTATGAATAGATCTAGATCTATGAAACATAACACATGAAAAATAAATTCATTACCTTGACAGTGACACAACCACTTCTTTTCTCTGTTTCACCGAGCATGGCGGACAACAAAGATGACTTTCCACTGCCCACATGTCCGACCACAGCAACGAGGGAACCTCGTGGCACACGCACGTTGATCCTGTCAACAAAGAAGTGAATTATCCTGAGTCACTCTTCATTTTGTTGTAGAGTTAGTACTTTTCTAGTAGTTTTTCTTTTATAATTCATACCTTTTGAGACATGGAGGGCCCTCTGCAGACCAGCTGAAAGTGCCGTTTTCTATCGCCACGTCCTCCCCATCTAAACAAACAGAAAGATCTGTGTAAGAAAACCAGCATAAACACTGAAGACAAGACATGTTCTTTCAACCTGAGCAGCATACAGACTTTCAAAACAAAGTGCAGTCTGGGCATAATTACAAGTGAATTTACTTAATCATACAAATTACAGAGCTGTTGCTTTTTCAAAAGCTGACATAGGAAGTGATGACAGATTACAGACAGAGCAGTGCAGTTAAACAAAAAAAAAATCTCTATGAATCATTATATGTTTGAATTCATGCTGTGATTTACGTTCAACCGCTAAATGGGAACATCCTATAATTACCCTGTCTACCAGCCACCCTGGGACCCAGGAAGTGACAGTGCACATGATCCATACAAGGCTGTGGTACTCCACAGATATAAACAACAAAATTTTGTGGGCTGCTTATACTGATCATGACAGCCTATGATTTCAGGCAGTATAGGAACCAAATTGTGGATTTTTTTATTTAACAGTGCAATATAGTAATTTATTCATTCAGTTTATACATGGGTGGGGCTCTTACCAGAGCCTAGTGGAGTCTTTGCGACATTGTCCATTTTGAGTTCTTCAGAGCACAGGTACTTCCCCAGGCGTTTCAGTGAAACCAAAGCCTGAAACAGAGCCAGTGAATAGTTAAGTAACTCATGTCCATCATACTGAACCATGAAACATTATTCCTCATCAGGCAGAATATAGAAAATATCATGGGCATTAACTTATATGTATCCACCTGCATGGTTGTGCTTATTGCAAAAGGAAGCTGACTAAGTGGGGTCTTCAGGATGTTGATCAGTGCCATTGAGACGAAAACCTTTTGTGCATCCAGGACATTCCTGTCATCCAGCATCACGTAGACTCCAAACATGGAGAAGGCGATCTAAAGGAGAAGGAAAGACACTAAAAGTTAACAGGTGGAGTTTTTATGTGATAGGTGATATTTAGAGCCACAATTTAAAGGATGAGACTGGTGCTATTCTAAATTTCTTTAATTGTCAATATATCCCACAAAAAGACGAAAATCAACAACGATGCATTTAGTCTGTCTCTCAGTACTTCTGACTTAGCCACCCTGTCTGTGGCACTTAGCCCATTCAGTGCTAAGGAAAACATAAATCTTTAAAACAAATATAGGCCTATCAAGTTTTCTCTGTTTTCTCAACTACATTAACTAAGTTGTTACACACACTCATGATGCACAAAAGACGAATTCTCAAAACTTAGATGTGCCTGTATGTATGAGCAGGTTCATGGCTTTAAACTTTATTTGTTGTTTGAAAACAACAAAGGTCTCTGGTAGAATAAGCAATATTATTATATAATATTAATATTAAAATAATTAATTGGTTTTAGTATGTTATATTTAGTATTTTAGTATGAATTTCTTGGCAATCAGAAAAATGTTAAATGTTATTATTCTTTAACATCTTAGTCTCTATATTAGGACCTCTTTCAGTTTAGTGCTTTTACCAGGAAAGAAGAGGAGTTAAAGGATGCAATGGAGATGGAATAAAGAACTTGAGACTTCTTCAAGGCCTTCAGCTCCTTTTCTCTGTATCCCAAAACCTGTTCCAGGAAGGCCTTCTCCCAGGCATAAAACTTCAAGATCTTTATTCCATTCAGGATCTCATTCATCAGTCTGATGCGGCCGTCCATAAACTTCATTTGGATCTCCTGTTGACCAGACAGAAGGCAGAAGAAGACATTTGTTGTTGAAATATAACTTACCCTAAGCTGAAACAGAGGCACAGTGGAAAGACAATTACAAGACAAAAGCAATACATTCATTTGTTAACATTGTCTGCTCTTGTTATTGCTGTAGTAGTTTTCCTGAACATCACAGAACTTGTTTAATTCAGTAGGAATTTATTGCTTGTTACATTTTAGTGATTTTATGAGAAGGAAACAACAAAGAACCAGGAATGTGGTCACTGCATTCAAACTTAAATTTGATTAAATTGGCATCCAAATGTACAGAACCTTCTGTTGTTTTTCCAAAGAAATGAAAAATTATGTCTTCCTACTGCCCACCCTTTCCTGTCATTGTTCTTCAAATAAGTTATATGGGTCAGACATCAAAAGGACAAGAGGGAATGTACCATCCAGGCCAAACGCCCACACAGCTTCTCAGCCACTATCTAAACCAGCTGTGGCATCGCTGACCTAACATGCCAGATGTCAGGGCTACAGCCGAGTGAAAGTGTGAAGGATTCCTGAAACAGCTTTTACCTGCAGCTTGCTTCTTTTCTTTGCAATTATCCCGTTGAGTGGAAAAATGAGGATGACAGTGGCAATTCCTGCCAAGGCTGATGGGCCCAGATGCTAAAGAAATGAAAGGATAAAACTGTGTTAAGGGCCTTCTCGCATAAATTATACAAGTTTGTATTTGTGCATTGTGGAAATACATTTCAACATACCTGCCAGAGAAAGAAGAGACAAAGAACAATCTCAATAGGAGCCAGCCAGACAGCATTGAAGTATACCACAAAGTCCATGAGCTTCTGAGTGTCGGCTGAAACCAGATTCACAATCTCGCCAACAGTGCAAGTTCTCCTGGCAGCACTGTTTATCACCAATGACTGGATTGACGACAAAAGACACAGACGCATTTAGCCCTCAGTGCACTGTGTACAATATAATTTTATACTCTTATAAAGATTTCAGACAATCATTCATCTTAGGTAAAAGCTGTTAATCACACGTTATGTACTGTTTTCCAGTCTGGAAGGAGCGAAAGCTTTCGTTTTTGCCACTTAAGGTGTAATTTATGTTGTGTTTATAGGGTGGCAACTACATGTCCTTGGATACAGATTTACCCACCTTTCTGTAAACCAAGCCCATAACAGCTGTCTTCACCCTCATTCCCACTGTGAAGCAAGTGTACATGTACTGATGGTTGAACAGAGACTGGAGACAGGACAGCAGGAACATAAGAGTGGCGTAGAAGTAGCCTTTCCACAGTGGGGCATCTTCGTCTCTCATGAAACCCAAAAGAAGACTGCGGAAGGTGTGAAGTAGAAAATGAATACAGGACTACTAGCAGTTTACACACACACTCATTTTTTTTGTTTGAACTTTTGTTTGAACAACCTGATATTATTTGACTTTAATTGTGTGCCTTAAACCAACGGCCTTGAGCGCTGCTGTGGCTACTGGCTGACTGGTCCACACAAAGTAACTCCGGTTGCACAACAGTGCTCAGCCTGTGGCTGGGCTGCCATCACACTTGGCCAGCGGCTCCCTTATTGTGGTCCAACATGCATTTCTGCCATTTAGAGCCTCTCTCTCCCTCCATGCTTGTCCTCCATACTTGAGCACAGACGGCTGCGGTTTCATCTACTTTTGTTGCTCACAGCTCCATGACCGTAATTAACACTTCCACTGATCGGATCTGTGCATCAACAACATTCCAGTCTGCCTAGTGGGATGGCATGGCACTGCTGCCAGCCTCTGTTTTTGTTTGGCTGAAGGTGTCACAAATACGTAATTGGAAACAGACCAATGATAAGATGATATTTGAGGTGAAAACAAAGGGGTTGTTTATCCAGCGATATCTGTATCTGTGTATCTGGACTGTGGTGTTTTTGTCTTGCCAAAATCTGCAGAACTCATGTTTTTTTAAATGATCACACTAGGAAAATGTAATCTATTCACTTAAATCTCCAAACTGAAGTGGACAGCGTTGACCACAAAAAACACAATAAACGTTCTTTTCTGTCCAGCCTGGGTTACTGTCCATCCAGGTAATTTCTTTCTGCGCTGAGGTTTGGAAATAGTGGCTGAAGCTTTCCTTAATACAGTGCACTCACTGCCATTTGGTTTGTGGTACTCCGAGCACTGAAAAAGTTACATGTGAAAAACTCAACAACAACATTTCTTTCCAAATATAATGACACAGTTTCTTGAAATAGTAGCATTCTTATGAGAAGTTTTACTGACTTCTTGCTATCAATGTACAACCGCCTGATTTCTATCTTTATGCTCAACATTCAGCACAAAACATGTGTGCACTGTCATTAAAACAGAAGTGTTATTTTTTGGGGCTGTCAGCACCACAAACCAAATACCCCTGAGCCTTATGAAACTGGGTTGGGATACAGCTAATATTTCCAAACACTGTCAAGTCACGCCACAGCTACTCACTGCCAGATTGCACTCATGCTGAGAGCAGACAATTGCTTATGTGCACTCTTCTTTCGAGTCTTACCTAAGCACCTGGGGGATGGCGAACATGAAAGCATCGTGGAATATGATACACAAGGTACCGGTCAGGAAGTAGGGACCGAACTTGCGCGCCAGTGTCCTGAGCAGAAAGAATCCAGAGCTTTGCTCCTTCTGCAGCTTCCTGAGGAGCTGAGCTTGGTCTGGCAGTCTGCTGCCCAGTGCCACACCTGATGCCAAGGCCTTCTCCTGCCTGCCAGAAGGATAAAACACACACAGTTAAAGGCAAGACATCTGTGTCAGAGATGCCCCAACATAGTCCTGGCTTCTTTCAAGTCTTTAATGTATAAGACTATAAAAAAATTCAATAAAAAATAACTAATGCCATCACTAATGGACTCATGAATTCTCCAGCGGCACTGAAAAGCATTATTTGTTGACATAATTATTTGACTTAATAACAGACCTTCGAAGTACTGGATCATGTTAACAAGCCTTGAAAATGACATAGGGCTCTTGTCTTGAAATTATGGACCGAATGTCCTCAAATGACTTTTTTAGATCTGTTTTTGGCCCTGGACGCCTCTGGTGATGAGACGTCCTGAATTTCAGTTTACCGCAATCATGACTAAGTCCTGCTCTGCTCGGATCATAAACTCAGCCAGCACCATATTGATGTTTGACCACACTGCAATAAAATGGGAGTGATTGTTTGGCTGCTAGACTAAGACAGCAGTGAGAGTCAGATGGTGGATCACAGGCCTGTGTCAAAATAGCAAACCATGATATGAGTCTGGTGAAACATGAAAGACAAGCTGTGCATGTCTGAGGAGCATACTGGGGATTGATATTCTGCTGCACATTTCATCACGCTAAAACTACAAGCTAATACACGCACGAGATTAGTCAGTCGGGGTCACTAAAAGGCCACACCACAGATTTTACACATAAAGTTCAGTTTGTTCTGTTGTATAATTCTTCTGCGGGTCTGTAAGGTGCGTCTGTCTATAAACATAACTCTGATGATGTAATTGAGGGTTATGAAGTAATTCCGTTGATCTTGGCTTGAAGACAAAGAATTCATAATAGAAAGTCTGAGTTACAGATGGGAGTTTGAAAGATCAGAGTTTTAATAATACAGGGAGGTTCAAACTAAATGATGTTGTTGTTTGCATTATAAGAACTGCTCACCCAGGTTAATTAGCATGGAGATTACTCCATGGGTAATTAAAGTCAGTATAGCTAAACCTCTTTTTAAAGCTGCCATTTGTGATTTCCCCAGCTTTATGTAGTACTACGAAAATTCTGAGATACGCTTTCAAACCATCAGATTGATCAATTCTCACTTTTGCAGTTTGGCACATTCAGCTGTCCAGTTCTCCTGCAGCTCAGAGATGATCTTGTTTGACGTGTCTTCCTCCCTCAGGGTCCACAGGTCCTCTGCTGCCAGTGGGGTGCGATATCCTTTCACAACAAGCCTGAAGAGGGAGAGTTGAGATGATTCACGGACGTAATCGTGAACAAAATACACATATTATTGTAAACAAGTAAAAACCGTTGCTGTAGTGAGTCAGCCGAAGCCTAGAAATTAGGGGTTTTTGAAGAACCATCTTACCCAGTGAACCACCAGAAGAGGATCTTTGACAGGAAAGAAGCATCTTTCACGGGACAGGGATTCTGCAACAGATTAAAGACCAGACTCACTGTTGTTTTCGCAGTAAATCTCTAAGTGCTGCAAGGCTTTCGAGAAATACGCAGCTTCAAAGAATGCTGCACTTGTGAGTGAGGGGTGCGTTTAAGACTGTTAATGTAACAGCACTGTGTCAACAACACTGTACTGTTAGGCAGCCCATTGTGGAGTGCAGAGGCAACAACTCCCACATGAAAGAATAAATAGAGTTCAGTGTTGAAGATGACGTTTTGAGGTCTAGTGCAGACAGAGAAGAAATGCGTCATCAAAACTGGCCAACAAGCGGATACATGGAGACACACAGCGTCTTCTCATGCATACTTTACGGCATCGCTCTACCCTGCCAACCCCTCACAATGTTTACTCTCTTCATTACCAGCCCTCTTGCTCTTCATCCCCTCACTTCCTCTCTTCCTGTGAGTAACTTCAGCCATAGCGTGGAGCAGAGAGGAGGAGGAGGCGGAGGAAGAAGAAGAGGAGGACACGCCAAGGAGAGACCCATGGGTGTGTCCACCACGCCAGACTGCGGCTTCTGCACCCTCAGCCTCCTCACCACTGGCCAAGTTAGGGACTTTTCCAGCTATTTTGTTTATCACCAGGGGAACTATTACATCACAAGTCTGCTTGATTGATTAGAAGCTCATTTCCATTCACCTGTCATCTCTCCTGCTTGCTATTTTGAGCTGTTGCCAGGCTCATGTTTGATGGGATGGTGACATCTGTATTAAATAATCGTTTTACTGTTGTGTGGTCACAGATTCTAAGTGGTGGTCTTGATGTTACCCAGTGAGTTGTGAGTGAGTTATGCTGAACGTATGCAGGAGAACAATGTCAAACACGCACACATGCACTTGTTCACACCGAGACGCCAAAGTGGTGAAGTGAGTGTGGGAGAGGAAGGACAGAGGGATGTGAGTCACATCACTTCCTCCAAATGGGAGAAGTGTCTTGACAACAAAAGTTTAAAACCACAAGATAGCATCTTAGGCATTTTCTATCCTGGGTATTGAATCAGAGTGGATGTTTTTGACGGATGTGGGATACATTCTCTTCTGCCTACCTTTTCCAAGACAGTTTTTCCCTCTGGAGGCTGGTCAGCAAAACAGCACAGGAACAGCTGGGCCAGTTGGATTGTGAAGTAGGAGAAGAAGGCAAGGTATCGTACGATGTCAGAGGCAATGCCCTGTGATATAAAAAAGAAAGCACACATTAGACAGACTGCTGCAGGACATAAAGATGCTAGAATATTTGAATTGACTTATTTGCTTTAAGCTATTCCAGACACGTTTTGAAGCAGGGACAATTTAATTGGCTTGTTGGTTGTGCGCATGCCACAGAAAAATAATGTTGTTCTTACATCCAGACATAAGGTTTTCAACAGGATCAAAATGTGCTTTGGTCGCTTCATGTTTCTCAACAGCACTTAACAAGTCACACAGCATCCTGTGGTACACCGTGCCATTTATCTGTACTGCGGCTTTGTGTGCAGTTTCACAACAACACTAAATTTATTATACGGCTCTTCCCATGCTTACGCACTGTATAGCAGAGGATATGGTTTATATTCCAAGATCACACACACAGTAAAGAGTATTTTGGATCTTTAAGCTAAATCTGGGTGAAAACCAGAAGAAATTTTAATGGTGGACTTTCTATACAAATGAAGCAATAGTTAAAGCTCCTCTCACTTACATCTGTAAATAGGGAGATGTGGTTTTACAAACCAGCACCCTTACTTTCAGTCAAGGGAGCAGCTGTGATATTAACCACTCAGAGGCTTTTGTGAAATGTAGGACTCACATGTTATTCTTGACATACAGAAATTGTGGGTTTTGGCAGAGCCATTGTTTACTACTGGGACAACACCACTGCCACAACCGGTTCGTTGTGCAGCAGTACGTGTATGCATGTCAGCGCCATGGTAAACAGTAAAATGATTTTCTGTGAAAAGTGTGGTGCCGTGCCCAGAAAGGAGATATGAAGGGGCCAAAGGGATCTGGCCACACAGTGAAAAACAGGCACAGGACGGTCGAAGAGTGGGTGAGAAAATGTAGGTCAAGCAGCTAAGAATGGACAGTATTCACAAACATGAACTCCGTCAACTTGAGCCATCATTGCTGCAATGTGATTTAGACATTTTCTTTATAAATATTTAGAAACTGTGTCAGTACAATATGCATTTGTGAGCTGAGACAGAAAACACATTGGGAAAAATGCTGAGTTATGCAGCATTATTTTAGTTTTTTTTATCTGTTACATAATCAGTTAATTTTCTCAGAAAATCTCAGAAAGACTTTTTGAGTTGTACTAGTACACATATCACGCCACTGTAACATGAACATATTATATATATACTAGATACATCAGGAATGATGAACATTTCCAAAATGTGCTAAGTAGCCTTAATTTTTCTATATATTTTTGTACACACATGAAAAAGTGTAATGTGTTGAGTAAGTGAGCTGAACAGGTGCTTTTAGGTGGATTTTGTCACCTTTGGACAGAGCGAAGTTAACTTTTGCCTCCGTTTTTGTACTAAATTATGCTATTTATCATGGGTAGCAGCACCATTATTATGTATTTACAATGCAGACAAGAGATTTGTACCAAGCAAACAAGCATGTTTCCTTCAAGTTCACATTTACAGGAGTTATGTCATTAATGGAAAGTCATTTACCAATTTCTTTGTTTTATTTGTTTTAGGGTACAGGGTCTTCATAATTTCCAGTCCCACTCCCATGATCTACAGCATTAGTTGATGAAGATGTGGCTGTTATGAACAAAAACCTGATGAACCTGATGAAGAAAAACTAGGCATATGAATTTGCTTCATCAAGACGTATGTGGAGGAGAAATATATTGTATGGTTATATGTGTATTATATGGGCACGTGTGTGGTTGTATGAAATGAAAACATCTGTGTCCAAATCCTAAATGGCCTTGTATTATGTGTGGATGCATAGATTTCCATCTGGCTGTGTTTACAGCAGTGTAGGCTCATAAACACAGCGCTGGCGTTCCTCTGGTCTGACCCTGGGCTGCCATGTCTCACCAGCATTTATCCCAGGGCCATCATTACTCTCCTCCGAGCAGTGTGGGAATGTCACACAGAGGACGATAAAACAGAAATATGGATGCGTGTGTGTTTGCCTGTTTTTATAGAAATGCAAATGCGACTGCCCCATGGCTGTGTGTGCTTAAATAGAAACTTACCCCATACAACAATGATTGCAGTGTCTGACAGAAGACACAGGAAGAAAACGAAAACTTAAACACACACAGCCTTGACCAGAATTGGCAGTGTCATCCTCCAACACTTGGTTAACTTTAGGTTACCTTGGTTAAAACTGGGGGATGAAATAGAAACTCTTTGCTGACACAGGATATATCTCCAGCTGTGCTGCTGGAGTCTTCTGTCTAGACTATGGGTAGGAGCAGACCTGATTAGATATCCCTGCTAGTGTTTTGACACTTCAGGTTCAGAGAGTTCATACCTGGCAAACGCACTCTCTTCACTAAGTGGATTGTTGAGAAGTTTTGAGTAATCATGATATTTCTATTAAATGGTACTGTGGTAAAGTTACATATTAATTATTAGAGCGACTACATACCTCATCCATGGCCAACTGGATCTTAGCTCTGAGAGGAACCAGGGAACAGACAACAGCCAAGACCCAGAACAGGAAGAGGAATACAGAAGAACGACAGCCTCTTAATCTTTCCAACTGGATGATGCATAAGGCCAGAATCTAAACAAAGACACACAGAGCGACAGAAATAATTAGTTTAAGAAATCAAGTGTTCATACTGTGCAGGAGCCAGACAAAATATGTAGTTGCTCTGGGAAAATCTTCTTTCCAAGCTGCCATTCAGTGCAACTCGACTATTAATTCAGCTGAAGGAAATAAAACACGATCTCCCCTGTAGTAGCTGCCAATGTTTTAAAAAAGAACTTTCTGGGATTTCCCTGGCCATTGGTGCAGATGGGATCATGCTGATTTATGCTTATAAAAATGATACATGTACAATATGCTGCATGCCTTCCATAACATTCAATAATATTATATACATTCTTAATAAACACAAACAATACAATGAAGTTTTATCAAAAATAAAACCGATTCAGTCACGATAGTATGGATACCTTCAGAGAAGTCATACATTCACTATAATTGTCCCCTCTCTGAGTGGTTGGCCAAGTGAGACGTCACTTTGTCATGCCAGCTCATCACCAAGTGGGGAGAAAGCGGGTTTAGGTTTCATAATGAGTACCACTTCGGTTACGTTGGGATGAGCCACAGCACTGTCCTGTTATAAACTATAGTGGTCAGGTAATTATATAAGTTTTGTACGTGGAGATGTGTACACATTTCTCTGTGGCGGCCAAGAGAGTGAATATCTTTATATGTCCTGGTTGGCGTAAACAGCCTCAAGGGGTCTTGTTTGTTTGGTGTAGGCACAAGTTTATTTTTTGGTTGTTTTCGAGCAGATTTGATTCATTCCAGTCCATCGCAGAACGCAGATAGACATGCCCCTTACGTATGGGGAATTTAGAGCCTCCTGTCCACCTGACTTGGATGTCTTTGTGCAGGAACCAAAAGCGCACCAATAGTGGGGATGTGAAGTCCAAGCACATGAAAATCCAATAACTGCATGTGCTTAAGGGATGGAAATGTCCTGATTACAAGTACTCTAGTTACTAGTAACTGTGCAGCTTTTTACTTTTGTACTTCAGTGACCTGCTCCTTTTCCAGAAACAAATAAAATTTGTGAGAGCGATGATATAAAAACATTAAAGTTACAAGCTGGATAACAAAAACGCTGAGCCTAAAAATACTAAAAATCAGTCAGGTGATAATTCCCTGTGGGTTTTATTATTATGGGGGATCCCTTTCACATTAAATAGTCATTTAATGCTTTGTTGACATAAAAATATTGAATATACAGTATAACATCACTTTAGCGCTTTGGGAGGGTATTTGAGCGTTTCCATCAAAATGAGATTTTAGTTAAATTTCTATACTGCATCTGGATTATTGTGAGCAACTCTAGGGAAACATCTTACGTCTTCCTTTTCTGTGTTGCTTACACTGGTTCTGACTGCATATCTGCTACATCTATTGGCTCTGCAGTATGAGGTTGCGGCAGCATCAGCTCCAATCCAGTGAAGGAAAATGTAAATGACCTTGGGTTAGCATCTTTCTTCAATGTCCCTCCTACTCACATCCTACCAGTCTGATTTGTAATATTGCTGAAACCCTCAGCTCATCTGTTTGTACAAGTCAGTGGGTGGAACTAAGTCCATCACTAAGCCTTGAATCAAAACCATGCCTTGTAATTATACGGGAAGTGTGCAGCGCTGGGGAAGGAAAAGGAGCTTTACGTCATGGTATTGCTGATTATAGTCACTGTCATGTGTGTGATTTTCATCAATACTGACCACATTTTCTTTGCAGGCTGACTGACTTGGGCAAAAGCGTTCCCATACATTCATTTAAATTTTACCAACAAGTGCAACAAGAGCATAGTGTTCCCAGTCGTTACCCAGGGAGCGGGCGTTGGTGGGTGGGTACAATCAACATCTTGAAAATTATGTCCTTTAATAAAGATAGGCCTGGCAAGAAGATTTAAAGACTGGTGACATGCTCTTAATATGATTTAGTACATGTTTATTGACTGGCCCCCTGGTGCGATAAATGATATCCTCAAAATAAATATTCTGTTTTGAAATTTATTCCCTGATACAAGAGACGTCTCAGTGTATTTTTACCCAAACACGTGCTGGTGTTTACTCAGGAGTCTGAAAAGACCACAGGTGGGCAAGGCTGTCTGACTTGGAGAGAGGGAGACTATGCAGGACCTGTATACAGCTGCAGAGACAGGAAGCTTTGTGAGTAATGTTACAGTATACGGGTCTGTGGGTTGGCTTTAGAGGCTTAAAGGACCACAGCAAACCTTTCTACCTATGCTCAGCATGCTCGCACTGCATTGTGATTCTTATATACCCCGCTCTCACGATAAACAGTATTTTTAACTTTTCCTTTTTTCATGCCGCCCATGATGTGATCTGTATCCCTCGTTGAAAAATGAGTAGGATCGATGGATAATTTCCATCAACACACGATGCTGAAAGTACTTCTCTGATTGCACCTCTGCCCTTCTGTAGCCCCCCCTACTTGTCAGCCTGCTCCAGATAGTACGGGGCGTTAGAAACAGTTAGATTCAGGATGCTTGGAGGGAGAAGAGACAAATATTTATATGAATATTAAAGATCTCATCCAGACTGCATAGATCTGCACAGATCTTGCACTGATTGATAACTAAATATTTATTGTGATAATTTCTCTTCAGACAAAGAGCGAGTCAGTGTGCACGTAATGGATTTTGGGCACAGTTTTAGTTTCTTATTTGATGAATGTTTCAGCTTTCTTCCTATGCATTTTCATTGCAGTTAAGCATGTCAGAACTTAAATACAGTTTTGTTCAGAACAGTGGCGCTCAAAGAAGAAATTGGCTTCTAACTTCTCCTCCAGCAGCACACCTGTAGCCCATATAAAGACTGAATCTTTCTGTGTGATTATGTCTACAATGGGCTACAATTGCACGTAATCACCTTTTTAAAAAATGAACTAAAAAGAACTTCACTGTCACCACAGTGCAACCCGTTTACATATATTTGCAATGAACAAACAATACTGTATAAACTGTACTTGGAAAAGAACAGATGCTGCATTTAGTCTGTTGAAATATTTGAAATGCTATGCAATGTAAAACAACGGTTAGATATTTCCTTGCTCAAGAATTTTGCATATGCGTACATTCAGGTCCACATCAAATAGTAACTGATATTATTACATATAGTTTGTATGCTGCACCCTGGTCAAACATTGGATTTACAGGGTACTGTAATATTTGCATTGCCTTCAGTAATATAAATCTATCCCTGGTTATGCATCTTTGCACCTCAGTGTCTGGCCAACACACTCTCCAAACACTATATACATATTCTTTCATGTGTTTGCACACTGACACGTGAGCCAACAAGACACAGGCTGAAATCTGTTATCCAGAGTAACACAGGAAAGTTGTCAAAATGCACAGTGTGAGCAACACCAATAGTAATAATAATCTCAGTAGTTAAAGCTTTTACATCATAAACCATGAGCACATTAAGCTTTTAGTGACTTATTGCACCAGAATTGTATGACTGATTCCTTATATGATTGACTACCTTCACTGTGTGTTGTGCTTGCACAGCCATCTTTAATAACCATTACTAGAGACTGAGGGTTATAAACCTGTGTGCTAATTCTTTCATATCATCCCAACCAGATTTCAGTAGCAGCATTTAGACTTATATAATAATCCAAACACTGAGCACATACTACAGCACATTTTGACTGAGGACTTACCACCGTCATGCTGCGTATGATGGGGCTGAGTAGAAAGACCATGTGCTGTTGGATCTCCTGACTTCTCTCCAGCAAGATGTAGAAGAACTCCACAAAGCCAAAGGAGGCGAGCAGGAAACCCAACATCTGAGCAGGATAGGAAAATAATTGAAAACTCTCAAAAACTTTATGGACGTACATATATCACATTTGCCACTATATTTCTGTTGCTATAGGGAATCTTGTTGAGAAAAAACAACCAGAAGTTGTTGTCTTTTGTATCTTTAAATCGTGGGAAAAAGTCTTAAACTATATTAGCAAAAACTGGCCAAATTATGAGTCTCACCATTTTGGCGGTGCAAAGGCAGGACATGTGAATGCGTCCACTGTCATGGCAGTAGAGGTGAAGGCAATAGAAAGGGGCCAGCAACCACAGATAGACACAGGGAACCCACACTAGCACTGTGTTCTGGAAACACTGGGTCAGGTCAGGGTTTGCTGTGTACCACGTGCGGTTCCAGTCCTGCAACAGAGAGAAAATAAGAAGGTCAAAAGTTTAGATCAAGAAAATATAGAGTCAAAAATTGAGGTCAAACTGTAACAATATATTCATAATCTCACAGTAAGAGCCAAGTTCAGGGAATCCAGACATTTCATCCATCAGGCAGTGAGAAGTGAAACCACAGTAAGTCCACAGAAAATGTGTCTGTACTCAGTCCTGAGAATGTGAGTCTGAAAAGGCCCTTTTTGCCAAAAGGCTGAGTCAGTTTTGGGACATTTCTGAAAACGCCTCTGGCTTGTTTTCTAATTTGAGTAGGACAGTGTAAGCTGTCAACACATTAAACTCTGAGGTCAAGGATTATACTAATAATGAAGCCTATAAACAATGAGGGCCCATGCAGACGAGGTGTGTTGGGCAAATGCTGCCAAAACTTTGAGATTACATAACAACGGGAGTAGAACAGAGAATAGGTTGTGTATGATAAAAAAAAAAAAAAAACTGAAGCAGCTAAGTAACTTGTTGTTGTCTTGCTTCCCTTGTTTATCACCTCTCTGTTCTAATGAGGGGCAGGGTGTCTGGCTGTGCTAACGAGACTGCCCTGCGGAGCCACCACAGGAAGTGGTTTAAAGCTTCGAGCATGGCGCAGTAGTCTGGCCTTCCTGGTAGACTCCCAGTTGGGATAAGAGAGAGCGGCCACAATTAGTGCCAGCTGCAGGATTATTATGTAACGACAGTCCACCCACAGTCTTGCCAGTGAACCACAGCAGGTGAGATGCACTTCACAAAGATAGACGCTGCCGCAGCTCGGTGCGCCATGTCTCTGCACAAACACTGACGAATTAAAGTTCGGCATCAGTCACTGGTGCCACTGGGGCCTAATGAGGGTCTGAATCATGGTCTGACTGTAGGTTACCTGTTTCAGTTCAACTCAAAGCTGGTACCTACTTCACCACAGGACCACTGAAGTAGTATTCTCACATAAATCTTCATAACAGAGCTGGTTGTGGTTGAACGCACTGTTTTGCACATGCTGTGTACTGGTGGTCTCCAAGCACCGATGTACCAAAATCAGTTTAAGTGATAAATCTGCTGAAAGGCAGTGAGTGGGAAGCTACTTTCACAGACCCTTCTGACTTCTGCGGTCAATGGCACGCGGATGAACACAGCACTTGTCAAACCCTCTCCAAGCTCTTTCTTGTGCATTCTGCTCTGTACTTATCCTGTTTCTCACCCTTGCCTGAAGTGGTTGCAGTAAACTAACAGATACCAAAGACTTGGGTGCTCTGAGGTGTCTATTTTTACCTGACACACACACACAGTGTTGTGAAATGGGGGAAAAGAGAGACTTTTACTGTTCTGCAGATCTGCTGAATATCTCTTTTTATACCCTTTCACTTTGATAGACCAGTTCAGTGACTAATAACTTGTTGTAATGGAAACAACATGCAAATATATAAAAAACAATACTAATGTAAAACCGGACTAATAGTTGTGAACAAAACAGTTCTGACAGCACCATTGTGCACCTATTATGAGTATGTGGCTTCTATGAACTATAGACACAGTCATTTTAGAGCTCATCGATCACTCATTTGACAGTTTTACCCAGGCTTTGACCTGTTGTTCAAATTATAGGATGACTTCATTTAAGGAGGAAAAAAACAAAACACACCACGAGTTTCTAAATTGGTTCCTTTCAAAAATTTACAAATCCCTCATCAAAAGCTTGCAGGCCACGTGTTTCTGGATTATGTCACTTCTGCTGAGCTGGATTGTGCATGAGCACTCAAAGCTATAATATACAACTCAGCATGAGAATTGAAATGAATCCACTCTGCTCTGCCCAGCCCTCTTGTCCCTTGCTCTGCTGTGCTCTTCTACCATCTGCTACATCAATCTCCTACCTGTTCATTCTGCTCATCTCTGCACAGCCCTTCTGGTATTAGTCACTATCAAATTACAATACATAAGAATTCTGCAAAACATACTAATCAAGCAGGCATTGTTGAAACCCTGTGATTGGTTAGGAGGGCGAGCCTCTCCTCTCTAAACTTTTAGATGAGAATATCTTTGCATTGCTGGCAGTGCCGTTCTGTGAGTCTCACTTCAGAGGAGGCAGCACCTCTCAACAATCAGATACATATTTCCACATTTTTTTAAAGAGTTATATACTGTATAATAGCTTAGCTCCATCTTAACCCCAAAGCTGTGACCAATGAGTCAGCCAAAAGTATGTGAGAGAGTGACTATTACAGTAACTTCAGTAATAATTCAAGATATTTTGGAGCCAACATGAGACAAAAACATCTGTCAAAACACTCTCTGTGCTCTTGTAGGAAAGAACACTACATTCTGTACTTTGAACTCTTCTGGCAATGATACCTGCATGAGATGATGTACAGTACTTTCACTTTCTCAGCAGTTTGATTTCCATTGTTTTGAGGTTTTGTGGAATTAAAAACAGAGAATGAGCTTTTGTGAGGAATTGGAAGAGAGAAAGAAGAGGGCATTTGGGATTGAGTGCAAGTATTCTTCTGCTGTTAGAATGTGTTTTGTTAATATACAAAACCTTTTCCAGCAACAGCAGCTTAGTCAGTGTGATGCAACCACACTTCTCAGCATCGTATTGTGCTGAATCATAGATCAGGCTGACGGTAAATGCGGCTCTGATTCTCAAGTTCTCTCACTCATCCAGGCTGCTAAGTGTCTTCCTCTACTTTCTTCTACTACAGAATGCTGTTAACTAACATACTGACATCATCCTCTTGCTCTTTCAGTAATATTTTGGGTTGGACATTAAAAATTTATTTAAAGGACAGCATGCAAATGTGGCTAATGCTTTTAATCAGTGAGTCATGCCAATTCTAAAGATAAAAAAATGACTACAAGACAAAGGAGCAAAAACAAATATTGTGATACATGACTATTAGCTTATATCAAATTAGCATGACATTTGTCACAATGAAACATAATTCACATCCTATTTCAAACTCTATAAGTGAATGGGATATGGTTTAAGAGTAAGAATTTTGAGTAGAAAAAGATACATGCTCATTAAAGACATGTGAGTTTGGGGTCAGTGAGCACGTCACAAACTCACCCACAGAGGGTCCAGACCACTGAGTCTGCAGAAGGCATCCATCCACTCGCTTGCTTCTTCCTCCCTGATGCTCCACTTGCTGGGGTTGAACAGCCCTTCTCCTCACGCTGGGTAGCTCACACACTCAGCACCAGCACCACGTTGTGTATGTGTGTGGGGGGAGATTACAGAGAGTACAGAGTGTGTGTCTTTATTAGACTTTTCCTGTCTAGCAAAGGTATTTCTTGGATTAAGCCGGTTCCCTCTTGTCTGTCTGGACAGCACACTCTATATTTATTAGTGTGTGTTGGAGTGTGTCTGTGTGACTTTTCCTCCCTATTAATTAAACATGTTCTCTCAATGAAACTCTGTGTCTGTCTCGCTGTTTGAACTGCTGCTGCCCTGAGATCCTGTGTCTTTCTGACTCTCACTGTGTCTGCCTGCTGTTTATGAGTGTGCCTCCTTGTTGGGTGGGTGGAAATATTTCTCTCTCGCTCTCTCTCTCACACTCTCTCTCTCTCTCTCTCTCAAACCCCTCTCTTCTCTCCCACATCTGCTGGATTACATTCAAAACACCACAGTTACTCCCCTCTATGGGACGACAGTCCCACACCCAGACACACTCCACCCACTTTTGCTCACTACCCCTTACCTCCTTTCTCACTCCTTACTTTCCCCCACATCCCAAACCACCAGTCTGTTGTGTCAGTTTGTGCTCAGATATACCTTTTAAACTGGTGCTAGTGACACTAAGATAAATGCCATTATATTAACACTAGTCACTGTCATGTTCCTTCTATTCATATGTACCACATACCGGCATGTAGGTGTGGACAACTCTTTACCAATTTGTACTAATAACATACTGGACAAGTCACAAAATTATGATTTCAGTCCCGTGACATGGATCACATAGATATAGATTGACTTTTTTTTTTTTAATGGAAAATGTCACAGTGGAGCAAAGCATCACATGCATTTCCAAGTATTGCAAAACTACTTGATGAAATGGGAAGTAAAGAGAATGAATATTGTTAATTAGTCATCCTACTGGGATGAAATCTGCACTGTAAGTGGAAAATATGAAACCATCACACAACTCTGTCACAAAGTGCCACACTGATTTAGAGGGTGGTTGAGTTTTAAACAGATTTTATCGGTGAAGAGACATTGGGTAAAATAAGAGGGTTGTAAGTATACGTGTGATTAGTTTTATGACTGAGCAACTCTAACGTATACAAATTACCATAAAAAACATAGCAAAATCATTCTGTCTAAATATTAATATACTTTTTATAAGTACAAAAACAAGAGTGTGTCCTCAAAGCTCTTTGTAGTCTGCTGTAAAGCATCATCAAATGGAGTGATGATGGTCACTGGTCATCGCACAGGGGAAAACCTCAGCTGAGCAGCTGCGCAGGAAAGTATGACACTGTCTCGACTGGGACTAACAACACCACCGCCATCATCACCGCAGAGCAGAAACATGGAAAGTTCGGCAGAAAGACAGACCACCACCAGGCCCTGTGTCTCGCCATGTGCAAATATATGATTATTATTCTTTTAAAAATGACTCATCAATTCATGTTTCTCTTCCAAGCAAGCAAGCGATTTTTATTCGGCACTTCAGCTGTTGGTGTGTTTGGAGGTGACATAAAAGAACTACAACTAAGGTGAAAAATACTAGTTAGAAAAAAAATTGCTACATGAGTTTTAGGTCTGGTAAGCAGTGATAGATGAAGTACAGTACCCACATTATTTACTTAAGTAAAAGTAGCACAGTGAATAAATACTCAGAAACACTCTTTAAGCAATAATAAAATCATCTTCATCTAAGGGAAGAGTTAATTCTTAGAAATAAGAAAAAGAGTAATTTAAAGCAATAAACAAAGTGCTCACAATACAAACTATAATTCGTAAGTTGCATGTCAAAATTGTACTCGAGTACTATGCTTAGGTTTTTAGTTACTTTCTACCACTTCTGGTGAGAAGCAAGGTTTATCTTGCTGGCTTCAGTGGTAACTAAAAGATGCACATAGGATTAAAACAAAAATAAATTCTAAGTCTAAAGCAGCTGTCAGACAGGTAGAAACAAAACAAACAGCCATGGTCTAACTCTTGTGTTATGTCTCTGTCCCACTGCCTGACATGAGTGTTGCTACCACCAAGAAATGGTCCGAAACACCTCAGGCAGTGTGCCACAGCCAGTGGGGTGGGCGGTGTGTGTGTGTGTGTGTGTGACGGAGAGACTGTAGCACGGGCGGCAGTGTTTACAGTGTAACTTTTTCTCCCAAATAATAGTCAGGGTGCAACACTGAGAGAGAGAGAGAGAGACTTGGCATGTGTTCCCATTTATTCTGTTGTCCATGAATCTCTGTGGTTGAGTGTGTTTGTGTTTTCTATCCGTCCATCTCTGCAATCCACCCTCTTGAAATTGCTGCATTGTAAATGTTGTCCATAAAACTTAAGTAAATGTATATGCTTTGCATATTCTATGTGTTTTTCTTGATTGGAGGAGAGACGCATCCAAAAAAAAATCTTCAGCTGATCGAGTGCAGACAGGAGCTTGAGGTGCTGCAACAGAAAGGAGCACAAAAATAACACATTCACAGTTGTGCCCATGCAATAAAGGGCGAGAACTGTGCAAACTGCTGGTACAGGTCCAAAACAGGTTAATGTAAACAAACATACACATCTGGCCTGTAAATATGACTCACATGACGTGCCAGCCGATGACACTGGAGCGAGGCCGCTTGTGGTCATGGCGTGTAGTAGTAGAAATGTGCAGAGGGTGCTTGCGGGGGTGGCAGTGGCCCAGCCAATCCATGGTCTAGCAGTGGTTAACCAGTTTAGGTCACCTACACTTCCTCTGGCCTCTTTCCCCAGGAGGAAAAACAGTCTAGTCAAAATAATGGTGTCATTTTGGCTTCTTACGTTTTTAGCGAGAGGAGTCAGATTTAGCAACAGCAAAGAAGGGAGGGGCCTAAAACAGATTAAGAAACACGTGAACAAAATATCTGTTCTGTGCTTTTACTCTCTTAAATAAGCAGTGTTAAATTAGTGGCACAGTTTCAGGGCAAACCTGTAAATTCAGATGTGTCAGCCTACGCATGCAATTACAAATGGGCTCTGTCTTCCGTTTCGCTCCCTCCCTCTATAACCCACAGTGTTATCTTAATCTGTCCTCACTGTTTTGCTCTTTAGCTGAGATTGAGCTTTGACTCCGATCTGCTTCCGGACTGTTGGCAGGACTGCTGTGCTGTGCAAATTGATATGATGACGTAGATACTGTGTGTGTGTGTGTGTGTGTGTGT
>JAUBNQ010000001.1:19866371-19888850 GCA_032353495.1 Ctenopoma kingsleyae | reverse complement strand
TGGTAGCAGTGAGCAGGTGTAGCACTAAATACTGTATAACAGTGAGTGGAGGAAGCTCCTGAGGAAAACACCTGAACTTAGAACCAAAGCCTCCTTTATTCAGCCAAACCTGCCAGACACTAGTTCTGCAGCCAGGCAGCGTCCAACATGTTTCCCCAGTCTTCACCGTATGTCAGCTGGATCCCTGAGAACTCCCTGAAGGGTTCCCAGCACTGCTGTGGAGGAGAAGGGAAGATGTGCAGCTCTCAAAACAAATAGAATACATTAATACCAAAACAAAATGTCTGCTGTTCGTCAGAGGTAGAGGAGGCAGCACCCCGGTTGTGTCTCGCTGAACCTTTGCTGAGCACATGAAACTGAGAATGTTATGAAAACATGATGATGATCATTTTTGTAATATTTTCTTTAACACAGAATAGAGAATAGTGTACAAAATCAAATATTCACCTGTTTTTCACCTGTTGTTAGAGAAAAGAAACAGTTCACTAAAATCACAAAAAACATTTCCTACTTATAACTTGTGTTATATAGATAAACAGATCATTTAAATTTTATTCTCCACTCTGTTTCTGTTTCTTATATTTCTGCCAATATCTAAACAGCAGAGGTGTGAACTGAATTAACAGTACACACTGGTTTGCAAAATTACTGACCTGAAAATCACCAGGTTTGACGATCTGCATATTGATAAAATTGTCTGTATTTCCCATGTGAAGCAGCTTTTATATATCTCTAAACATTGTCAAATTAAAATCTGAAGGGTCTAGCTGGCTAATATTTTTTGTGTCAGAGCTGATCTTGATACAGTTGTGTTGTTACAGTTGAAGAATGAATAATTGAATCGTCTTTTTTTAGTGTGATAAAGTCAGTTGTCAGTGGCAAAGAGTCAGTGGAGTAAATGGGAGATATTTTGCTGCTCTATTCATATTGATTTAGTGAGTAAAATTCTCTTTGTGTCTTTGGCTGAGAAATGATTCTTGTCTCTCAGTGATGGAGTTTGAGTGTGGCCATTTAATGTGCTAACATCACCTCCATTAATGTGCAGAACTGAGAGACTGACCATCAGAGGCCGGAAACGTATTAGCAGCAGTCCAGAAACACTGTGGCAGGTTTTGTACTTTTAGTTCCTCTACTGAACACTTGAGGGCAGTAGAAATATATCTCATTTTCAGTATTTCATCTTTAGTCCTAGTCCTCATATTGTATTCAGGCCAGGCTGGTTGGCAAAGAGCAAGACTAATTATGATTGATTCAGAGATAACAGAATTAATATTGGAATTGCAGCAAAAGTATGAAACGTAGATTCAGTCAAAAGAGAGAAATCTACATTGTCTTCTACCACCATAAATCACTTAGTGGGTCACAGTGAAATGAGGGAGAAAAACAAAGATGATTAGAAAAGTGAAAGTGGACGTGGAAAAGTGATTTAAGTCAATTTTAGGCTTTATAGATTTAATAATTAATATATTTTAATATTAAGATTTAAAAACATGGGTGGGAAACAGAGCCTGTTGGGTGTTAACAAAATGTTTACAAGAAATAGCTCAGTCGTTTTCTTTTTACTAAAAATGTCATAAAATGAGGGGGATTGTTTAAACTTTAATCAGCGCCGTCTTGCGTTGCAATAAATCTGCATTTATTGTGGGCAGAATTAGAAACAACGATCAAAAGCGGAGACAGTACCCTCTGCATCAAGTGTAAACAACAACATAAAAGTGATTTCAGTTTATAAGGTTACACAGTCTCACGCAAGGCTGCACAAACACATGCTTATGCTACCTTGCTGATGGGACACGAGATCATATTCTGCACTACTTCCAGTGACATATTCTGCCGCCCAACACAGCTCCGACAGATGCTGTATCTACAAAGACCTGAGGATATTCTGGAATAAATGGTGACCATGCTGAGAAGAAGATATGAAAATGTATCTTTTGTAGGGACAGGGAGAGGAGCACTGCTGTCTCCCACCCAATATGGATGAATTCATACATTCCAAGGAGAAACAGAGGGCTGTGGTCATTTCAATGATACCTCTGGTATCTCTTGTTTTTCACTCCCTGCTCTATCTCTGTCCGTATGCCTTATTTACTAGGGTGCACCATGGAGGCAGGCGTGGTGGATGGGAGGTGTGTATTGGTGTATTCACCGTGCAGAAGAGTCTGGTGTGCATATGATGAATGAGATAGTTAGGAAGTGGTGAATTTATGACTGTGAATGCGGCTACCCATTCTGCCCTGCAGTCCCCAGCTGTCCTCAAGGGTATCATGCTCCTCCGGGTCTCATCTTTGGTGGCTCACTGGGGGATCCCACTGCTGCTGCTGCTGCTGCTGTGGAGATGATACCCGGGTCATCCAGGTAAACAATGCAGCAGCCCCTCCCCTCCTCCCCTCGCTGCATGTTAAGTAATGGTTAATTAGCAGGCAATGAACACAAGCTGCTAATGTACATATAATAACAGCAAGGCCAAGGGGTGCAAGCGAGAGGCTGCTGGTATTAATTACGCCTCCTATTTGTCCACTATAGATCACTTTGAGCATTACGGTGCAGTTTATGTGAATGATGTACCCTGCAGTAAATCACAACATGAATTATTTATGATGAGTGAGTAATATTACTTAAGGTAAAATCATCATATCAGATTACATAATATTTTACCAGCACCCTCCCTTACTTCAAACTGAATAACAACATAAACAATAGGTTGGTTGTACTTGCCTTTTAAAATGAGCCATGTGTATATTTTCTGGTCTGGGGGGTCTATCAGAAAGATTCTGCTTGGAAGTGACTTCCAGCACCACAACAGAAATGACTCATAAGACTGATTTCTGATCTGCCACTGCTTGGTTACAGTGAAGACATTAACAAACATTAACATATTGATGTTTAGCAGTTTTGATGTTATAATGTTTGCATTGTTGACCATCTTAGTTTAGCATGCTCACATTGGCTAAATGTTCCTTTTGATTTTGGACTGAACCTTCACCAATATATTATAATTAATCTCATAAGGGCACATGCAGTAGATATCTGTATCAAATTTGTGTAATTCTTTGATTAGTTCTTGAGGTATGTTTGTCATGCATTTGGTCATTGGTGTAATTTTCTGATCAGGGCAGTCTCACTGGATTTATATATATGTTTAATTACAAAATCAAATATTAGTATCTGACACCAAACTAAGCAGCTAGTGCATGATTTTTTCTTTACAAAAGAAATACAGCCGATAAGTTGTCTGAAAACTCTTACTTGCATCTCCTGCAACTCCTCAGCTTCTTCTTGCATCACATTCTTGATTGACATTTTCTATGCAGTCACTGCTTCGGGCTCCCATCTGCCAACATCCGAGTCAGTTTATTATTTGCAAGTGGTGAATCATCCTGTTTAAGGTTGTGTGTTCGCTGTATTTCAAAAAATAAAATGCATTTTTTTCTATTTTGTCTTCTAACATAAGCATTTCACTTACAATGATTCTGAAAACACTTATTGAAATAAAACAGAACTTTCTCAAAGCCAAGGTTTTTTGTTTTTCTTTTACTAAATATGTTAATAGTTTCAACATTCCTTCAAGCAATCCAGGGATTCAGGGTCATTTCAATATAAAATCTTACTGCACATAAACTCTTATCTAGAAAAGCAATGAAATGCTTTATGTTTTTAGCTTGTCATCCCTGTTTTACTATGCTGCGTGATCTTTGTTTTAGAGCAACATGCTGTGGCTGCACTTGTTACTGTTTTGGCATTTGCTGCATGTAGCGACAGTTATTGGGAAATCTGCTGATGCTTTAATGAAGAATAACTTACAGTGAGCTTGAAATCGGTGTTCAAGGATACATTGGTGGATACATATGAGTTTTCTGTTAACTGACTCTCTCTATCACTTAGTCAGACACGGTGGCTCTGCTGTGGAGTGTTTTCATGCTAGTTTTTTTAATGAGAATGCTTTTTAATTTGTCCTCCACATCGCTGTCAATATCCTCTCAACACCAAAGACCTTGTAAAAGTGACATCATTTCACAATTACATCATCCTGTATGAGCTGGCTGGAGAAACACAGAAATATTGCTGGCCGGTAACACAGATGAATACTTTGTGTTTTGCTGTGTGTGAAGAACATTAGTGGTCTGAGGGCCTGTGTGACAAGATGTCTGCATTCGCTTGAACTGGAAAGAGATTGGTGTACTGGGGCGCATGTGAATTTTCGTGCATTTATGTGTTTTTTATGTCTGTGTGTGTGTGTGTGACTGTTTATGTATTTGTGCGTGTGTTTGACAGCGATAGAAAGCGGTAGCAGTTGAGGAGCTGAGGGGCCCCCCGGGGCTCTAGAAGACGTCAGACCCAGCTGGACGCCCCCAGGGAAGGTCATGATGTGTTGACAGCTTCCTGAGGCAGATGAGAAAGCAGACGTGGCTCTGCCTTCTCATCTCCAGCGTGGATGTCTCTAAAGATGGCACAGACCACCACATCAGGTTTCTCTGTAATTAACACCTTTTAAGGGTCTGTTGATGGGTAGATGTGTCTCATGAAGGGCAGAAGGTGTGTGCGTTAGTGTGTGTGTATAGGCATGTATTTGCAAAAGTGCATATATCTAGAGCAGATGTGTATCCTTACATCACTTCTTTGATGTTTCATACATATAGGAATTCCCTTGATACTTATGCTTGCATGTGAATGGGCATTTGTGCAGGTTTTTTTTCTGTGTTCAATTATCTTTATGAGGCAGCTGGCTAATCGCAGATATCTTTACCACATCCGACTCGCAATCTCTTAAAAAGGAGATCAACCCACCATCATCACCACTGGCCTCCATCATTCATAGCCTTAAAAAAACTATCTCTAGGTGCAAAGGTCAGAGTCTGCAGTGATCCAGGCAGCCACCCCACCAATCTAGGTGCCTTCCTCTTCGCTTGGCAGACTCCATATTGATTTGATTAGTTGCTAATTAAAACTTGGCAGGCTGGGCCGGGCAGAAAGGAGATCGCTCAATTAGCGGGGTGTCAGAGAATTTAATTCTCTCTCTTTCACCCTTTCCCTCTGTCTTTCTCTCTCCCTCTCTCTCCCTCTCTCTCTCTCTCTCTCTCTCTCTCCCTGCTCTATCACACATCTCCATTGTGTTTAATGAGTATAAAGGATGAGTGAAAAAGGAAGGAGGATAACTCTGTGAGAAAAGAGATCGAGCACTCTCAAGGAGCTAAAAGCACCCAGCCCTGTAATCCTTGAGCTAATCTTTGTTTAAAGATGCAGTTTTATAAGTTGTAAAGAAAATGCAGCATGTCAGTGGACGTTTGTTTGGGCATGTTGCCTCCAGCGCTCCTTGATGCCTACTACCTTCTCTTCTCTTGGCAAGACAACCAAGTAATACACAAGCTGTTGCTGTTTTAGTGGTGTGCCTCTGGGAGAAGGACTTATGAGCTTTTTTTTTTGTTTTTGTCAAGACACCAGATTTTCAAAGCCCTGCAGATGGGAATAGTGTTCTATTATGAAAGCTATTTCCACTGATGATTTTCATGTGTTGACAGATAGTTTTCTGACATTACATCTCACACACTGCATCCTTGAGGAAACATCTACGTTAGAATAACAAGCTGCTGCTCGAGGTCTTTTTGGGGTTGAATGTGCTCCTTGGTGAATTCACCCTTTCATCCATAATGACTGACTGCGTGCACTCTTAGATCCTCGTCTGTCTCTGTCTGCAGCCTAAAGAGAGGAGGAGATAAAGTGCTGCATATAATACCATTTTTATTGAAGAAAATCCTTTAAGGTATGAAATCTGGTCAATCTGAGGCTACAGGTGGATTTTAACATCTGTCCTTTGTTCATTTAGTAAAGCACATACAGTCAAATATGTGATGCAGAAAGTAAGCCAGGGCTGGTGTAGGACTATTTGTTTATGCCATTATCAGTTTTCAGCAGGAGTCTTGCTTTTCTGATTCTTCTTTGCCTCCACTGATTCTTCATCTCCAGTCAGCTCCCGCGAGGAACCCAGCTTTTCAATGAGCTCCCTCGCCAGCTTAACAGGGAAAGTTGTGCTTGTCAAAATGGATTTAGATACCATATGTGACTCAAATGTATGGTGACACACATACACACACACTGTCATGGTTAATGTTTTCTATGGGAAGGAGAGCTGTTTGAGATTTCAAGATGGATAAGGACAAATAGCTGATGTCAGTATAATAAAAGAGTCAGAGGGCAGATGGATTTTATAAATCATTCAACATATCTTGTTTACGTAGCCCATTAATTTGCTTTTTGCTCACTTTATAAGCCCGTAAGGCTGCAAATAAAGAACACCTCCCAAACTCACACCCCCACACACCAATACATAACAACTCTCCTAAATGTCCGTATTGTTAAGCCTGGCTGTGATCATCCTCCTGCTCCTGGCAAACTGGACAGGGTTTGCATTCATTAGTCAACTTCATACTCTTATATAATATTTACAAGGAGCAGTTTATGTGACTCTAGAGACCAGGTGCTTCCAGTGAAGCCTGGTTGGGGCACTGACTGCGGGAGAACTGGCTCACCTCAGACCTGATTGACTGTGGCTTTTATGCTGTTCCTCCATTTTGAATTGCAACAGCGAAGTCTAAAATGTCAGCAGTCGCCAAGTTGTGGGTGCCAGTAGCAATCACTCATGGGCTGGCACTGATTAGCTTTGAATAAGCCTGAATAGCAACCTGGTCTGGTCTGTGGGGTACATAGTAGGAAAGTGTGTGATGCACACTAGGAGGATATACCCCTGACATGCATGGATAATGTGGACAGATTAGTCCCATCATTCATACAAAGGGAGTCCTACAGATTATGATAATGCCATGAAGAGCCGAAGGCAATATACCAGTATGATGTGGATACTGTGGTGTGAGACTACCTATACTGTAGATTTCTCTATTATAATTCTGTGATGTACAGTTAGAGTCATATAAATTTGGACAGTGACAATTTTCATCATTTCGGCTTTGTGTGCTCCCACAGTGGACATGAAGTGTCAGCTTTAAGGATTGGTCAAAATAATGTGATTTGACCGTACAGACCCCCACTTTTAGGGTTTCAAAATGATTAGGACAAAGTAAGATAACCATAAATTAAACTGTGTATCTTAATACTTTGTTGCAAATATATTGCAGTCAGTGACTCCCAGACATCACCAGATGCTGTTTCTCTCCTGGGGATGCTCTGATGCCAGGCTTTTACTGCAGCTGTTGTCACTTCCTGCTTGCATTTGGGTTCTGTTGTCTTGTCAAAATTGAAATACATACTCCACTGAATTCAGGCCAGCTGATTAACTTGAAAAAAGTCTCAGGTTGCTTTCAAAATATGCTTTGGGCTATTATGTGTCCTAAAAAACTATTTAAAAAAAATTAAATTGTTAATTTATGATTTAATTAGTTTGTCCAAATATGTTTGAAATGGGAGTGTATGAATAAAAAATGTTGTAATTCCTACATGATTCATCCAATATTTTTGCCAAACCCTTAAAATAAATTATAAAGTCTACACTTTAAGCACACATTGATGGTTTTATTTCATATGGACTGTGTTGTTCTACAGAGCCGAAATTATTAAAAAAGAAAACTTTAGCACTGTATATATTAAATATATTAGCCTGAAGCTCATGAGTAAAGTTTTTTCATCTTGATGGGACTGTAAACTTAGCTTCTTTCTATGAGCAATGGGGTCCTACATGAATACTAAATTTGATTCCCAAAGCTTGCTTTGCGACAGCTTTTGCTTTTTAATGTGAGAGTTGTGTGTTTGTATTTTCGGCTGTGCTTTTCTTGATTTGAAGTGGGCAGAGATTGGATGGAAAAAGGTGATGTCACACATATCACTGGATGACTCAGGCTGCAGGAAATATTTGAACCAATATGTGATGACAGCTTGGGCACATTATAAAAACTGGTTACTGGTCTCAAAGATGACACCCATTCCTTTCAGTGAAAGTTGCTCAACCAGTGCGTATAATAATATAAGGTTTCCTAGTGAGTTATGCCCACGTGTCTCTGCTATGCCCATAGACTTTACATTTTACACAAGTAAAAAGTCCTTATTTTGTAATTATGTTTTATTCCATTATTTATGATATAAAAATTGGGTGTGTGACTGAATGACTGAATGGTTAATGCCACATTTTTGTCAAACCTCCCCAAATCACATAATCAGCAAGTTTCCCAAGAACTATGTCTTCAGTAGATCCAATGAAAATGGACCACGGTGACACAGTCTTGTTCATTTTAGGTCAGTTGTGTGTAAATGTAATGGGTCATAAAAATACAGATCAGAACGCTGGCTCTGTAATGTCATTTTGGTGCTCATCACCTTAGTTTAAAATTCATGGAAAGTCAGAAAAGGCGTGAAAGAGAACAAAAGGACATGTGAAAGGGAGAGCGATTAAGTGAGTGTGTATGTGTGTGTAAAACAGGGAGCCTGTGCATGTGATGGAGATAGTATGAGAAAAAGCCAGCCACGAACAAAAAGAGAAACTCAAAACCCACACAGGCTGAGGTGTATGTGTGTGTGTGTGTGTGTCAGGAGACAGAGAGGGATGGGGACATGGGCAGGTCCTGGTAATGAAGGACTGATAAGTCCCTATTTCCTGGGCCTGGGTTAATTGTGCCGACAGATAAAGGGTAATAAATTGTCATGGGGTAATGGCAGGAGCCTGGGCTGGGCCCTGTTCCACATTTATCATGACTGACTGGGCCTGGGAGCCTGGAGACCAGGCAGGACTGAAAGACTGGTAGAGCCTGGCAAACAGGGAGGGAAGACAAAAGGGAGAAGAAACCTCACATGGCTGGAAAAGGATATGATGTCGCTCTGTCTCACATACAAGACTTCTGCAATTAGTTGTATTGTGTCGGGGCTAGGACAAGAGATGGACTGGTAATGTAGCTTCAAAGAAAAATGAGAGGCAGATGTAAATACTGTGAAGTGAATTGAATATTCTGGCAAGTATTATCAGCATAATGTACCTTTTAAAGTAAAAACCGTCACAGACAATTAAAAGATGGCAAATGCAAACAGCTTTTTACAATTGTAGCACGTCGGGATGTAGCCAGCGTAAACTACATTATAAATATTTAGGGAGTTGAATCATTAATAATTAAGTCTATTTACGAGGGCTGTAATGCTTTTCAGTCTGGAATTCTGCTCTTTAAGCATTTCTAATTTTACTGTCAGAATCCAATTCAGTGTGGTTGCAGCTGTAGGGAAGGAATTCAGTTTACAGTATACCACAAAGAAGGTGCTGTCAGCAGAAAACCTTGTTTTCGGATCTTATAGGATTATGTGACCCACTAGGCTCATAAAAGCTTTCCAAAGTTCTGATTCATCCAAGTGGCATCAAAGCTAATTTTTCCTGAGAGGTGGATCTTGGGTATAGGTATGTGAAGACACACTAATGTGCTGATAGATGACAAATATATTCAGGACATGATTTAATATAGAATTTACTCGATTTAATTACATAAAGACACAATTCATAGCGCGTGTTTCAGTGGGACTCAGTGTGCCACCTTACCAGCGTGACAGATCACTTCTTCATCTTGAGAGATTGTAGTGGCTGGAAGTTGGTGCAGTAGCTGAGGAATGATGCATCCCACACATTATGCAGCAGCACTGCTCCCATGGAGGAAGTTGATGTCCCCACTATGCGCTGATGACAGTGTGTGTGTGGCGTGACATATGATGTGTGTAAAAACAGTAAGCACATAGGTTGGTCCTTTTAACTGTATTATGTGGGTCACATGTGGCGTACTGGGCTGCGGCGGGGGAGAAAGGACGTTTTTCATGCAACCCATTAAGGAAGGAAAAATAATGCCCTTGAGAAGTGGCTTCTTGTTCTACAGGAAATCACCATGCAGAGTTATGTGGTACACGTCCATGACATTGAGAGAGGTTCTTCCAGTTCTACCCCATATACAGTCACATTATCCTGTCTGATTATTCTCTTCACTGAATCTCATTTTGTTATGTTTAATTAGAAGGAAAGTACGTTAAAAAAAAGTTTCACTTCAAGCATAAGCGTTGGATTTTTCTGTCATAGGGGATAGTTGGTGAATCATGGCTAGGAGAAACTGCGATTTCTGATATACTGTGATAACTTCACTATCTAAGAATCTGATGGAAATTTTGGTCATGATGTACAACCTATGAATCTCATACTATGACAACGGCTGGTGCTAGTGGTTAGCTATGTCACCAAATGTTACATAAGGGTTAAATGTGTGGTGGTTGAATCTTCTGGGAATAAGGAGCAGGATGGAGACACAAAACCTTCTTTCAGTAGTTCTTTACTGTTCTCCCCACTTCATGAAAATTCTCATCGAAACCTTACAGTAGTTTAACCCTTGTCTCCAATTCTACAACCAAATGTTTCACAACAATATGCAGACGAATTTCTCCGCCCAACTTTCTGTGATAGAGCCTTCCAGCTACAGTATGCAATTTAAGCGAGACATAAAATCAATCCACACTGCTGCAGCCCAGTGCTCTGCTACACTCCGCTACGCTCTGCCCACTGTTTCAGGTAGTACAATAAATGAAAATGCTCTAATGAAGCAGAAATAACCTAAATTCTGTGACTGGTGAGACGAGTGAGCCTCGCACAAAAGCTTTTAGAATATCTCTGTTCTGCTGGTGCGTCAGTCACAAGAGGCTACATTTGTGACCTGTTTTTAGAGGTTTACACGTTAAGAAAGAACAAACTGATTCTGGACTGAATTCCTTGGTCAGAGCAATTTAGGAAAAAATATAATGTGCTCATTTTCCAAAAAAACAAACAAACAAAAAAAACTAAAAAGAAAATATTGAAGCATGCATAAAATAAGAAACAGAGAGTAGAGAAGAGAAAAGAACAGAACAGGAAAAGAAACGAAAGAAAATCAAAAAAACAAACAAAAAATAATCTAGAGTGGAAGGGAAAAGGAATTTCACAGTACACAAGAGATGACAGTGGATATCAAGGGAAAGAGGAGAAGACGAAAGTTAAAACAGGAAAGCGAGAAGATGGAGAGCCAATGAATGCTCAAATTCATTTGTTCTCCCTCTCTCTCCACCTGGTTACACACACCTTCTCTCCGCTCCACCAGTCAGTGTTCACAGCTATAAATCTTGGAGTGACATTTTGGCCGGCGAGTCCCACGTAAACATGGTCGGCAAAATGTCAGTGCGGAAGGCAGACAAGCCTGACTTAGGAAGAGGGAGAGTAGAGGCAGTAATGTCACCACACTTTAACACACCCACCATCAGTCTTCATGACATTTAAGAGATCTGTCCCTCGATCCCTCCAGCTGCAGCACAGAAAGAAAAAGTTTGCAGAGGACGCTGCGAGGACCTGATGAATCAGGCGGTTTAATGGGTTGATCCGATCACAAACAAAAGGTTATTGCCCCCACTTATGTGTAATTTTTCTTGTTAAGCCAGTCAGCAGCTTTTCTACTCTTATAAGAGGAAGAGCACAATCCATGAAGTACAATATTTTTACAACCATCTTCTTTCTTTCTTATTTTTTTTTTAAACCTTCCCCCTAATGCAAGCAGATCATTTAAGAACACATTTCTCAAATAAAACTCTCATGCTGTTTTGTCTTTCAAATGTCAGCCTAACTCTCTCTACCTCTGCAGTAAAACAGCACTGAGGACAGTTCGACCTCACAGGCCACAACATCCTTTCTCTCAAAACTTTTCTCTCTTTAAATAACTCCCGGGTCAACTTGTCAGAAAGGATAGTAAGGCTGTTTGGAAATCACAACTGTCCACAGCTAAATAATTGATCAGAAATGTAAAACACGTGCAACTCTTCTCTGTTCCTTGTGCTTTCTTTAAGCTCCCTCCCTGCTGCATTGTTGTTGATTTTTTTTTTTGAAAAAAAAAAAAAGTCACTTTAACTGTACTTTTTCTATCTCCTTGGCTCACCTCCTCTCTCCTTCCCCTCTCCTCCTTCTCTCTTTTTCATCTTTCTTTCCTTTCCTCCTCCCTTGCTGTTGTGAATCCCATTCTGTGACAGGCTGTTCAGGAGGGAATGGGTTGCTTGCATGGCTGGTCAGTCGGCCTCGGTGTATCATCCGTCAGCAAGACACACTGTTGTTTTAGAGTTCTGCTGGGAGCTGTCTCTTTCTCACTTGCTTCACTCTCCACACGGTCCTTCCCTGTCTCTGTCTCTGTCTCTATCTCTGTGCCTCCTTCTCAGGCTCTCTCTGCTTTCTGTTCTGACTTATTTCACTGTACATCTAAACTTGAACAAAGCTGACCAGCACTTTAAGACTGACCTTATAGGCTCTTTGCACTAAGTGAATCCGTGGCTGTGTTGGACTGAGACTGAACATGTTAATTCAACATAGGGGGCTGTGATAATATGCACCTACATTTGTATTGTTTTTCTCCTATGAATATAGTATATATTTAATTTCTAAAAAAATGAATGTGTTACTTTTTCTTTCAGTTTAACTGTTGGAAAGATTGTGGTTAAAAATCACATACATTGTCCAGTAAGCCATAATATTTAGTTCTTTGATACTCTTAAGGATTACTTCTTTTGTTGTTCCTGAATATCGGAATAGAGGAAAATGTTGATTGTATTATTATTTTTTTTTGTTGTGTTATTTAGAGGTATATTCGTATAATTTGCATATAATCTGTTGCTCAGGCTTCTGCTTGTGATATTAACATCAGTAGCTACAGTTATGTCTGTAAACTATGGGTTAATAAAAGAAAAAAGTTTAAAAAGTTTTAAAAAGTTTACCGACGAAGCAAAGCAAAGCATCATTCTAACAAACTTACTAGAAGCTACTGAGCTAGCTAGGAAGCAGCTAGACAGTAAACTGGCTAATGGTCCTTTAAAATTTTAGCAGTTTTGACGAGAGGTACCTGGCTGCAGACAAAGTAAACAAAGTTGGTAGACTTTTAATGTTATCTGGATCTTTTTTAGGTTAGTGCTTTTTCTACCTGTGTCCACCTTCCGCTGATATTAACGACTTTCCACTAATATCAACTACTTTCTCCTGGGGTCAGTCAGTCTACCATCTTTGTTTACAACCAGATTCTACAAATTTTTACTGTTTGGAAAACTGTTGTCATTGCTTAAGTGTTAATGGAGTGTCAGGTTTATAGAAATCTTTCCAGTACTTAATGTGATGCATTTTTCCCAGTTTGGGATTAACCCAAATACACTGTATCAGAACAAGTATAGTACAGTATAATGCTACTTAGTGTCCTTGAAGACAAACGTATTACTGGAAGATGATATGCACAAATAAAAATGTCTATCTGTTCACTATGCTACAGCTTGTCATGGCTGGTATAGTTAATATGAGACTTGTAGTTAATGATCCCTGCACAGTTGGACTTTTTGGGACTCACAGAGGTGGCTCTAGATGAATGATGGGGAGACTTGGGGAATTAAACTTCTATGCTGGTCTCTTCACTGGGTTTCATGACTTCAAAATGTATGACTAGCACTGAACCAGCCGGCGTGATAATAAACAACAATTGCTTGTATTTCTTCAAAGAAAATGGATCTTTGTCCAACATTCATAAACCACCTCTGCTGTTTTTCATGTCTACTTGATGTACAGCAGATCTCTGCAGACACTGCCAATTTTTCTTCCCTATACATAAATTTATGAACATTATTCTCAGCTGGGTATCCTTGCCTGTGGTCATGTTGTCTATGAGAGTAAAAGCCCATCTCTTCTTACCTCTCTACACTCACACACACCTTGTACCAGCTTGTGTCTAAGTGGAAGCTCTGCAGTTACTTTCTCCCAGTCCCTCTTATCAATGAACCATGTGGCCTTGGCCCTCTCCCTGCTCTAGTGTTGTTATACGTCCAAATGCTAATGTTTTCAGACACTTCCTCATGTAACACCAACCTGTCACCGCTTGCTGCTGCTTTCACAGTGTCTCGCACTAAGCCTTGCTGCATCTCTTGCTCTCTTTCTCACTGTCTGTGAGCTATTATTGAAATATTTAGCACCCAGTCTAGCACACAAGCATGTACTGTCTTTCTTCTGCCTGGCTGGAAATGTATTGCTTTGGCAGAAAAATTTTGAGCGATGCAGAGTGTAGATGCTTCAAATTGGATTTGATTGTTAAGGGCCTTTTTCTCTCATTCTGCAGACGTGCAGCTCTCCAAAGAGTAGCAGGAGCATGCTGATCCTGAAAGATGATGTCATTATTCTGTCCACCGGAAAGAAGATAGGAGAAATAAGTGTTATTATCAGCCAGCTGGTGCTCAAAGTCTAACCATTTCCATTTTGTTTAAATCTTTTAGTGGCTGGTGATAGTGGCTTCAAATGGTAGTTTTCCCAGCCCACGGTTTCAGATCGATTCTCCAGTGTAGATTTTTAAATACTACAAGGCAACAACATTTTCAGTGGTGCTGCTGAATGTTGCAGGGAGGAATTGTTCATAAAGGCAAAACATTGAGGTTGTACCATAAAAACCATGCAAGGCGAAACTCAGTGAAGCTCATCGCATATTCAATGTAGCTGATGAAAGAACACATACATGCCCTTGAGCTGTCACAGATTCTTCAGACTGAATAAATTGCAGACCTTCAGATGCATCAATAGTGTTGTTGGAAAAGGAACGAGAGTTTAGGGGCTTTCAGTGAAAAATGCAGAGTCACTGTAATAAGCTTTAGGGTGTGAGTGACGGAAAAAAAAGAGAATGATGGAAATTATTAAAGTAAAATTTCACTTTTTATTTATTTATTTATTTATTTATCTTATTAACAGTGAATCATGGTCAATTTAATTGGCTTTTTTTTTTGCTAAAAATTAACAAAAAATACTGATCTCTACAAAATAATAAAAATTAATAAGAAATGGGTTAGATAAAATTTTAAGGCGATGTTCTATGTTTTCGTTACTGTCAGCAAATTCAATGAAAAGGCCAAAAACCAATTTAACCCATCTTTGAATATTTTGTTAAATATAAACATGTTTATTTTTCTACTCTGTCTGTAGATAAAAAGTTTCAGTCTTAAAAATGCTAATGTATTTTTTAAAAGACCTGCACTGCAAACATTAGAAGTAAATAGTTTATTTTTTTAATGGGTATTTTTAGCTGCAGATTAATTAACAAAATACACATTTAAAATAAAGTACACTGCCCATGTCCACGGTAATGCCTTGGCTACACTGACAATACATGTCTTTTCAGGGATCTATTAAACATGGAAAATATATCCAGACCCAACCTTTAAATAGTGGCTGATGCCCTGCACAAACATACTTTTTTTAAACATTAATATCTTAACATTTAACACTTTTTAAAAAACATTTAACAATTGCCCAAGTTATACAGCAGGTTAGCTAAATAATGTGTTAGTGAGGTTTTCCACCTTCACATGTGTACTGTCCACTTTCCATTCTGGGTTTGGATTAACGGGTGATTAACTCTTCAAACATGGGAAATCATCAAAAATCTACCATCTGTGTGTTGGCAAGCTGACTGGCACTAGTGGCCACATGGACACTTGCACATGACACTTGGACATGGATGCTTTCTTGGATTGACACTTGACTTGGCTGCGAGCTTCGTGGATAGATAGCCGCAAGCTTTACTGAGAAAGTCTTCATTGTTTCCAAACGCAAAGTGGCTTTTCGAGGTCTGGACATCGAGCAGAGCCAAATCTCTGTGCTAGAGTCAGAATAACATTTGAACATTGCAGATTTCTCTGTTTTGTGAAGTACAGTCTCATAAGTTTCATTTTGACATTCAGCTCGACTGTTTCTGATCTGAATCTAAAAGTTAATCATCAAAAAGTCATTTTTTATTGTACTATCATCCTTAATTTATTCAGAGGTAACAAACACGTTTTTTAGACACTGTTTTAAACATTTAGAGATGGCCACGTTACAGTAGCGAGAGCGAGAAACCTGCTACGACTGTTATTAGTCTCTCTCCGTTTCAGGAGTGCTAATTAATCAAGCAGCATGTGTGTCAGTGAGCGAGAGTTAAAAGCTGAAAATGATCACCGCAGTGTTTATCTGTCATTAATCTGAGTCATTTCCTCCCAACATCAGCAGGATAGCTTTTAGTGTTTCACATTGTACTCGAACAAACATAACACAGCACATCCGGCTGCTGGAGAAATTAACAACACAACGCTGCACATTTCTCCTGACTGGCGTACCCACACTTACATGTAAGGCTGCATGTTACAGTGTGTTTTGCTTTCTTACTCTGTGACTTAGGCACTCGTTTCTCGGGAAACAAATGCACACACACGTAGAGTAGGCCAGGACTAATTAGGTTGTATGTCCAAAGTCTTGTGGGACAGTAGATGGAGTCTGCTGGCACTGTAGTGTTTCTTTGATCAAGGCCCTGTGAAACACTCCTCACACTCTACAGTGCTGCCTGGACTCAGACAGCCACTCGGGAACACTCACACTCACACACACACACATACACGTGCAGCTGTCTTTGTGAGGACACGTTCCTGATTCCTGAGGACGCTCATTTGCTAAGCTGAACCATCACAACCATAACTCTCACCCTTACCCTGATCTAATTCTAACATTAAAACTAGTCCCAAAAACAGTGGTTCAGTGGCAACTGGACTTGTTTTTAAGTTCTTGAAGAAGTTTCACCTCCTATCCAGAAGGCCTCATCAGTCACCTCATCACCTAAACCACAATGAGTTTTTCTGGTCCTGGGTGTTAAATGGCCCTATGTCTGGTCTTGTGGTCTTGACTCACCGTACTTAGGTCTTGGTATAGACTTGGTCTTGACTGCTTAAAGTCTTGGTCTTGTCTTGGTCTCGATACACTCTGGTCTCGGATTATGTGGTCTTGACTACAACACTACCAAATTTTAACCATCAAAAAGTTTCAGGGTTGAGAACTGGCCACAATGTCCTCACAACAGTGGTAATGAAATAAAATTTGCCCACACAATAAAGACACAGAATGGAATAAAGACACGTACACACACACTCACACACACTATTGACAGGTCTCTGCTTTTGTTATCAGAAGCTGTGAACAGAACGAGTGTAACTGCACATTGTTGCACTATTTATGATTTGGATTGTTGTTTATAGGAAGTCGTCATTTATTTGAAATGATTTACTGTTCCCTCTAGCCACACATTAAAGAGCTCTATTATGATGTGGGTGTTGGGTGAGAATCTGTGTGAGAGGACAATTGTTGAAGTTAATTTGGTGGAAAACATATGGGAACAACTAGCTGTACCCGCAGTTAATGATTCAACCACCTCAGTCTGACTGAGGAAAATACTCAGGGCATGAAGTGATGGTTAAAGCCTCAAATGATTACCAACTGTGAGAACCATGACAGTTATTGCATCATTATGATTGTTGTTTATTTAATGAGCCGGTCCTTTAAAGGCTTTCTTGTTACACGAATCTGAAAACACTGAGTTTATCTATCACCTTATCAAGTTACTTATTTACAGTGCTAATGTGAGGAGTGAAGCCACAATATTAAAGTTGCGCATTGTAAAACCAAAACATTGAGCTTGAAAGCCCTAAAAAACTCTGAAGAGAAACTGCAGAATGTGGTCATAATTCTCTGTGGATTCATCACATCAGTAACCAAGTTCATGATGCATGTAGTGATTTGATCCATTGTTAGTGTGAAATGTTTGATTTATGCAGCTTTAATGAATAAATACTTTAAATACCGTTTTAAGTGTGTTTGTTAATTTTGATATAGAATACAATGTAAGGAGCTGAAACAAACCTAATAAAATTTTATAAAAAAATCTCTAAATTAAAATGATCAGATAAGATTCAAACGAGCAAATTAAAATATATTGTTTTAAATGGATTATATTACCCAGTTAAATGGACTTGGGCTCTACTTCAAAGCACAGGTATTGACTAAGCTACAACAGAGTAATAGTGGAAACATATTAGCCATGACATAATCACTAATTTGTGTTTTCCATAGAGTTTTATTTCCAAAAAGGAGTCAGAGAAAAGTAAAACAAGCCAGTGAAGTACAACAAAACAAATCCCCCAAAAGGGCAGAAAATAAACAAAAAAACAAAAGCTGATCTAGACAGAAGGCCTGATGATATATACAACAGCAGACATCTTTTTGGTGTTGCAGTACCAGTGAAATCACTCGACAGACTCATGGTATTCTTCACATATTGTCAAAACAAATAACAAAAAACAGATTTTTTTTTAATGGACAGAGAATTTTCTAAAAGTCAGCTAAGGCACACAGAGCCTCCCCAGAAAAAAAATAACGGGGGAAACGTCAGTCAGAGAAATTTGTGCAACAGTTGCTCAACAATACATTCCAGCAAGAACAACAACAATCTGGCATGTGATTTTCTCTGAGAGGCAAATAGGACAAGGTTTTTTTGTCACAGCTGTCCAGAACACAGAAACCGGTTATGTATGCTGATCAATAAACACCATCGACTCACTCTTTGTGCCCCATTATTGACACTTCAAAAACTCTTAATAATTCAACATCATGTTACCACATCTGTATTTACATGTACAATACCTTTTAAACAATATTTCAATACAAAATACCTATGTACACATCTTCTTCATTTGTTAATCATTTTGTTACAAAATAGGACTTTCACATTGAGATACATTTATTTAATTGACCTTTTTCCAAATCTGTCATTGAGCTTACATAACAATATGTATTGTGAAGTAATTGTTCGGAACATGGTGGCACTATAAGATAAAAGACGGCAGCAGAGGCCAGCCAGGGGAAAACACACGCGTCCTTTACAATCCAACCCCAGAAACAGTGTCGTTTTGAGAAGGAGAGAGGGATAGCAGTTATAATAGACACATCCGACAGAGGCAAGGTGAACTTGACATTAACAGTAATGTCTCTTAATTATCCTGTGCAGAAAGACTCATTTAGCTCGTGTGATGGCTAAACAATGTTGACAATCACAAATTGAACTCCTAATTGGCTTCATATGAAACTTCAATTTCAAAGTAAAACAGATATACAGTATCACCAATACCTCTTGTTCAGGATGTGTTATGATACAGCGCTACCCTACAGAAGAGTTAATTCATCTCAAATAATGTCCAGATCTTGTCTTGAGGGCAGAACAGGTACTTCAAATGTAGACAGAGTTGAAAAGGCGCAGTAAACCCGATCTAATACAATATGCATTTTGCAATCAAGACACAATATAATATTCACTTGAAATTGTACATTATTGTCACAGCATGAAGATCACTACCACTCATTATCATTCTGAAACTGACAGGAAGCATAAAACACCAAAAAAAAAGCACAGTTTCTCCTTCAATACAGATGTTGTCCAATGTGTTTGTTATGAGGAGTGGTATTGTTGGCCTTCTCGGTTCGATGAGGTTGTTAGGTAGCTGACCTCTGACCTTAGGTCAGGGTGGCTTTCTCTTGTGATGCACTTAGCAAACAGCCATGTAAAAAAACAAGACAAGAAGATCTATTCAGACAGGACAACACTGACACACAGGTGCGGGCCATAAAAAGGTACAGTATAAGTTTGGGGTGTTGGCCTTTGTAAATAAAGGCGGCTCTCTTTACAAAAAATATTATTCATGCTGCCAAGGCAGCGTCGCAGGTATTTAGTCACTGACTAAAATTATCAGTATTAATATAAACTTATAAATAAATAGCAACTCATGGACTCACCCTGCCCTCAATCATACAATTTGTTGAGACTTCTTGTATAATTATATACAACATAAAGTGTCATTATTGACTGGAAGAAAGTAAAAAGTTAACAGTGAAAAACACGGATGAGAATTTAAAGGTAAAGTTTAAGGCAGTTTGGTAAGAAACCAAACCACAGACAACAGTTTCTCTCTTTGTGGTCTGCCTGTCAAAACACCTGGGTTTTACTAAAGAAAACAACACTATGTCAATGTTAATTCTTAAAATACTATTGTACGACAACCACAAATGAAGCATTTATGAATTTAGAACGCTAAAAAGTCTACATTTAATTTCTATTATGCTCCAAATAGTCGTAATTATTCTGAGAAGGCCTCTGTATTTGCATTTCATTTTTTCCCATATTTATGAAATGTGACTGCAGTAGATAGGTAGCCCAGCCACATTCTCATCAGGCACTGAACTGAACAAAGTTGTGCTGCTCTTATTGATTTATTTTACTCACTAACAAACTGACCCACTGAACTGTCATAAACTTAGACATCTGAATTAATTGGCTTAATAATGCTAAAATATTTGTTTGAAATCTGCTTTAAATGATAATGTTTTTCTCTTGTTGTTGGTTGTATATGAACACACTGGTATCATCTTGTTTTGTTAATACTGACATAAGGAGGCACATTAAATTCAGTACCAGCCTACCTCCTTGCGTATGTCTGACAGCTAAGGCCTTATTGCAGCAGAATTTCATCTGCTACCAGTGTCGATAATCAACACTCACATGACCGCTGTGCCCCGTGCAGGGCTTGAAAAGCTGACTTCATAATTCATTCAGCAGCAAAATAAATGCTCGAAAATTGCAACGTTTGATCACAGTAAAACTCAGCCATGAGAAGAAAAAATAAATACACTGAGAAACTGGAATAGCTAAGCCAGCATAATCCCCTAAATGGAGAAACCCCGTGGGAGGATCTGAAAATCATTCTCCTCGATTTCTGTCCAGACACACTCACCAGCCTCACAAAAAATCCACTTTTCAATTCATTCCTTCTTCTCCCAATACAGAAGAAGAACACTTTTCTTTCACCCACCTACAACAATCCTCTTAAATAAATAAAAATCGACAGTGACTCTTCTGTGCCATGGCCTCCTGTCCAGCCGGAGGCCTCGCTGCTACCTGATACGCCCGTCTGCACGCGGAGCTCCCAGCTGGGATTTGGGGTCTGGGCTCAGGGAGCTCCAAGGGTTCTTGGCGCAGGCTTGCATGACAGGGCACGCGGTAGGTCCCACGGCGCAGACATCGGCCGCCTCCCACAGCTCGCCCACCAGGCCGTCTAACCATCGCTCAAGCTCTGGGCCGGTCAGGGCAGCGTTCCTCTTGGCCTGCTCCACGTAGCCCAGGCTGACAGGGATGTTGAGCACCGGGTTGAGGCCGTGGAAACTCTGCTCCATGTAGCTGTTTTTCGCTGGCCCATTATGAAGCTTCAGCGTATCCTCTGGAGAGAAGAAAAAAAGAGCAGATGATGTACAAAGAGGTAACCAGTGGTCAGACAGAGAGAGGAGATTGTAGAAGGGAAAAGGGAGCGTAAAAAAGGAAAAAAGAGAGACATGAATGATAAAATATTAAAGCAGATAGACTAGAGAACGTGATTTGTTTCATTATCATCTGAAAGCTCAAAGTGGTTGCTAATTTGCCTGAATTGATCTCTACGTCTGCACTCCCTAACTCTCGTTCTTTGATGTGGTATGTCAAACCACTGCAATGCTGACTTTTTGGAAACACTCAGATGTGCCCTTATTCTTTTTGTTCCCATGATGGTCAAGCCCTGCAGGAAGACAGAAACACAGACATAACTTCTCCTTCAAACTCCTTCTCCACCCTGAGCTGCAGTGAAGCTGTAAATTCCTCACTGGCCCTCTAACTGGGGCGCTTGCTATGCCTTGTAAGTGTGGCTGTGTAGCACAAACTCTCTCTCACCCAGGTGTTAGCAGGCATCAGCACTTTTCATGCACTGGTGACAGAAAGATGTTGTCAGACATGAGGTGCTCCACCAGGCAAGGCGGTGTTCAACTCATGCCAGCGAGCTTTGTGGTGGCAGTGTGTGTTCTGAAGTCATGCATCTCTGTAGAGTTTTGTGTGTCAAAATGTGTAGCATGTGTGTGTGTGTGTGCATGAGTCTGCTGCTCCCAGTGAGGGTGGAAGGCCACGTCATAATGTTTTACTGGCACTGCATGTAGGAGGGAAACCTGCTGCCAGATATGGCAGTAAATTACAGGCAAGTGGATGGAACAACTAAGACCAAAGCACACATTACAACACACAGACACACATAGTAGTATGTTACCACAGTTGTGAGGACACTAATTACACACATAATGCATTCCCACATACACAAACTTACACACACACAGTTAGCCAAGCACACATGATTATTGAATAATAATAAACATAAGTATAAAGTCCACGTACAAAAAAACAACTGATATGTTTATCTGTGACATAATAAAACTACTAAAATGTAGTGTAACAATAGCGCATATTAGAAGAGGCAATGAACTGACTCACTAATGCCAGTTAAAGTTTGCTATCATTAGCTGGGATGAGCTACTGGTTATTCCAGACCATGCGAGGATGTAGTCTGAAAATCCCTGAGTGTGCTGAACTTAATAAAGGCGCATTTAATTGCTTATGAATGAATGAATGAATAAATATGTATATATATATATATATATATATATATATATAGAGAGAGAGAGAGAGAGAGAGATATGTTATATATGATATGTTATATATGTTATATGGGTTATCTATTATCAAGGTTATCTTGAGAAATTTGTTAGTAATGACATTTTAAAAT
>JAUBNQ010000001.1:19846598-19866271 GCA_032353495.1 Ctenopoma kingsleyae | reverse complement strand
ATTAGTTTCCCTGCCAGTGGTTATAGTCTCCAAAATCAGATCTATTACATCACAATGTGATGTTCAAATTCTCCAATTATGTGCCAATATATTTCATACATAAATAAAATCTGATTATTAATGCAAACTATACAACGGTAGAAAGCACCAGTAGTACATTTTATATTTATCTGCTACTAATCTTGTACCTGGCTATAACACTACAGGGAAAACGATGGATTACAAAACTAGGGTGACACACAGTTAAATTAGTACCAGGAACATTTCTATTTCTCCAACCACACATAAAGCTAAAACATAACTGCAGAATGCAAATTAACCTAAACAACCATAAACCTGTAATGAATATTTAGCTCATACAAACAGACCCCCCCACTGCCCACAGAGACTCAGGCTAAGGACAAAAGCTGTAAGTTTATTGGTTGTTTCTCCTCATCATTAAAACGGCTCAGTGAGATTATTAAATGGAGAAAGACGTGATTATTCCAAAACTACCGTCTCAAGTCTCATGTGACTTTCTGAGAAAAATGACTGCTTGTGCCCTAGAACAATGCATTCTTAGCCGTTATCCATGCTGGCTGATTGATTTAATTGTGTCATTGTTTTTGGAGGGCTAAGTGTGCTGTTGTTTAACACTGTTTAGTATGTATGAGCATCTCGCTGGGTTATTGGAGGTGACTTGATGACAAATAACCAGGGTCTGCAGAGGCCCAGAGGCTTTATTAGAAAGGACATCGCTGCAAATGCAAGGTTCTGTGTGTGCCTTTGTGTGTCTCCACACATTTTGCAACACGCAAACTGGCAAAAAATAATGTTAAAAATAACTATTATGTGGATATACCTGTATACTGATCTCTAACAGATAAATGGCCTTGTTTGGTGAAATTCAAAGCTAAAATGAGGCTGTCCATAATGGAAAGTTCAAGTGACCATGTGGTGGCCTCAGACCTGCAATAATGTAAAACAAATACCATCGTGTTAAACCCTACAACGTTTAATTTTTGGCTTAAAATTCACCTTTTCACATTTCATTGTTTGCTCAAGACAATTGTAAGAGTAATTAAGGTACACTACTGGTCTAGAATCAAGAAAATAATGACAGCTTCTATGAAGACGGACTTGCTTTATCAGTATTATTATCAGCACACTCCAGTGGCTGATGTTTTAAGAAAATTGCCTGAATATGCCTGAACTGGTCCTTTGTGTGCCACTTAAACAGCTCCGACCAGCTGAGTCCATCTACAAACCCTCTGCAGGTGCCCTGTGGTACCTAGCACCAAGACTTTAGCAACAGATCCTTTAAATCCTGCAAGTTGTGAGGTGGAACTTGTATGGATTGTTCCAGTACATCCCCCAAAACCCTGTAACCAGTCTATTGTTTGTTCCTGCTCTGACCACTGTGAATTGCTACTCTTCAGTAACTATAACTCTAATAGTTATATAAATGTAATAAAGTCAAACGCATTCGTCCTAAATTTGTCTGAAGTAGAGTACTGGAGTAAATATACCAAGGTATTTTCCACCACTGGATACACTTGACAATATTATTATATAAGAAGCCCACTATTTTCAACTCTCCAACTCCTCTGTGATACAGTGTCAACAGAGAACCAATGTTACAAGCTTCACAAATATAGGATTTATTGCAGTGCTGTTTTATTAAATTCTCTTAAAGTCTGTGTGTGCAGCGCAGGTCTTCCACTACACCTTGATGTGTAGTGAAATATCTAGCATTTAGAGTTAACACCTTAGGTGCTTTTTGATGAATGATTATCTGTTATTAACAAACAGCAAAGCTGTGCAACACATCTAGGAAGATTATTTGTACAAATAAGACACTAAATAGTCATTTGAGTGGAATCACAAGTGCATGTTAGCTATTAATTAGCTTTATGAGAACCACAGAGGCTCTTTCTCACCTTGTCGTATGGGCTGGTGCTTATTATAGGCCAACGGGGCGATAAGGAAGCGCATTTCAGCCACAGGACTCCAGTGGTGCAGGATGCGGATACTCCACACTCCAGGACGCAGGGGCTGGTTGAGCGGCGGGTGATAGTGGGTGAACTCAGCGCTGGTGTCGATCAGAATGTCATAGGTGGCCGCGATGACGTTGGTGGGGTCAATCCACACGACTGTGACGGTAACATTAGGCCCTTTGCTCCACTTCTGCATACCCACTGTCTCGTCCATGGGCCCCATCAGGCCGCCAAAGTTTCTGAACATACGTTCTTTGGCGTCCCACTCTGTACCGATCTGACAGTGGAGAGAACGAATGAAGAAGAGAAGAGTGAGTGACAGAATGGGGTGACAATAGAGACGAGAAGCAAAGGCAAAAGAGAAGCAAAGGCAAAAGGTATATGAGATGAGCGTATATAGATCCTCTCCTACTACTGCAAAGAATGTACAGCTACCATAAATAAAAAACATTCTTTGTGCATGCAGCACCATTTGACCATATATTTAAGATATCTCTGCTCTGTTATCATGGGAAACAGTCTTCTGCATGCATTTTTCATCAAACAGATTCACACTCCAGCCCAGCTCTCTACACAGACATTGTATAATATAATAATATGCAGAAGCTGACAAGCCTGATTGTTACCTCCTGCATGTTTTAGTCTGAGTTTATCTTTAACAAGAAATGTGAGAGGCAGGCAGAGGACGCTGCATGACTAGACCACAGCCATATCTCCTAGGGCTGAAGATCAAATGCATCCCTGTTTGCTCTTTTCAGAAACAGAGCAATAGAAGACAATGAACATCAGAATCCAATGTGTGAAAAACATGTGTCCAAAACAGCAACTACAGTGGAGAAGATTACAACCTGGCATCAGTAAAAAAAATCCCAAACAGTGAAGGCACTGATTATATGCAAACACATGACCACAGACCTCTGACAGAAAAAAACAAAAAAAAATACAAAGGAAGGAAACTTTGATGAAAATGAAATTCTACAAAGACTGAGAAAGCTACAATCTCTGTGATAAAGAAACAGAATATTAAAATCCAGAAAATAAAAATGAAAGGGTAATAGTAAAATAAAATACGTATATCTATGGTGAATTATGAGGCATACACTGCCTCTGGCTGCAGGACATGGAACTAAGTGACAGCCTGTAACACACTGGAGGACTGCCAGTGGGACATTATGTCTTGTAAGCTTACATAATTAACATTTAGTTTATGCACCTTTCCAGGTTTCTTAGTTTAAAATAAAAACTGTACATTATGTCTTTTGAACTCGTGATTTGACAGTTGAAGACTGATTCTATCACTTTCTAAAAAATTGTGAATTGAAATGAAAGAATAAATCACAAGAAGTTGACAGGCACATAAAGTAAGTAAAGGTTGCCTTTAATGTCTTTATTATGGTCAGAACTGTAACTGAAGACATGTGATCTCTGTGTGTGTGGGGTTGCAGATATTGCAAAACCATGCGGTATGCAAAATGAGAGAGACATGAAGCGATTGAGATTAATGGGGTAGACAGGGTGATAGAGATGCACACACACACATGCACCTATGTTGAAAGCTGTCTATGGTGTTGGCAGAAATGTGAGCGGGTTGGTGGTTTTAGGAAGAGCTTATCTTTACAATGGTAGCAGCTAAACACATCCTCACCCTGCTGGACAATCAATGGCTGACTGGAACTGACTCTGTATTACATCCTTTGAGGATTGAGATTGCGATGTACGGTATAAATAGACACAACTTGCACAAATGAGACACATAGAGAAAGACTGTGCACGTGTGTGTGTGTGTGTCTTGGCCAACAGTAAAAGAAAGCTTACTTTCATCTCAATTATTGGACTGACCTCTGCCATTTCTGCCTCTTGGACCTTGGGTCTTTTCTCTTTAAATTACTAATGAACTCGCTTGTCTGGCACCTCTGTAGCTCATTACTTTATTCAAGTCTGACTTGCCGGCACACACACTACATCCCCAATTGATTGGCAGCTCTCTTGTTCTAAACCCCAGAAAGAAATGAAGGGAATATTGACAGAAGAACCTCACTGTAATCCACCGGGAGAGAGCCTGCAGTCGGGAGGGCTGTGAAAAAAAACGATTCTGACAATGGTATCCTGGTGTCCCCCAAGACTTACGTCTGGATTTTGCTTGTAGTCTCTCTGCGCTAACATGCATACTTTATGGTATACAAAACTATTTTTTTGAAATTTTGACTTCTAATCATTGTTCAATCCATACTCAGGTTACCACAGAACTACTTGTCAGAAAAAGAAGACAGTTCCCACCGAAAAAGGGGTATAATACACATTGTTATAATGACCTGTACACGATAACAATGTACAGGTCATTTGCAGGACCAAAACAATGAATTGAGAAAGCCCTCTGGAATGGAGGGTGAAACATCTTCAAGGAACTAAAACAAGTCCAGTTGCCACTGAATAACCTTTTTTGGGATAACCATGACCTGGATGACTGAGAATCTTCACAGACCTGTACATGATATTACTTTTACATCATCTTAACACTCTCAAGGTTTAAATTTAAACATTAAAATATTTGAATAATTCTTTTTAGTGACTAGCGTGACTCTCTTAGTGATTAAACTCAAGGTACTGTATACCTCCTTCTAACAAAGTAAACAGTAGCAAGAATGTATTTCTTCCAGTAAGAAAGTGGGTCAAACTGGGATTAGCTTCTAGCCCATTTCAGCCTCAGCCTATAGCTTACGAAGACCTTTACACTCTTTGTGTCTCTTATTGCTTTTAGCTAATTAACTTTGGCTTAAGACCAATATGCAATCAAATCTTATGACCAGCATATAGCTTTACTTGAAGGAACATGCTTTTGTGGAACTAATGCTGATCTCACAACCTCGCCATGACCTTTAATCACCATTAATTTCAGCACATTTAACTCTCATTTATTCTCTGCTGATGGTCTGAGAAACTGAAGAAGTGGCTACTACTGTCTAACCCACTGAGAACATCAACTAATGACTTGTGCATTATATATTACATTCCTATTACTTTTATATTCATTTGTCATATTACTTGTTTCACCCTGTGCTCAATTCCCTCGCTGACTTAATAGAAAACATAAAATGCCGCCATCTCGTAACCATCCTCTATTCCATTTCTTCCTTCTGACCCGCTGACCCTGCAAACCTTTTCTCTGTGTCACCGACTTATCGGCGCCAACAATCTGACACCTCTATTTAATAGGGCAGCTCAATTTGATAAGGCAGTGGCATGGACAGGCACCCAGTCTACATCTGGCCCTGCTAAAAAACCACGGGGCACAAATGTCTCTCGAGGCTCCATTTGGAGACTTTTTAATAGCACTTTTTGTGAGGATAATTAAACACAGGTGTTCACCAGTAGCACCAGAGCACTCCCCTGGGTCACTGTGTGCACAACGGAGGGACCGTTGCTAATAAAGACTCACTGTGGAGCAATGGATAAAGAAAACGTGGCGTACAGAGAGTAGAAGACAGAGTACAGAACTTTTGTTCTTCTGTTAAAAAAATTATTAAAACGTGAAATTTGCAAGGTGAGAATTGTGGACATTTTGGTAAATACACTCACTCACACATTTTCTTAGTAAGAAAAAAAAGATGAGCCAGGTAGGAATTCTTGAAGATAAGAAAATCCAGCTATCAGCACCTCTGAAGCTCACTGACGTGTCAGTCATGTTTTTGATACACTCCTGTGTCCATCAGTCCTGCTCTCTACGCAGCCCGTGTGTCTGCTCGTGTATCGCTTGTGCTATACATGTGTAAACGCGATCTTAACCATATGTTTAGGCTTCAAGTCTATTTTGCTGTACTTTTGTGTAACCACAGTGATTGTGTATTGGGCTCTGAGCACTTCCAAAATGCGCGTGACCTACAATTTGCATTGGACCCACATGCCTCCTGTGCAGACATGCAGGACCAAAGCTGCTGCTTTTGCTCTGTTAACTTGCTGCTGTTTCTGTGTAGATGTGGTTTACGAGATTTTATCATCCTGGTTTTGTTCAGCTAAGCTAACTGACTGCATCAGCTTGATATTTACTGTAGCCTTCAGATTTGAGGTGGTGTCCATCTTGTATCCTAAACTTGCAAATAAGCAAATTTCCCAAAAATGTCTAACTACTCCATTAAGCTATTGACACAAATGATCTACTGTAGCTTGTGAGCATGATGCAAAAAAATAGAATCATCTGTACAGAAAGCAAATTCTTCTTCGTCTTGTCCTATATTGTTGAGACTTATTGTGAAAATAGATTAAAATATGGAGTCTAAATTACTCCAGAGCCACACCCCCTCTATGTCCTCCCCAACATTGTGTATGTGTATTTACTGTACACTGTACTATAACACAGGATAAACCATCAGTCAAAGTCAGTCATTCTACTATATAAGATTTATCCAAGTAAGATCCCGTGGACTGTAAGTCCCTCAATGTCAAATCTTACTTAAGGTGAAACTACTAATTTTAACTGTTCAGGCTGTAAGTGGTCTTATACTAAATCATGCTGTAAAAAGGCCTATAAAGGCAAATGGGAGGTGGTAGTAGCGCACACAAAAGAAAGACATATCTGTCTTCCAATAAATCTACAGGAGGACAGGGAACTCATTGTTAAGCCAACCATATGGTTTATCTAGCAAACTCCAGCCTATAGCTGCATTATAATGGGCCATATCTGCTAAGTTGACAAGAAGCAAAGAGCTACTGCTGCTACGCCATGCTGTCTTATTTAAGCTCTTTCTGCTCTCGTTTTGAATGACAGATGGACAAACTGACTGACTGACAGCCACTGCGCAGTGCCAGACAGTGAATGCTTTCTTAGGCTGAGCATCCAGATAAAAGCCATAGCTCACATCCCTTCTCTGTCACTCACGGTTTCATAAGCTAGACACACAAACAGGGCTTAGTGAGAAGGAGCCACACAGCGACTGGGTGTCTATTTCCCTTTTGAGTTTACTCTGAGGCTTCTGGAAGGAGTCAAACAGGGTGAAGGTGTGTCCATGAACTAGACTAGTATGTGTGGTCCACGGGCACAAACAAAGCAGACAAATTTATTCACAAATTTGTTGACATTTGCGCCTCCTGCAAAGCTGTGCATGATAAACCAGAGTAAAAAGGTCAATTTACATTCACTCAGTTAATTTTGTCCTTTTTAAAAAGACACTCTGTGGCTGTCACATCACAGCGAGCGGCGCTGTATCCTAAACAGGCGTTGTGGTAAACAGAAACACAGATTAACATAACAAGACAATCAAGGGAAGCATTGCAGTGTGAAGGTGAGAAGACTTTCTATTAGGAAACAACAAATAAGCGGCACATGAAGCGCTCATCCCTATAAACTTGGATGAATTCAATCAATTTACATTTTACAAGGCCATTACAGGCACCAGTTTAATTGTGTGGAGATGCAGTAGTATGAGTCTTGGCAAGGTCGCCATAGCAATGAGTATAAGGTCACCATGGCAATGAGCTGTATATCTCACCTCTAATTACATGGTGAAGAGCTATGTTTTTCCTGTGTGGTGCTTAGGGGTTTAATGGAACTCATTCCCTGATACCGGCGACGGCAGACTGATGGTTTTGTCACTCATGCCGAACAAGCGACTTAAATGCAAATCAAAAACAAACGCTGCACCACGCAAATTAATATCCTGACTCACCTCTGCAAACTGCAACCTGCTGAATGTGCTGGTGGGAGGGGTGGTTAGCTTGAAGTTCTTCTTGGGCGCCACCCATGTCTCCATGGTCTCCAGCTTGCTTGTTGCCAGGTTAGTGGCATGGTGCTTGACCAGGTAGCCTTGGAATTGGTCTGCCTGGAAGTAGAGATGCACCGACACCGGGTGGCCCATGGGAAAGTACCTGGCAGAATGTTGAGAGAGTGGCAGTCCATTAGCAAACCTGATACCTGCTGACCTACCTGCTGTGCCGCTTTTCAGGGCCAATAGTGTAAGCGGAGAAGAATATCTAGATTTATTTGGACAATGTCTGGAAGGGACCGGCCTTGGATATGCTAATGTGGCTGGATGCTAATGTATGTTTGTAGTGAAGGTTAGTGGGAAGTCAATGTGCTCTGTTATTGCATGACACACTCAACATTAATTCAATGACCTTTAACAGAAAGTCAACTGGTCAAAGACCTGTGTCACCCATGCTGATAAGTCCCATTAAATGTGTCTGTTGGTTGCTATGTCCACACTTTAACTATTTGTATGTTTGTACTATTACACTAGATCATACATATGTAACAGACTGGGGAACACTCAATTAAAGCGCAAGTGCCTTTGAGTTGCCTTTCTAAGTTGGTAAGTAAACTTATAGTAATTATTACTTTACAGTAAGTTGGTTGGTTCAGCATGTGCTCTGGTTCTGAAGTGGAAAGAATGGTTATGGAACACACGTGACAGTCGATACCACAGTGGTCTGTGAGCTACAGAAAATTACAGAACCTTTATGGACTGTATCTGGCAGCGGATTCAGACTAGTTATAGCTCCAAACACACACATAAACTAAACACATTTGTCTGCTGAAGAAAGTTGAAACTGGGTCATCCAGTCATCTGAAGCCAAATGAACGTCTTGCCCCTCTGATTAGTCTGGTGTTTGTTTGTGTGTGACTTCATACTACATGGCAGGGGCAAGCCCTCAGGGCAGCCAACCCGAGTGACTTCTGGAAAAACAAAAAAAGGGGCCAGGGTGGGCAATGCTGGGGAACACTCCACAGCTGCTCTCTGCACGCTCCTCCTTGCCCAGATTTCTCATCCTTCATCTCTTCTGCTTCCTTAAAATCGTCTTTATTCGTCCTTTTATATACGTGCCAGGGTGCATACACACATATAAGCTGTTCCCTAGTGCCCAGGGCCTCATCAGTATTCCACTAAAGGACCAGGAGTCAACCCGTCCCGGTAAATGCTACCCTGACAAGCAGAACAGCAAATATTTACACCCACAAGGATAGCAGTGCACACTCCTTCCTCTCCTGCTCCCCCTTCCTGTGTTTCCTTTCTCCCTTTCTATTCTCCCATCTGCCTTTTCCTCTTTGCTCCATCTTTCATCCTGCCTTCTATCCACGTCCCCCCCTACCTTCTTTCTCGAAAGAGACGTGAGAAGAGGTCGGGGCGTAGCCTGCACAGAAGCTCCATTCAGGCATTTACTCCACAGTCTCTCCAGTTGAGTCACAGCGGGCTGCTAAAAGAGCCAAATCCGTCTCTATGGCCTTTTCCTCTCTGTTGCTCCAGCCTCACACCGTGGCTGACCCATTCATCTGTTGGTACCACAACTGAATTCTAAATGTATGCAAAATATGTGGCCACACACAACCATGAGATGTCTTGAGATGTCAGACTTGATTTAGACATACGCTGCATTGTGAAGAATCATCTGCTATGACTTGCTTTAGACTCTAAACCTAAACTTTTAATTACCTGGCTTCATTACTAATTCCACATCAATAAAACTGAAAATGAATAAGACAGCACTGGTCTTATGTAGCCATGTCACACACATTGGATATTTAACTATAAAGCCTATAAACCAAAGTGTGACTGAATTAAGACAAAGTCTCGTGTTAGTTTTTATTTCTTGCTTTTGTTTAGCCTGATCTGAACAATGCCTCTCTGCAGCCACGTCCCAGCCAGATATTTACTGTGTAGTTATTGTGCTGCAGACAGAAAAGTTGTTAATCCAGATTGTTAAATGAGTCTTTTAAAGATTCTGGAAATACCTCAGAACAGCGTAAGAGATGCTGCTTTAGCTTATTTAGTTTTTCAAAGATCACTGTAATTGTTTTTTTTAGAAAATCTGATACTTAGCTGTGTGACACGAAAATAATGGTAATTAGAGCTGCAACCAGTGATGAATTAATCTGTTTTTAAAAGTTTTTGACATACCATTTTATCCACAAAATGCCACGAAACAATGAAAAATGGCTGTTTATTACAGTCGAAGTTGAGGTCTTCACGTCTCAAAGGTATTCAGTTTACAATTACAAGTGTAACAAGGCAACAAAAACATCAAAACGTTAAAAACAGCATTGATGTTTTGACATTTTTCTTTTTTGATTAATTTTCTGTTGATGAACTGCTTAATTAATCAACCAATTATTGCAGCTGTACATGAGGGGCACACACACAGACACACACACGCTTACAGTAGTAAATGTTTCTCTCTTTCCTTCGTGACCTTTCACCTTCCAGGCATTTAAACTTGTTACATGTAAACATTAAAGACTGGGTTTGCTTGTTTCCCCCAAGGAAAAGCTTTTTCTCACAGGCTCATTTCCTGGCAATGACAGAGATCTGGAGACCCCCCGCTAACTCCCTCCCCGCTGCATACAAATACACACATGTACTTGTGTGACCACATTTTCCTTGGTCTGCTCTTGGTCTCTCTCTTTAAACAGATGCAGTCCATGAGCAGAAACAGCTGTAGCCGATAGACGGCTTTAAGGTTTGACAGATGGAAACATGCTTCCTTTCTCTGTTCGGCTACACCCGCAGGACTTTGCTGAACACCCACAATGCAGCGGGGGTGGGGGGTGCTAGCACTAGACATCCTGCATTATTGAAGCCCCTGCTTACAGAGAACAAACCATCTCAGTTAATACAAGGTGACTGGTACTGTGTTAGTGACACTGCTCTTCAAGATGCTATCAGAGGATTTGTGAAACTTTCCACGGTGGAACAATAAAAAACTGGCACCTTGGATGACAACCAACAAAAACAACTGCTTTCTTCCATATTGTGCTCCATTTAAATCCTCTTATACTATCTCATGTTAACTTAATGTTTGTTGGTGTCATCCTAATGTTATTTCTGCTGTTTTATTTTTTGTTGTTTAAGATAGAGCTTTCTGTTACATGTACATAAATTAGCAATTGTCACTGGTGCTTCCTTCAGTGTATTTAATTTATAACTGTTTTTATCACGGGGTTTCATTGTTGTGCAAAAGGAAAGATAATCCAGGTGCTGCTGAAAACATGCTGTAAAATTAAAATTCACTTATGTACATGACGATTAACTAATCTATGGGGCCATTAAATATGAAAACATAGCGTGATTTTTAATTTTCATGTAAAGCACATGTTAACAGTACTCTGGAATTCATGTATTTGGCCTAATAATTACACTGAGCTGAAGGGACAGCTTTCAGTGCTATGACCTACAGCTTCATTATCTCAGGGATAAACTGACGCAGTGTGATATTGTGTTACAAAATGAAGAGCATTACCCATACTTCTCAGCTGCTGATTGGAACTATTCATTGTTATCCTATTTCCATGACATGTGATCCCAGACAGAGACGATGCATAAACAGAGCTACAAAAGGTTTTTGTACATGTTGTGGTTTCTCATGCAAACATGGGTGTGACTGGCTTTTCAGAGTAAAAAAACACTCAAGAGCACCTGTGGATGTTGGTGCAGGTGGGTGATGGTGCTGTGAGAAGGATGATGTGTGTAGAAGGAGACCAGAACAAAATTTGCATAGGTGAATCTGCATGTGTTTACAAAGCAAACCTGCAGCTGTGATCTTTTGGGTTCCCCTGCAGCGAGGTGGCGGCCCTCGCCAAGCCCAGCCGCGAGAAAGAGTGGTAGTAGGTGAGCTGCGTGTCCGACAGGCTGGCCACGCCATCTGGCTCGTCGTACATGTTCTCCCAGTACGAGTTCAGTGCTGGCGTCCCTTGGGGAAGCGGTCCAAACAGGTAGGCATCCAGCTCGTTCACTATCTCCTGGTTCACGCTGGCTTCAAACTTTCTGGCAAAGAAGGTGGGCCGCGCAGTTTGCTGCAGAGGGAAAAGAAAGGGAGGGCGGGAGGGAGAGGACCAGAATGGCAACGCAGGGAGGAATGAGATAAGGAGAGAAAAAAGGAGAAGATTAAGAAATGGTGGTATTGCAGGGTGGCAGGGTACCAAATGTGATGTGTGAGATGTGTGTGAGTGGAGAAGAAAGAGAAGGTAGAGAAGAAGGACATAAATCTCTTTGTATGGAGTTGTGAAAAAATTAAATAAAAATGAGTCCCCCTTCATCTCTCTGTCTCGTTATTTCTCTTGCAGAACAAATGTTCTCTGCCAGGACCTTTGTCTGTGGCTTCTAACATGACGGACGAGACCCCCATAAAGGGTCACAAGATAAATTTGAGGGGTTGTGTGGCAATTAAAGGGGAAAGGGGATTAAAATAAATACAGCATAACCAAATGCATAATCCTTTTTTTTAGTATTCAGGTGCTGGTAGCAGCTAGCTACTTCCCTTTTTCTTACTGACTTTTGTTCAGTATTTTTTTCTTTCTTGAGTGTGAATTAGCAAAGAAACTACCAATCTTAAATATCTTGTCTTAAAGAGGGGGGGAAGCATATCTCTGATTTTCTTAAATGGATACTTAGAAACCTCCTCAAACCTCAACTGACTTTGTGAGGCAGGAACCTGCGCCCCCAGATCCATGGCAGAGTTTCAAGTGAATAAAAGAGGAGATCTAGGTGAAGTTTTGGGATTAAATAAATTATATAGTGAGATTTGTGTCCACTGCTGGAGTTACAAGTCACTCAAAGGTACAGTACTCGATTAAGAAAGATGAAGAAGATGCATGTGAACTGATCCAGCAGCTGTTTGATTTTTCAGATTTCCAACGGTTCATCACCTCTTTTCTCAACAGGTCATTGAATTTGTCACTCTATCTGAACTGCCCAACTCCACCTCCACCTCACTCTCTCTGTCCCTGCCACACTGCTGCTTGTGTGGTTGTCTTGAAATCTGTTGCCACCTCAGCTTGGCTTGCACACAAACACTCTTTTTCAGTCCCAGACACACAACTAATGTATCCAGCTTTAAACACCTTGGTGCTACCTGCTAAAAAAAAAACAGGAGACCTAATGAAGCTGTGGGACATTTCTGAGATTTCAGCTTCTTCTCAGGCTGGAGCGGCGACTGTGGGATGCTGCGGTGGCTTCGCACAGTACCAGAGGATGCTTTAACCCTCAGGGATTGACTACAGATTTCAAATGAAACATAACCGAGATTTTGTGTGCATACGTTCCCAGATCCTGTGTGTTTTGACATGCCCTCTGTGCAGTCAGCTGAAAATGCGTGCCTGTCTCATCCTGTCTTTCCAACAGACTTCCCAAATGCACCTAATTCTGAAACACATTACTAAACAACGATGCACTTAGACAAAAGGCAGCACATCGCCTCACTTTCTCTCTAGTGTAACCCCTCACGTGGTGAGTGCATTTCAAAATCACTATGTGGGAATCTCAACAGTTGTACCTTGAATTATTCCTCTCATCTGCAAACCAAATTCCAATCTACTTTACTCGTCTGTATTGTCCCCTATGATAAAGTTCAAAGGGAAACTCAGATCGTGCACTCATTGGGATATTAAGTCCTATTAATACTGAGGCCTGGCTGGCTTCTGGAAAGGCTGGTTTGTTCCCAGGGTTGGACTTCAATGATATGAGGGTGCCAACCAGGCCCAGCGGCAGTGCCAAGGTCCTGTGGTAATGTGTTGGCACTGAACTGCCAGAGACTGAGGCGAGACAGACGGCAGACGGGTCTGGCGAAGGGAGAACTGAGGTCAGTGCGACTGGTATGTGAAGGACAGCAGAGATGAAGTGAGTCACAGTACTTAAAAAATATGAGTTGAAGTGATATTTAACTGTGGCAGAACGTTTTCACTTTATACTGCTGTACCTTTTAGGGGCACATTAAAAGTCTAACTCCAGTACTGATTTTCTCTGGGGTTCCAGAGTCACTGCCACTCATTCACTTTCTTTTTGAAAAGCTAACACTCTTCTCCCCCTTTTACCCACTGCTAAAAGGATCTAATTACTATTCATTTCTTTTCGTTTCAGGGTCATACTAATCGAGACATAATTTTTCACATATTGATTGTGAAAGCTGTGGGAACAGTCTGGATGCTGAGGCTGAGAGGACAGACCTTGAGGGCAGAAATTTAGAGATTGACTACTGCTGATTTCCCACAACGTGAGACAACGTGAGGTGTGTGCAATACAAACATCCACTAAAGTGATGCCTTCTTTTTGTTTCATTGCCCTTTTATCAGGCCCTAAGCTAAAACCAGAAACTGTACATAATTAAGTGCTACAATTGAAAAGTTGGACATACAGTGTGTAATTAAGAAATCATTTTACTTTCAAATTTCTTTGACTTCTTTTGGACTTGTGAGAAGTGGTTGGAATGACTATAATATGTCATCTTAAGCAATATATCTAATTCAGATTACAGCAGTTTGAGCTAATATTAGTGACAAATAAACCTTTGAATCATTGAAGGCTTCAGCCATGTTTTTACAACTTATGATGTGCAAACAATATGACTAAAGTGGATATTGATTTTTTTCTCTTTCTGAAAATGTTTGTGTCTGTATTTTTTATTTATTTGTTATTTTTATACAATATTATAACAATATTTATATTGTTGTTATAATAGTTTTCCTTAGTGTTTTTCTGAAGCACCTCATGTATCACTGGGACACTTTCCCTCTGTGCTTTAATCAGGCTTTCTTTTGACAAATACTTCATTATTTCATCCTTGCCTTTATGTTCTGAAGTTGCCTTTTCCTCTTTTGACTCCAGCATTTGCTTTCTACATGAGAACTCCTTTTTTATAAACTGCAATTTATGAGTTTATAGTTGATCAATCATACTGTGAAAGGTTGTAAACAAAGAGTAAATTTCTCCACATTAGTATTATTACCTGGAAGCGGTGGAAGTCTGCAGGCTTGAAGTCATTAGGGGAGCATCCACACCAGTCCACAATGTGCTTGTACTGACACTTACAGCCCAGTTTACGGTTCCAGTTGGTGATGCGCAGGTTGTTATCAACCATACTCTCACAGTGGGCGCTATTTTCCAGCACCGTGTGGAAGAACGACTGAGTAGTGAGAAACAGAAATGGATAGGGAGAGAGAGGTAGAGGGGAGATAAAGAGGCAGAGAGAGTAAATTAGAAAATTGTATACATTTTATTTTTACACCATCCAATTCATGAAAGGAAATAGAGTAGCACCAGAGAATGGAGATTCACAGTAGCTCATAAGAAATGTTCAATTTCCCCACAGATATCATTCAATTCTCATTCTCATCCCATCCTTGTGTACAGCACAGGAGAGCCTCAATATTTTCTCTTCACTTCATGATTTTATGTCCAAGTTCTTTTTTTTTCCCACTGCACATCTAACACAGTGATGAAAAGGCAATGGGGTAAGCTGCGTATATACTGTGCAGTGTAAGCACAAAGCAGTGCTTAGCTGTCAGTCAAAGGTTAACAAACATCTGAACGTGTAAAAGCGTTGTGTGTGTCTGTGTGTGTGTGTGTGTGTTACCTCAGCAGGCAGCAGCGTGTAGGCGTAGAAACGCTTCATGTTGGTGACCAGGTCGTCCTTGGAGTTGATGACATATTCCACGAACCTGCGGTTGAGAAGGAACCAGTCGGACCCGCCGTCCACACTGATGCCTTCTGGGATCTTACGGTCCCCCAGCCTCCACATGTGGGTGTCGCACTCGTAGAACAGACGATCCAGACCCTGCTTACGGATAAACCTAACAACCAAACAAACAAACAAAAAGCTATAGTTATGCAACTGGGATATTGGAAATATGTATATTATCTAGTAGAGATTATTCATTCAGTGAATTTAACAGGGTTTATTGCAAATTCTTCTTGGAAGGTCCTTCTTTAAAAACTATTTACATAAAAACAAGCCCTCTGTAGTTGTTGCTCTTATATTATTGTGCATAATCAGCAGCTCATTTGTATTTCCTCACAGTTCTTCTATGAAGTGAAATGCTTGTCCCCAGAGAGCCTTGTTGATGGTGAACCACGGGGAAACCTGTCCTCATTCACCAGGAAAGTTTTGAGTGGATGTAATAAAATAATGATGAAGATATATTTAACTGATCTCAATCTGTTTCAGAGTGAAATAAAAATATACTTAAGTGGATATAAAGACAACTCAGCTGCTACAACAGTTGACATGATTAACATTAATATGTTAGTACTGCAGTATGTGTATATCCAAACATTACTTTGTCTTGCACTGTAGCAGCATTCGTCTCCTATCCTCCGCTTTAATCGACTTGACAAATGTGTCGCTTGCACTTGTCACTATGCACTTTAATCAACAGAAAAAAGAGTGACACGCCACATACAAAATGGATGGTGTTACTCAAGTGAATGTATGGACTGTGAGATGGAGGGAGTCAAATTCAGGTCAACCAAGTCAGATTGTTCTCTCTGTGACAAAGACTGTTGACGTAGTCACCTTGTGGCTCACAGGCACAAACACATGCATTAACATTTACATTTTTACATTTTGAAAATGCATTCATACATCTTTTATGCAATTCAATTAGTCGCAGCCATCCAAACACACGCATATGCTGCTGGATTAGCAAGATCATTGTTTTTGTTAATGTGGAATTAAATCAGAAACAAAACAGCTCCACTCTCAACAAACAGCACTGAATAAAATACTGGCTGCAAACATAAAAAGGTACTGCTGACTCATGCATCCATGCTGGGTTGTTTTCTTCAGTTTTCATGTGTTTTTAGGTTTTTCTTTCCTCTCACAGTGCTGGGTGATGACCGGTTTGCCACCAGGGTGTGATGGGGCAGAGCAGAGGGCGGCAAAGAGACGGGCGTCCTGGCAGTGACCTCGCTAGCTCACCCTGCTGAGAAGGTTAATTAATGAAGCCACAGATGGGAGCTAATTGTATTATGATTCAGTGACCACGCCGTGCTGGCAGGAGTGTGATGCGCACACAGGCGCAGCTGCATGAGTGTGTTTGTGAGTAAGACTGAGGAACAGAGGGGGCTATTCAGAGAGTTAGAGAAAAGGTGGAGTGACGTGGGGAGATTAAAATGACTCACCTGGCGTTGTCTCTGCCATGGGACTTGATGAAGTTCAGGTCTCTGTATTTAGACAAGAAGGCCACCAGCTGGTTGTTGGTCCTGAAATGGAAGAAAATTACTTACTTTTGACTGGGAAACATATGGTAACAGAACATGCTGAGGACAATTATGCTAATAAATCCACCTGTTCCTGGTTGCTATAAAAAAGCTCCTCAAACCTGCTATATTTTGGCCATTTGGGAAAGCACAAGCTAGTTGTGATCATCACACTGACATATAGTCACTTTTACGTTGATATTGCAAACTTGTTAGCAAAAAGTTTCAGTTTTATTTCATGTTGTGTGTCTGATACCTCGGTAACAACTGCAAACAAGATTGTTTTACATCCATGGAGGTTCTATATACACAAAACCGTCCCAGAACCTTGAAAAATGAGTTTTTATTTTCGTGATAATGGGTCAAGCTAGAATGCACGAACAGGATGCAGTGGGTCATATAACATGAACAAGGGAACTAGAAAACTATTTTTGGTTTATGTGTCAGGCTAGCATTATTCATTCAAATGTGTGGGCCCATGTTTGAGTCAGATATCCAATTCCTACATTACATGCATGAACTACTCAGTTTCACTTTACAGAGAAAAAAAAATCACTTTAACATCTGTTTCACTTTGACTTTAAAGCTCCTGAAAAAGTATTTTCTGTTTCTTACTGTGAGTGAATACGATAGTTGTGGCTGTTAGTTGCTAAATGTGATGCAATCATAACCACAGAGTCCTGATGAAGCAGATAGGTTGAGTAGGTTAAGAGCTAAACTCTTCATAAACAATAACTATGCACTTTTTTCCAATCTTTGATTTTTGATTATTTAGTCATTAACATTTGAACATCTCTTCCTTTAGACCTGTGGTTCTCAAACCCAGTCCTGAAGTACCACTGCTCTGCTCAATCAGAAGCTGGAAGATAATATCATCTCAGATAAAGATAGACTGGGGAAAGACAAAGTGAACTGGTATCCCCCAGCTTCTGATTGACTGAACACCAGATCTAGTTGGCAATGGGTTTGGGACTGGTAATGGCTTGTGCAGCCTCAGTGGCTGGGGTCTTTGGACAGTGTGGGGGTTCAGTGTCTTGTCCAGGGACAATCTGACATACAGCCAGGAGGAGACGGGTCACAAACTGTTGAACCTAGACTCAATGGGCCACCACTACCAACTGTTGATGGATGTTTCAAATGTCCTCATCACATTTGTGTAAATTGGACATGGAACCACGACTTGCTCTAAAAACTTGTTGTGATGTCAGATTCTGCACATTCACACATAAGTCTACACAGAGAAGGCCAAAATCCACAGAATAATAATCAAAACATATTCCTGAGTGGAAGTGGACTTTCATGCTATAGAGAAGTGAGTTTCCAGGAGCTTTAAATCACATCCTGATCAATCACAGACCCCAGCTGCTCTCAGTGTCAGACCCTATGACCATTCAAGCCGTTAAAACTGTTTAGTTTTATACAAAAGATTGTGCTATCCATGATTTTGATGAATGACCTCATGCTGCTCTTACATTGTAGAGCAGTCTACTTCCTCATACACAGGCCAGACAGGCTAAAAGCTTTGCTCTGCAGGCTATGTCCCAGTCAATGGCTCTAACATTTCATCTGTGGTGGAGCCTTTCATGATGGCTTGGCTTGTCTTTCTAATAGAGCAGCGAGGCTCTGGTAAAAAGCTCAAAGATCAGTGGGGGGAGGGACAAGTGCATATTAATGTCATTTTCTCTTGAAGGAGCAATTTCACAGCCTGGGGGGCTTATCTTAGGAGGTCCTGAGCCATAAAGCCTAACTGATGATGTGCTGTACAGACACACGCTGTATTCCCTAACTCGACTTCCCACATACGCTGATACACACACACACATACGTGCTGTGTGTCTGCTCGTATGGGCAAAATACATACATAGAGACACACAAATGCTTGTAGGCATGTAGACACACACAGAGCGAGGGGAATTCATGTCAAGCACTGCATTTGCCACCTGAGCGGTCACCCTGTCCACTGGGTCTCGTTTGCTTACTGTCAGCCCTGTGGCTGCTCTGGCTCACAGCGGTGCACACACACACACACACACACACACACACACACACACCTGTATTTCACACTCAGAAATGTGCTCCTTTTCGTTATCCTAGCTAATTAAACTTTATGTCATGTTCACTGTTTCACTTCTTACTCTTAAATTAACAATGTGCCCTTTTTATAACAAAGACTTTAAATGTATAATTCCAGTGGAGAAGCTGAATGCCATGGCTGTCAGATTATGAACCCACACTCAAAGAGATGAGAGATGGATTATGCATTCATCATTTCTTCCCTGGAAAAAAATACGAAAAAGTTCTCTAACTAGTTTCTCAAGTTTTTTTAATTTAGAAAGTTTTTAGAATTACATTTTCAAAGTGTTTTTCACAGCACGAAATGACACCTATCGCTTATGAAACAGAGCTACAATATGAGAAGCAACACTTTGCTATGGCACAAATGACAAAGTGAAAAAGATTAGAAGATATGGCGCCTGCAGCCAGTCATTGTCTCACAAAGCTCAGACTTCTTAAAAGCTGTTGTAAAGTATATGAGCGCTTTAAAGAAAAAAGGAGGTAAAAGCAAGGGGAATGTTTAGATAAAAGCTGGGAAAGAGGGTTGTACTCTCTAACAAAGCAAGCGTGTAAATCATCCTCTGGCCTCTCTTTCTCACACACACACACACACACACACACACAAATAGTATATCTCCCCCCCTGGACACAAAACCCCTCTGCTGGTGTGAGGGGCTCTGGGTTT
>JAUBNQ010000001.1:19827842-19846498 GCA_032353495.1 Ctenopoma kingsleyae | reverse complement strand
CACACACACACACACAAATAGTATATCTCCCCCCCTGGACACAAAACCCCTCTGCTGGTGTGAGGGGCTCTGGGTTTGCCTTTGAGAGTCATCCATGCGGCAGGACAGACATTATCAGGGAATTAGAGGGGAAATAATGCTCGTCTCCAGTCCCACTGATAACAACTGCAGTAGTCAGGGCAGCGTAGCCCCCCGCATTCCTGACGGCACCATTGCAGTATAATCACAACAGAAAGACGAGCGCCATTTGGACCACGTTTGTGACCAGAAAATCCTAGCACATGTTGCACACTTTCAGTTGGATAAACAGAATGTGATCAATATAAAACAGATTATCAGTGTAATGAACTCACAAGTGTAAAAATAACACGTGTTTGTAGACATTTGGAGTCTGGCAAGAGTGAGGCATCTGCTTTTCTGTTCTAGTCCATAATGATAATGTAATGCTGATGTGTTTATTCCTAAGAGAGAATCTTTTCTCTTTTTGCCAGAGCCACTTCCCAAAGAGATCATAAAGGACTGTCAGCCACAAAACACGACTGAATGTGTTTCAGCTTCTTGCCTGAGGACACTTGAGTATCTTGGATGCTTCTTCTCACAGGGGCTTGAGCTCAGGCCTGCCACTTTAAAAAACCACATTTGCAAATTCAAACCAGTAAATATGGTCAAAAATCCAAGCTGTGGTCTCAAATGCACTTGCTAAGCAAAGATACAAGAGTGTAATTTGCATATTTTTATATTGCATGGATCGAAAACATGCAGCTTCCTCTCATTCACCTTCCCTAACTGCTTATTCTCACTCCCACGCCTCTCACTGTCACTTCTGCCTCTCGGCTTCCTCTTTTACTCCATCAATCGTTTAGTTTCCCAACAGATGGGGCTTAAAACCTCCACTGTCAGCCCTTTTCTCAACACTATCAACCTCATGCAAATGAAATGGCAAAAAGATGGAAAAACAGTGTCCTGGCACACGTGCATGCAGATATCTTCAATGATGCAGTGACGTACAGGATATGAGCAGATGTGCACAGGCAGGTACTGAGAGACACTTAACTACTTTCTGCAGACAGTGCTCATCTATATGGTGAAAACAACTAAACACAACAAAGCTGCACTCTAATTTTGCCCCTGCATCCTGGCACCAGCTGTGAAGATATCAACTCCAGCTTCTTTTTACCCAGTGGCCGTTACAGCTTGTCTAAATTCAACTGGTGGACATCTGGCTGTGCACTACAGATAACTCTCTCCCTAATAGGAAGATTTTAATTGGCTGCTGCAGAGCTACATCAAAAACCCAGTAGACCCTGAACTCCCAGAAGCACTGTAAACTCACATAAAAAAGTACAAGTCACGAAATTTCTCCTCCAATAGCCTATTTGCATTACTCCATGCTGAGTTCGCGTAGACTATGTGGCTTTTAATTACCTTTTATAGCCTCTTAAAAGGGACGTTTTCTGGTAGAGAGATGACTTTCGGACTGTACAGTACACAGCAGACGTGGAAAGTCAATGGGTATTGACCCCGGGCAATTAAATTGTAATCAGTTCACCATGTAACCCATTCAATGGAGTGCAAGCAAAGATACAAAGACGTGGAAGAGAAGATGTGAACGAATAGTGCAGAGGATCTACTTCATTGATCTGTTTGGTTTGGAGTGACTCTGTATTTAAAGCTCACAGTTAACCACAGGAACCCAGACCACTGTGTATTGAATTTCTTCCTTACTGTATTGGCTGAAAACAGTCTGTTACTGCACACATAGTATGACTGCTTTCATAAAGAGAAAATCATATCCGATGCACATATTTGTCACTTATATTCCTCTAGACTTCACCTTCCTTAGAGGACATTTCTTAAACTTACCAGACTGCTTTCCCCTCAGGCTTCCCCCACTCCCCTTTACTGAACACCCTGCGGTGTGAGGTGCTCCTTTATTACCTGATGGGGTAGTCAGCTGCACTGAGGTTGATGAAGAAATCCCAGCTCCAGTCCCTCGTGGCCAGCAGATCAGCCATGCTGCGAAGATACATGGTAAGCAGACTGGCACCACCCCAGATAGTAGCCATGCGCCAGGGCGTCACCCTCACATTGGGATACTGGAGAGCTAAGGCCTGCACCTGCCTGTGTAGGTAGTTAGAGCGCTGAAACAAAGAGAATGATCAAACACTGATTAAAACAAAGCAAATGTAGCAGAGAAAACGTAATTACTTTAGCTGTCATAAAAAACACTGAATTTAAAAAGGCTTGGCTGGCCTAATATTACAGAAACTACATCACATCTGTAGACTCTCTGTGGCTCACCTGATCAACATGTATGTAGTAGTAGTGTGAGGTGTGATAAATGGCTTTGAAGAGGCGCTGAAACTGGCGAGAGGCTCGCCCATGGACCACCAGGACAAACGCTATTCGCACCGGTTTTAATGGAAAACTCTCAGCAGAGTCCTCGTCCCACTGGACATTTGCATTGGCTTTACCTGTGCAGGTATAAAGACAACAGTGTTTGTATTAATTTACTTGTAAATGTGAATATAAATTTTTCACACATGAAGTCTGCATCAGTAATATAATCAGGGGCTGTTTGCATGTTTGATTACAAAATCAGATCTGGTTTTTATTAGATAAGGCTTGAGATGCTGCTCAAGCGGCGGTATTAGGGTGATGAGCACCTATAAATACATTCAAGGGATGAAGAAATCAAAAGGGGACACACTGAATACAGTTATTGATGATAGGTAAATGTTATTCTTTTGCTAAACAAATGAAAACAGCTAAACAACAATGTTGATTTGACTTGTGATTAGCATATTCATATTAATCAACTGCTGGTGTGTCCTAATTTAGTGTGTATTTTACAATGTGTCTGAGTCCCTCTGGTTGAACAAGGGAACTATCTATTTTATGATGACTAAGCATGGTGCTCTCTGGAAGACTATAATACAATATAATATGCTTTAAAAACACACATAGAGGTGGTAATATAATATGCATAACTTCCCTTTGCTCTTCACTATGTAACTTCAGCTCTTCTCAGGAGGCCAAATTCACCATGATTATGCCGGGAAAGAAAGCCATGCTAGGTATTAATAAATAAGAACAAAAATGTAATACAGCTACTTAAGCCTTGCTGTGGAACAAAAACCAGGAGTCACCCATCCATTTTCTTCGCATTATGACTAATTACAACTACTAACTTTAGACATGAATCTTATAAGCAATTCCTCATTTCTTTCAGGCGAAACTCCTATAAGATGCCTTGGATTTCAAGCAATGACAACAAGAGGCGTGTGAGGAAAAAACAACACCCTGGCCAATCAAATTCAACTATTTAAATCATCTCTGGAGAACCACTGGTAACCTCACATATCTCTGCTGTGTGGTTTTGTACCACCCTTAACCACTCAAAACAAAGACTTGTACTTCAAAACCGGAAAACCTTCCTCAAAGCATTTCCGCCAAATCCCTTCAACATTATCACAGACATTGTTTGTTTTTAAATCTTCTGCTATTATAGTAAATGTGCACATGCAGCTTATGAGACATATTTGTTCACAGAGAGTGCCTTAAGGAGATTAATGAGTATAATTTGGGACTTCAGTTCCCAAGAGCCTGTCTATGCTTAAGAAGTAGAGGAAGCTGAGGGAATACTGGGAAGGGGGCTATTTATTCCCAGCTCCTCTCCCTGTCTGAGCCTGACCTCCTGTAATTACTCAAAATTTAAGAGCAAGTGTCCAACTTGTCTTCTCTTTATGAGTTGACAGGGAGGGGATAAGAAAACCGGTTCCTCCCGTTTAACTAATCTCATTCATTTAATTTTAAGGGTATGTGACCAACATGGCTTTCTTTAAAGGTTGACCACAAGGGTGAACTTAATGACACGCTCCCTTACCTCTAATTGGCCATGGCTCCTGTCAGTCACTCATTATTATTTCTCACTGCTTTCCCTCTCTCTCTCTCTGCATGTGTGTGTGACATCTCAGGGGGGAAATCTGCTGTGGGCCGTATCAGATTGAACGGTAATTGGTGGCCGGCTAAGAAGGTTCACTAGTTTGCTTTGCACATGGATAATTGGCCAGTCGCTTCACAAAGCACTTTTAGAGCGTGTGCTATGCTAGCTGGCTGAACTAATGAGCACAGCTGTGTGTGTGTGTGTGTGTGTGTGTGTGTATGTGTGTGTGTGTGTGTGTGTGTGTGTGTGTGTGTGTGTGAGTGAGTTATATTTTACTGTCGATTTTGTCGAGCATGTGTGTTATCTGCAGAAGAGCTTCATGGATAGTATTTTTTGAGCAGACCTAAAGAGACTGCAGGCCTAGATGCCGAAAGAAAAAAAACAGCAGCCCCCCGCTTGAACTCATCACTCTTCATCATCCTTCCTATTGCCATCAATCTTTTAAACCGCCTCTCCCTCATCTGCTATCACCCCACTCTCTTCCTCCATCATCTTGTGTAACTTCAGGCTCTTACCCACCTTCCATCTTAACTGCTCATATGAGAGGTAAGAACAAGAGCTGAGCTATATCCCAAAGGGCTTGTACCAAATTGTATTTGAAAATGTCTCAGGGATGGTGTCTGATCCTTAAAACCATGCACAAAGATAGGTTTTCAGACATATATTGAATGGCTTGATTTATATGAAAACATTTCCTTTTCTTTAAATGTGAAACAACCGTTTTTGTCCACTTGATGTGCAGAGCATTTATTTAACTATCAACTAATAATTAAGAAAATTAGCATGTTTCTATCACTGGCAGCTGCTCAACCCACCAACGATTAGTCATCTGCAGCTCATACATTTCTGCCTAACACCACCAGCTAACAACATATTTGCCATCAAAAAACATCATTCGTCGATCCTGGGTCGACCGGGTACCTTTCTGTGTGGAGTTTGCATGTTCTCCCGTGCATGCGTGGGTCCTCTCCGGGTACTCTGGCTTCCTCCCACCGTCCAAAGACATGCATGTCAAGTTAATTGGTGACACTAAATTGTCCATAGGTGTGAATGTGAGTGTGCATGGTTGTTTGTCTCTGTGTGCCCTGCGATGGACTGGGTGTACCCCTTGTCTCTTGCCCAATGACAGCTGGGATAGGCTATAGCACCCCCCGCGACCCTTACGAGGACAAGCGGTTACGAAAATGGGTGGATGGATGGTTGTACTGTGTTCTAATTGTGAAGCCAAGTAATGAACAATAACGTTACACAAAGAGAAGTTAATAGTTTACTGTTACAAACATGTTGAATTTACAGTTTTAAAATAAGTCATTGTTCTCTTGAGATAATATGGGGTGACAGTGACACTAAGTTAAGTTAAGTAACTACCATTGTTTTATTTAAAAATTATATATATATATAATATGTTGGAATTTATGTTGTCATGTTTATATCAGCAATAACACTGTGGTTTGTAGTTTTAAGTAATGTTAGTATGTTACTTACAGTTTCATGATGCTAATATTACATCCTGACAGTTTATTAGTGTCACAATCTGCACAATATTAGTGTTTTGATGGAAAAATCTGCATTTTACCAACTATCCTGTATAATAAATATATTTCTGGCATTTGTAACCAACCAATCTGCTAAAAAAATTGATGTTAATTATGGATAAACTCTTGCCTCCGTACACATACATACATTAAGAGGATGCAGATCTGAGATCAATAGATATCAGATCCGATCTATTGACTATAGATCACATCTATAGTCAACAACCAGCTAACTATTATTACTGTTTGGTTCTGGACAGTGACAATGAACACTGTGAAATAAGAGCAGTGAGGGTGAAATAAAGGGCCTGAAAAGCAAACAATGAGCTGAAAGAAGCTATAAAACATAATAGAACTGAGGGGAACTGACTCAGGTGATATTTTTTTCTATTAAATTCATCACTGTGAAAGACGCCTTTCACACATAAATAATACAACCACCTAAAGCTACAGTACGCAATTTTTTTCCTATTATTTTAGTAAAAATATACTAAAACAAAACACATCTTAGTAACTTTGCAGAGCAGGTTTTTCGAGGGTCGCCCTTCTAACCAGTCGAAAACGTATTATTATTTCTGCTTGACTTGTAAGTTTTGTAACGGGACCTGAAGGCCTGATCAGAGTGTGACGGACAGCAAAGGAGCCAAGTTTGTCCTGTATTTAGCGCTGCTAATACCAGAACTAACATAATTGCTAATCTATCCAAGACCTCAAGGACAGAATCCTGATCAAATCAAATTGGACAGGTTTGTGCTAACAAGTTTAGGACTTGAATTGGGATGGGAAACAGAGGAGGGAAGAGAGAAAGAAGGAGAGATCGCACATTAGCAGGCAGCAGGCAGGCAGACGGAGGGTAAGAAAGAAAAGTGATTTAATTTAGCTGTCGTGTTGTTACAGCCCAGCCACCAGGGGAAAACCCTTTTCAATTTCTTTGTCTCTTTTGATCAAACTGTCAGTTTGAGTGGGATGGTGAGTTTCTGTGTGAGATGACATGAGCTTAGGCACAGACAAACGATACTCCTGCTCTTGGGAAGGAGAACGTAGAAAAGTTGCTAAGTCACTGTGCCTCTAACAACACAGGCGAGGGCCAGGAAGGTATCTGACTAGAACAGGCAGGATGTATAATAGCTTTCCTCCCCTCCCCTGCTGTCCATACTTTATTTAGTCCACTCCCATGTGTGTAAACTCGTGTTTGTGTATGTGCCGTTCACTTAAACATGGTTGCTCATGCGTGCTGCTCACTGATGGCTGCAGCCACAACAGATTTTGTTTACAGAACCCACAACCAGACTGCAGATGTCCATAGATTCTTTAGAAAAAGGAATAAAAAAGCATGTGTGTTTGTGTGTGTGCGAGTTTGAGAAGAAGAAAGGAGAACCTGTGTTCTGTGGCCAGCTTGACAAAACAAAACAAATGAAAATTGGAAACCAATTTGGAGAGAATACAAGTAGCATCCCAATTTCCTCCAACAATTTACTTCACCAATTACACATCAGCAAAAAGACATTTTTTGCCTTTGACAAGAATTACCATCACAAGAACAGGGAATATTTTACTACAATATGTACTAAAGGCCAGCTGACTCTTCTGTAGACTCTTTGTACTACTAAATTATTTTTCTTTGTATAGCAGAGAAGAAAGGAAATAAACTGAAAACGTTAAATGTTAAACAATACCAAGAGAGGGCATTGACAAGCTGTCAGCAATATTTCAAGAATGTTTTGCTTTAGTAAGCAAGCCACAAAAACTAAAACAAAAATCTCAATTAGCTTATTGAATCCCTGATTTTGGATTTATTTGGAAAGCTTTTAAAAATGATTTGAGATGAACAATTGCCTAAAGAGCAACACAGTCCGAAACCGTAAAGTTTCTTTACAGGATCCATTTTCACTGAGCCTTAGATGGCAAAAAGTAATAGCACATGTGAGTTAGCTTAAAAGTATCTATGTCACTACACACTAAAAAAGTTAATCAATCTTAAATCAGAAGCTTGATAGATACTTACCCATTCACAGAGAAACAGTTCATGCAAAATACAAAGTGACTTTTCTACCTCCACAAGCAAAACATTTTGAATTAAGTGAAATCAAATCAATCAATTTAATGTAATTAAATGGACTCACCCTCAAGGGGGCAGTAGCGAGTGACCTTCTCAGGCATTAACTGCCCTTCCTTGTGTCTGCAGTACACCTCGGCGATCTGCTGCCGGCACTCCTTGCTCTTGGCTCTGGAGAGAGCTGAAATGGCTTCCTTCCCACTGATCTCGCACTTGTGTGGCTGGTCATAGGTCACCTCCAGCGGCGCTGCGGTCACCTGCCTCCTGTGGGGGTGCTGATGTCTGTGTTGTGACTGGGCCTGCTGGGCCTGGGAGGCGCGACTGTGCTGATGCGACACTGCCGCACCACCTGGGTAGGAGGCATTGTTGGCGACCACCAGCGGATGGTGGCCTACAGGCAACGCTTCGTTTGAGCTGCGGCCCAGATTGGGGGAGTTGTCCCGCCAAGCGTGCTGTTGGGTGTGGCCCTTCTCCCGAAGATGTTCTTGCTGCTGCTTGCTGCTAGTAGCTCTGACAGACTGCCGGTGTGGCTGCGAGCGCGCCCCAAAGTTACTATTGTCTATGTTCTCAAAATCTTTGGGCACCGAGTTCTCATTGTTGCTGTCAACTCTACTTTTCTCTTTCGGCCGGTGGGAGTAATATCCATCCTGTAGCAAAGAGTGAGAACAGGAGGACAAGGGAAGACAAGGGAAGTGTTGGGAAAATGGAGAGGGGTGAAGAAAAAGAAGGAGAGAGGGCACAAACAAGAAAAACAAGATCAGAATTGAGTGAGCGTGGTGCATATCAAATGTTGGATTAACAATCAATGTGGCATGAATGAGTGGGCACCGCTGCATTGAACCGTGAGGCATGAAATGAAGTAGCAAGGTATAGAGTGTGAGGACTACATGGTGCAACCTAACTGGAGGTGCTGCATGGCTGGAGGCTCTGCTGCTTCGTGCCATCATTAGATTAGCTCCGATTTCAATTAAATTCTCCCTAAAATGGGCCTAGAACTCTGTAAACAGATTACCAAGAAAGGACAAAAGTCCAGAATATGACTGTGAGTTTGTGTGCTGTGTTTGGGCATATACACATGTGTGTATGTTTTCACTGGAGCCAAATAAGAAAGTGACAAAATTGTAGCAGTGTGGTGTGTTACACTTGTGTCTGCATATATGAGATTGTGAGTGTGCGTAACGTCTGAATGTACAATTTTCCTATCTTTCCAGTAGAATAGGCTGAAAGCAAAGCAGGGGCACACAGGAGAGCAGAAAGAGGAAAAAGGGTAATGAGTGAAAGTGGGAAGCGTGAGGCGAAGCAGCGCTGACACGAGGCATGAGTTCTGCTCCCAAGAAGCGCTGGCTTGTTCCAGTGAAATGTGCCGTGATGCATCAAACGGAAAACTAAGAAGGCTGCCTGGCTGCCACACCACTGTTGCACACCTTACTTGACACACAAGAGGAGAGGCGGAGGGGAAAGAGCGAGTGGAGGAATGGAACGACAAACAGCAGCTGAGGAAAGATAGAGCTCATAACAACAGGAGTCCCTGATGTGTTTCTCCATTTACAAGACAACATAGAAGAAGAGAGAAAATGGTGTGTGTGTGTGTGTGTGTGTGTCGGGGGGGGGTAAGTACAATATGAAGTATATGAGACACAATGAAAGCAGGAGAGGTGAGAGACACAAGGGAAGCAACTAAGATGTTATTGTGAGCCAAGCGCTCAGCATGGAAATGTCTTTCAACCCCTAAAGCCAGGCCTGTTATCAGCCCATCAACCTTTCCTCTCTGCAAACACCTTGTACTAGCACAATTACAAAGGTGGCTGGTTGACACACTTTCACACTCTGAGAGACAGGAGGGGGATGATATTATAGAAGTGAAACAAGAAACAAATATTGAATGAATAACAGACGGAGAACAATATTCTCATTGTCAGCTGCTTTTAAGGTGCTTCCTTGGCAGAGGTCTGATCCTTATAACGCCGGATACCTTTAAGCTTTCTGACTCTCCTCTCTCTTCTTTCCACATGTCTCTGACTCCTCTTGACTCCTTTCCTCTCCTCCTTCTCTTCACACTTCTCTTCACACATCCCGATTCCATCCGTCCTCTCTGCTCCCTTCACCTCTCATCCCTTCTGCTCCACATCTCACTTCCCTTTCTCTCATCATCTGTTCCTCTTTTCACGTCTCTCGCACCACCTCTTCTCCCTCCGCACTCTCTGTCTCCCCTCTTTCTTCTCGACTTCATCTGTGCTCCTGCCTGTCATAACCTCACCCCTTCGCCTTCCTTCTTTGTCTTTCTCTACTTTCTTCACCGCACCAGTTTAAACAGACCATGTTGTCTGAATGGCAGAACCTGCTAATCCTGCGTGTAACAGCTGCTTAGGCCAGTGATCACCTAAGAAAGAAATCCCTACTTGTCAAGTTTCAAAGGGAATGCTCTAGGAGACTAATCCATGCAGTGCAAGTCACTGGATGTTTGCAGAGGTAAAATGAGTCTGTGTGCACTCATGATTATGTTTGTACAGCGCATGCTTCTTGTGGATTGAGTGTGTGTTTAAGAGAAAGAGGGAGAATAAGTGAAGTAGAGGGACTTTGTGTTTGCACTGGAGAAACAGATACTCCTCTTTTGAGTTCCATTGTGAAAGATGAAGGACATGGTTAAATTGGCCAAAGTGAGGCAGCTTAAAACAAATTACAATGCCAGACATTGATGAAAACATCAGATACTACATAATGACTCAGAAATACATTTGGAGGTGACATGATTAGTCAACTAATTTGGTAGTTGCTCAAAAAAAAACAAAAAACAAAAAAAAAAACAATTGCAAAAAACCCAAAACTTGTTATCAAGTCTTTTTGAGATATAATTCATTCATTCATTGGCTCCTGCTTAATATTTTTTTGTTTTCTATGACATTAAATGTAGTAAACGGAAGGTTTTGGATTACTGAGTGGACAAAACAATCTTGGCAAACTGTCATGATCATTTTTGTATTTCTAACGGATAACTAATAACATAAAAAAAGATTAAATATTTTGCTGTAGTACAACAGAATATACAAAAGTACACAAAAGTTGTGGTGGCAGCTAGAGTTGCTTGGGTAGTTCTTTGATGACTGAGAATCTCCACAGACACACAGCAAGAACAAGTGGGGCTTAGCTGAGGCATGTGTGACTGCAGCATTGTAGTATTTTCACTGTTAGCAAATCTGATTAGATCTGATTATTGATTATTTTATGTATAAAATTATTATTTCTTAAACCATGGTTTCCTGTAGTGTTTTGTACTGCAACCATCCCACAACTCCTGAAATAAGGAACACCTCTTATTAAAGGAATAGTTTGACATTATATGGTATTAAACCTCTTCACGTTCATGCTGTCTTTAAAGCAAATATGAAATTGGAGCTAGGATGTGGTCCAAACATTTCTTAAGATGTGGAGAAGTGCTGACAAAGCCTCCTGAGACCCAGGTTTTTATTATTTCTGCTTTATTAGTACGTTTTGGAGCCTTCTTATTTTTTACAATTTCCAAACGATGGCTACCCGAAACACTGGGCGGAATGAAGTGTAGCAGAGCAGGGAGAGCAACAGCTGCAGGGAGCAGACTGAATTGCTTCTGTATAGCACTAGCATAAGCTAGTTGCATATTGTACCTTTAACACTGGAAACAGGAAAACAGCAAGCCTGCATCTGTAAAAAGGTAAAATCAGACTAGAATATTTCTATATTTGGGGAGCTATGTCTTTAAGCTACCAGGGAACCAAGCTGTGGTGTGACATCACAAGGCAAAAGGCCATATAATTAATAGATGATTGTTTAAATCAATTGATAATTAGACAATATACACCAGATTTCAGTAATTAATCACAGCATGTCATAGAAACAGTTTTTTTAAAGTTGGGAAAATTAAAGACCAAAAGTTAAGTGAGTCACAATCATGTGTGGATGTGGTTTCTTTAGTTCAAGAAACTTTTCAAAAACTCTAAGATATTCAACTTACAGTTATTGAAGACCAACAAAAGCATCACATCCTCACATTTGAAAAAGTGGATGCAACGCAGGTTTTTGGCAATTTTACTTGATAAATGATAACGACTGTTCAACTAAAAATGTTCCAGTTTAAATTTGATCAACTGATTGATTAATGGACTAATCATTTTAGCATGAGATTACTATACTTAAAATAACTTTTTTGAATGCATCCCAGCTGGCTATGATTTAATTTCCTTTGGGGGGGGAGCAAAACCCATCACAAATATGTTGCTTTGTTGCAAAGTAATTGACACGGATAAGAGTGAGACGAGGTTAGCCCCATGCGGCCCTGAAGTGGAAATGAGTAGTATTTGTAAACCGGCGCTGAGGAGATTCCTCTGGATAAACAATCTTCACACTGTGCCCCCTTCTCCCGCCTCCTCCCCCTCCTCCTGTGAGCAAAGGACTCCAGTAGCTGTGTTGCTCTTTAATCTCAGAGACTGAGCTCGGAGCAGGAAGTGGTGGGGCACAGAATTAATAGTAGTGGCAGCCATTGGAGATTGGGGCTGTGCTGGACTGCAGATGGGGCTGTGAGTTGGGGGTAGCTATCGATTGTTGCAGGGGAAATGTTTTCTACTCCCTGGGAGTGCTGGGCAGGCCAAGGATTGCCACCCACACACACACACACACACACACACACACATACACACACACATGCACACTGAGGAATGACAAAAAAACAGAGGAGGGTAAACGTTAATATCATCCATCACTGGAAGGTACATTTAGTGAGAGGCCTGTGGGGCTGGGACTTTCAACACCCCTCCTGGGAATGGTTTAGTCCATTTCTCAATACAGAATCCCTTTCCACTTTCCCTCATTTCCTCTGCCACAGGGGGAAATATTTCATCTGTTCTTTTTCTCTCTCTTCCTTTCTTTCCATGCTGCCCAATCTCCTGTGCAGTAGAGAAAAAAAAAGCACATATCTCTCTCTCAGCACCTGGCCAGCCTCACCCCTCTCTTCCTCCACCACCTCCTCTGGCCCACGTATCATCCCTCACTCTAGGAAGGAAAGCAGTTTATCTGCTCCACCCCCTCCCCTCCTCTTTAATGCCACCATTTACCATTGCAGTACTATGTGATTCCCATGATCTAACGGGGAGCAAGGTAGCAGCACAAACTGTGTCAGCTTTCCCCCACCCTCCTCGTCCGCTTCTTTCAAGACCCATCATTCGTGCTGGGGCCAAGCTGAGATAAGCTTGCAGATGTCAACAGAGCAGTGTTCCCAAACATGTAGTCACATTTGGTCAGAAATACAATACTGCTTAGATGCGAGTAGGTGGGTGTCCAGTTACTGTGTGGCCGTCGGCAGCATGCGGGCCAGATTCTGTTGCGACCTCTCTGCCATGTGGCTAACAAGCTCAGATTAATTACCTGGATTGAATCCCTGAGATACTCTGAGCAAGATATGGCGTCTGGCATGACACGAGAGACTGATACTCTGACAGGTTTTAGTGCACAGCTGCTCTAACACCTCGCGACACCTCGAGGAGAAATGAGCCAGGGTAGGGTGGGAATGACCTAAATGATTAGTGACTTCTTAGAAGTCTTACTTATCGTAGCTTATCAGCAGTAGAGTTTGGGGCGAGAGCAGCTGTTCTTTTCTACGTTCTTAGATTCACAGTTTAGGTATCAGACTCTATAGGCCTGAGAAAAATAACATTCACATTTTAAATAGGATAAAGACATATAAAGGTGATTCATGGAAAGATATTTTTGATGCTTTGGTACAGTTTCTAGGGTTTCCATAGTATTTGTCTTCAAGTTATGAATGTTTGCTTATTGCTGCTACCTTTCTTTATCTCCCTTTGGTCGATTCCTTCAATCCCCTTCTTTTCCAGAGGCTAAATCTGAAGGAATGCTGGTCACATGTAATGCACTGTAAGTGTGTGTGTGCATGATTAGCGGCAAGTCTGATTGAACAGTCTGGGTTTGGTATGCACAGAAGCCTCTTGTTGTGTGCCCTGCAACAAGCCCTGGAGCGAAAGTGGTGAAAAGGGAGCGTGTATTTGTGTGTGTGTGTGTGTGTGTGTGTGTGTGTGTGTGTGTGTGTGTGCACAAATGGGTTACAAGAAGAGACAGACAGTAAGAAGAGTTGAAAATGACTTAACAGCTTTCAGTTTTTTGGGGGGGAAATGAAATTTGGAGAAAGGATGCATTATCTGAGATAAGACAGCAAAAATATAAAAAAGCGCCTCTCCTCTGGGAATCTCCCTGAACAGACAAATGACTGCAATCAGCTACTTGTGGGTGGAAGCTGCTGAAAAAGATCAAAGTCTGCCAGAGACAATGATCTCGGGTTGAGACTCATGGGTATTCACAAAGACCAGGGGGCAGAGGTGAATTTCACAAGCTGCTGTTGAATTTCCACTTCTTTCCAATGGATCATCTTGTGTTGTATTTGTATGGCTTCACTGCCTATATTTGCCTGCGTGGATTTCCACTGGGCAAGGAGACAAAAAACACCCTGCTTTTGTAAGCACAGACAAGAAAGAGTTCCTCTTCCTCAGAAAATGTAACCTTTTAAATATAGTAAAGCTCTGCATGAAAACCACAAAGCTACATAAGAAGAAATGTATTAACTGTGGGGGATTATTTGAGGAGTTTCTACAAGGACACAGAGGAAATAAAAATACTTTTGCTTCCCTCACAATATGTTTGCATTCCACTGCAGTATTTTTTTATCTCTTGCAATAGTTTTTCCCAAGAGCCCCTCTGATTTTGTATATGTAATGCTCAGCCCACACAGACCATTTCCCTGATGATCTGTTAATATATGAAGCCTGCACCTGTACAGTAGTTTTTATTTTTGCTGATTGTAATTCTGACAACTGTCTTGATATAGACACAAGAGTTGTGACATTTCCTGTATGTTCTCCATATTCTCCACTCTATATTTACAGGCCAGTATCAAAGTACATACTATGTCTGTTTCATACGGTTAACCTGAAGCTTGGGTTAAACCTAGGTTAAAATAATCCTGGATTGTGTATTTATGGCCTATTCAGTGTTAGCAATTGCTTGTATGTAGCTTTTAACTGAAACGGTTCGATTACAGGTGAGCTAAGGGGAGCTCAGCTCTCCTGAAAAAGAGACAAGCTCCCCTGATAGTCTCCCCTGAGACATTTAGAGCGGAGCTCAAATTTTTATTTATTTATTTCCATACATTAAGGTTCCTGAAATAAAAAAAAAGTATAAATATGTCAATTATTGTGTTAATTTGCTTATTACGTTCCATTTTCCAAACAATTGTTGCTACTAAGGAACTCATTTCTGTGTCTGTTCCCACTGTGGACCTCCATATGTGGTGGCGCTGCACTCAAATGACTAGATTTGTGGCCACCTGAACTCCTCATCGTTCAGTGGGTGTGGTATTTCGGGGTGGTTTACAAAGAGTAAAAAAACATCAAGCCAGAAAAAACCCTGCCTGGTTTTCACAGTAACCCTATTCTTGACCATGCTGCTGCATGTATGTATGTATGTATGTGCAGACTTGAGAAGTCGTGTTGGACCCTAGAAAAAAGGGCTCTGTCGAAATTCAAACCCTGCTGAAAGTCATTTATGCTGCTCATGAATATACTTTTTTTTAGTGTTAATGTCATTTATTTTACATGATGCCATGAATTTATTTTGAGCTAAACCTAACATCAGTTAGTAACAATTAGCAAATCAGAACCTGGTTTACAGCATGTTAGTATCATTATAGTATTTGTGAATCTTATTTAGTTGAAGGCTGTCTGCTAACAACTGACACATTAAAACAATACTTAGCATACTGTACATCGGCATTTCTCCCAGTTTTTAGGCTCCGATTTTCCGCGAGGTACAGAATGCAAAAAATCACTAAAATACAGAACAAGTTTGATGAAGCATAATAAAAAAGGATTTATGGTACATATTTCTCTCTTTTCCAGGCAGTTTGAGAGATACTTTAAAGACATGTCTTGGCATCCAGTTTTTCAGTGTCATTTCTCTACATGTTCCGCACAGACACTTATATGCTTAATTGCTATCCTCCTGCATTGCAAAAAATCCTTTATTCTTCCTGGCCACTAATAATCCAAGCACAGCTATACTAGACTGTACATTAGCATAAGACATATACACTCTTGGCCATTAAAATCCTTACTCTTTTCTGTTTTTTAGCATATGAAATCAGAGAATTCCAGCTAATTCATCTCTTGGACCCTTATGTCACTCTGGATAAGAGCATCAGATAAATGCTTGAAATGTAAATGAGTCACTAAATGTGCATAATTAAATTTCTGCTCACTGTTGTGGAAATGAACTGCAGGCTACAGTGGAAAGAAATAAGCAAATACAATAAATGTGTCGACATCAAGACTATTCTGTTCTGAAACTTGCCCCCTAAATTGGATCAAGGAGAACGAAGTTCAAAGAGGACCTCAAAAAACCTCAAGAGTTGTCTTATTATGTACCAACAACAAGGAAACTCACACTGAGAACAATGTTAGCGCTAAAATCCCCAAAGCATGTGGCATAAGTGAAGCTGGCCTGCTTGAGTCTCACGAGGTTTGGTTCGCTTTCTCTCCTTAAAAATCTTTACTCGCCATCCCAGCAGCTTACATAGATGGATTACTCAGCACGCACACACACACACACACGTCTCCAGACTCACTTGTCCACTCTTTCTAATACACATGAGTGTAAAGACATAGAACAGCACACTCACACACAGACTAGTAATTTGTGAGACTGGTTTAGCGCAAGTCACATATATCCTGGGGCCTCTGTGTGTGTGTGTGTGTGTGTGTGTAGTAATATATGCCTCCCCTGCTGTGATGGCAACAGAAGTCAGCAGGGCTCAGTATTTATGTACAATAAAGAATAACTTTAAAAAACTGCTCTAAAAGTACAATTAGCATATCCATTTGCACCAGTATGTCTGCTATTACATATGTAATCCATCAACTGCACATTTATAACAACATGAATATTTTTTTCCTCCAAGTTTATTCCTATAGTGACAGTGTTTGCTGAACATGGCCAAAAATGTGATTAATTTTAAAAAGCTGTGTGCACGCTTCGCCTTTGTCCTGGAAAAGCTATTACAGGCAGTAATTTTCACATATTATGATACAAAACTAACTACTGTGCGAGTCTACAGTTCAGTGAGGCCGCATAGTGACGATGATTCATATGTGTTTGGAGTCTTACTTTACGACTCTCTGCTGGGTTTCTACAGTGTAGGGGGGGGTTGTGAGTGAGTGAACAAGGCAGTGATCTCTGACACAGCTACAGTGTTGCCTTATCACCATAAGGATCACTCCTCTGAAATTAAACAATAAATGACTAAAATTTATTTCGCTTTACAAATTTCACTTTAGGAGCCAGTACAAAACTAACATGTTGTATTGCTTTGTAGCAAATGAGCTTTTCTATGTAACGGACTTAATGACCTCTACAATTTATGACTCTAACATGTTAAATAATGTTATTGCTAAACTGGTAAGGAGCTAGTCCTGCTAACATTGGCTTATTATTCAAAATTAGGAGTATAATGGTTGTGAAACTGTGACACAAAACTGTGTTGTGTCTTTTCCAAGGAAGGTTTTCTTAGGTTTAAATAGCAAATCATTCCCTTAATGGTCTAATGAATCAGATTATCTTTACCACTGTTATAAGGTTGAAGTGAGTTAACGCTGTCTCTGGTTGTGATCTAAATAGGAAAGAGCAGATAAGCTGAATCTTTTACACCGCTGATGACCAAGGTCACACACAATCCTGACTTTAGTTACAATCTTAGGTCCTACAGCTCAATAGATTGGTCACAATACAGTGGCGAAATATTTCTTCTTAACTTCATTACTACTGCAGTCAATATCCTTTAATTACACACACACAGAAATATTTGCCCACTCAGTCCTTCAAAGACATGTTTTCTTTTTAAAAACCTCATCTTCCCCCACACTGGGTGAACGCTGGGAGTTTCCACATGACAACAGGACTCTAAATCACTCTGCTTACATACAGTACATTAGGTCTGTATCTCTGAGAGGCATGAAAGTGCTTTAACAAGCCATGAGAAGATTGTGGCAATTCTCTTACTGTGTCCCTTTACCCCCACCTTGCTGTTTTCCTCTGTGAATAAAACCCCAGAACTTTACATCTCCAGCATTGAATGGGGCCCATCAGGCGATTTCTGAGCCATACCTCACAAAAGCATGAAAAAGCTTCACCCCTCCCCTACTTCTCTCTTCTCTACACACCTCCCTGTTCAGCCATGAAATGACACCCCTATTTAATCAATTGTGAATCATGAAATTTTGCACAAGAGACCCCTTTTCTTTGCACTTGACAGTGATTGAACTGCACAGCCATGCAATTCCATTCACCGTGCGATGAGAAGAAAGGAGAGCAGGGGAGGAGCTGCATCTCTGTGCAGTGGGAGATGAAGGCAATTTCCCTGTGACATCATGGGCCTCTGCTGAACGGCATCACAAGTGAGGGTCCCCTCTGTGCATTGAGGCCACGTGGTCAGGTGGCACAGTGGGATCCTACTGCAAAGGTGGAGCATTCATGTGCATTTGTATTTGCCACAGATGTAGAGCTCTTCACAAACTTTTTATTCAGGTACTCCAAAAGACAAAAGGTTAAGAAACAAAAACAAAAGGAAAAAAGTTGCTATGATAGAGTGATTACAAGTACTAGCAGATGAGGGTGTAGGAGGACATAGCAAGATAAAGACCAAGAGAAAAAGTAGAGGACTAAAGGAGGAGAACAAGAAAGAGAGAGGGGAGGACAGGAGGGTGCCCTTCTGGGAGCTGCCCATCCCTTTTCTGTCTTCTGTGTGAATGAGCTGGTGAGAGCAATATGTGAACGTATGATGTAAGGTCTGCAGTGAGTGTGTCAAGGAGCGTAGTTGAGATTCCAGGCATCTGTGTGACATATCTGTGACACAGCGTGACCCCAGTGTGACCCCAACGCAGGGGTCAGAGTGGCTCAGCTCTTTAAGGCTGAAGCAACAACAGAGAATGACAAGCTCTGAGTTTGTGCCAGATCCACTCATTCACATTCTGTATCGCTGTTGTGTAGGGTGAGTTAAAAAAAGAGGGTGTTCGCATGTGCATGTGCATGT
>JAUBNQ010000001.1:19814828-19825432 GCA_032353495.1 Ctenopoma kingsleyae | reverse complement strand
GACTTTGGAATTCCATATATAAACAGGCACCTTTAGTGAGTTAATACTGATTCGTTTTATAGTGCGCATGTGTGGAACATGTCCATGTACGAATGCATTCAGGCAGAGAGAAGATGACAGTAAACCAGGCATACAGCTAAATGGGACTATATAGCATTTAGCCTTCATTTACAGAGATACCACTGTGATGTTCTCAGGCTTGACAATTGAAATACAGAGGTGTCATGTATTCACAAATGCATGAATCATAAAGGTGTAACCGGTGACCCCTTCAGGGCCCCACTTATTTTCAGAGGAAATATTTTGACTCTGGTTGCAGTTTTATAATCATTTCTTGTCTGTCAGACAGAAACAGTTCAGACTGTGGTGCAGGAATCAGAAGAAGCCTGTGGAGACAGCTGGGTATTCGCCAAGAGAATTGGGGGTGAAAATCTGACAGGGTGCAGTAGAAATGTTTACTGAAGCAGAAAGACACTAAAAATTACTTTTTCAAAAGTGTGAATGGTCCAGTTGTTGCATTTGCATTCGCTTAATGCTTTCTGCATGCTGAGCAGTTTAACATTTGTCTTGAGTACAATTTTCCAAATGATTATAATCAGTTTATTTGGATTCACATCATGTGGTCAGATTTGCATTTAAACAAAAAAAGGCACAGGACTAATGACTTTTCTTCCAAGTAGCTGTGGTATGTTTGTTGGTTTATACAGTGAGGACGCACTTACAGTCACCCTTGGCCACCACAAAATGAAAAAAAAAAAAAGTAAACTCCTATACTAACCTACAGTTTCAGAGAAATGCAGTTGATAACTTTCTAAAGTCACAAAAGTCTACAGCGTTATCTATCTGACAGAATGACAGGAAGATAAAGATCAGAGCAAAACAGGGAAAGCGGGGAGGAGGGGAAGAAAGTGAAGGTGAGGAGTTAAGCACCTAAGCTGGCAATAACGAGTGGAGAGGTGGCTGATACAATCTTTTGGTCTGACACCCAGATCATTAAAACTTCTAAATGATTGAAGGCCCCACTGTCCAGCACAGCAGATCCCGAGGCAGGAAGGAGATTTCAGACTTAAAGCTGTTTTCATGGTTTTTACAAACCTCAGTCTTTAGCTCGGCTGTGACAGAATTATTATTATCTATTGCAATAATTATAGTAACTGTATTTATCAGAGGAGCTATAGATTCATTCTAATCTTGTTTGGAAAGACAATTCCAGAGATGCTTGACCCTAGTTAATTAACACCAGTTACCTCCAGTTTTCACAAAACTGCTCAAATCAGTGCTGCCTCATCTACAAAATAGATCTCTGTGGCTCAAGTTACCTGCAGATGATTTAGACCTAAGTCTCACATTGTCAAGGTGCTACAAGATTCCCAAACACTGCTGACTTTGTTAACATTTTCTGTATTACCATATGAATAATTCAGTTGTGTATGGTGGGGACAGATTTGCTGTCTCAACTCTGCCAGAACAAACACACAAGAGAGCTGCGTCTCTTCTCTCCTCCCTCACTCTATCATGACTCTTAATCTCCTGGATGCCAACTAGTGGCTTTTTACTAATGCCAAACCCTGACTGGACAAAGTGGATTGACTTCATTAACCAGTGGCCCACATGTTAAATGTTAACCCTTGTTTGACTGGGTAAGTGGACGTGCCGTCTGTTCTAACAGCTTGTGAGGGAGCGTGCAGATCAAGAGTGACAGAGATGTTGTAATGGTAGTGTGATGTAGTCTGGACAAATAAGACGGGCCTACATACGTTCTTTTCATAACATAGTCTTGCTTGTTATCACCAAATGATAATATGTTTAATGCAAGTTGTACTTTTTCATTTACAAGCAAACAATGCATCTAGTGATGAAATGTGAGGGGCTCCAGAACAACAAGCACTCTGCTTCTCGTCTCATGTTGACTTTCCAACACTAATCCCACCTTAGAACAGCATGGAGTCTCTCCAGAATCCCACCAAACCTTTTAACCCTGACATCAAAAGCCATTTGCTGCCGGCAACACTGCCAGACCAGGGCACACCCAAAACAAGCTGCAACTCAGTCTGGTCAAATTATAATGTTCACCTCCCCCATTTCTATCCTTAAGGGGCACCTTAATATCCTCCACACCACCTGGCTGGCATCAAAGCCCAGAATCCCAGTGCTTAGCAGGGAGACACATCAGCAACTTTTTTGGCATCCATTTCTTTCACAGCAGCTGCGTTGCACGGGGACATGCCAAGGCTTTGGCTCAATGTGAAAGAGAAAAAGACGGAGGTAGACAGGGAGTCGCTTTTGCAGCCAATAATGTCTGTAATTTGTCCACAGATTGAGAGGAGAATAGACAAAGAAAAGCACTCAGACACCACTCACTCAGTTGAAAGCACATTTATGCACTTTGTATTCATGTGTGCATCTAATTAGCAGCAGCATGTTACATTCATCTTCCTCAGCTGCAAGGTTACTGGACACCAGGGCTCCTTCTCTTCCTCCTCCTTCATCACCCCCCACACCCACCCCCTCAGCTTCAGATGTGCGATTTGGCACAACAATGTACCGACACAGGGCTGGGCAGATGTTTCCCACATATGCACACATGCACACACTGCATACGTGACGTAAACCAGCATTCGCTGTGATACGTTCTCATACTACTCACAGCAGAGACACACATGCTATCTGTTCACCGTCTCTCCTCCGGTCTTGCCTGCTGGCCTTGTGTGGCCTCTACACTCCCACCATATGCTAACTGCTGGAAGAGAGCCATAATTTGTAAATGATTTAACCTTTTAATTGAGAAACGATGAGGATGGCTACAGCTGAGTCCCTCTGGATGTGAAACCAGAGAAGAAAAATAAGTATTGGAGCTGTGATTTAGACATCATTTAATTGAACTGTTCAATTATCTATGCGGTTCATGTACTGAAGAGATTTGTCTATCGTGTGTGTGAGTGTGCACTTGTTGGTGGATTCTTACTTGAGGATAAAAGTGTGTGCATGCGAGTGTGCGTGTGTGTGGTTTTCAAAACAAGCTGGTGCCAAGGCTTAGCTGATAGGCTAATTAAGCTCACCACAGGGAATAAATGTTTCCTCTCTGCCTGCCATTTGTCACACCTGGCACGGAAATGTCACTAGGAAAAGAAACACACACATGAACACACACACACACACACACAAACTGGGTGCAGCAGACAAACACAGTGGGAGAAGTGCTGAGGCGACAGAGCTCATGTGAAAGCTAGTGGAAACAGAAGACAAGAACATGGAGAAAGAGGAAACAGATACAGATGAAAAGACACAGAGAATTGTGTAAATGAGGAAAAAGGAAGATTAACTGTAAACAGAGAGAAAAGCTTTCAGAGTTTGATTAATAACATTTCAGCTAAATAAAATGTGATTGAGTGTATGTTTCCTTTAACTGCAGTTGAAGTGAATAATATTAGGGCTGACATCACAATATGTAATTAATAAAGCACCAGTAACAGCAATGACATTTCATTTAACATCTCTGTGAACTTTTGTGTTTCTTTACAAATATGGTGAGGCGACAGCCAGGGCCCTGTCTCTTTTTCACATTTGCCAACTATTCCACCAATAACAAACACTAACATACTGTACATATTTCACAATATTTGTTTTAATATTAAGGACAGGATTATTCTAGTAAAATAATCACATGCCATACACAGGCTACATTAAACTACCTTCTGTGCACACCGGCTGTGGATTGATCTCTTTACGGTGCAACTACAAATCCAAACTTTTGTTCTATGGAAAAATGCATTATTAACTCACGCTAATAATAATTGACCCAGACAAAAACAACCCAGGTGATTTGGCTAACTCAAAGACTTCAAGAGCTTGTGTGCGGTATGTAGGAGTGCACGTTGGCGCTGTTTGTGCCAGGTGTTGTCATGTTTGAGGTCCCAGATCAACTGTCATCATCCCTACGTCCACACTGCTGAAGCAAAACCTGCCTTTTTATGGTAGCATTGAAAAGCACATAACAGGTAGCTGGAAACAGAGCAGCTGAGGCCACAGCAGTCAGTCAGACCTTCACCCCTAAGGTGCCATCCTCGCCGTGTTAAACTACAGCCTCCTCTCTCCTTTTCTGCTGTTCAGACTCACACACTCCAGCAGATGAGCTGCTTTACACTGAAATCTGCTGTTTATTACAGGCGTGACAGCTTAAGTGGAGTGTAGCCCCACAGCTATTGCAACACTATCACCAATAACCAGCAACACAGACCCGCTGCGGCATGGCATTGCACAGGACAGCAGAGCACCACACACCTAACTGTCCTCAGGAGAGGATAAGGAATGATGACAGAAATTATGTAAAGCCTCTCCCAGCTGCTGTGAGGTTTTGCGGGGAACTGAGAGGAAAAAAAAAACATCCTCCTTTGTTTCAAACATCTCTTGCCATATTGAAACAAATGACCTGCTGTTGTTTTTTTGCGGAGTGCTGAAAGGAAGCCTTCTGAACAAACGATGCATGCTAGGATTACACAGCGTGGGTCTGGGTGAGTGACTGGGAGTGTGACACCCAAGCGTTGGGGGGCAATTCAATTTTATTTCAGCCTGCTCGAAAATATAAATTAAACTGCTTTTCAGTTTCAAGTGATTATTGTCCAGTAGATTAGATAGAGCATCCTTTTCAGTGCAGGAGATTTTAATTCTTAAACCTGATGAAATCTAACTTTCTGAACTGACTGCTATTGAAATAAATTGTACAAACAGTATGGGGATGCATACTGGTGTAATGTCGTCAAAGCATTGTGGCTGTACGAGTCACTGAGGACTGTGAGGCTTCGGTTTTAGGGACGATGCACCAGACTGGATTTTTCCCATCCAATGCGCAAATTCATGCATGTCACATGGTGTTATTTTCATGGATCACTTCAAAGAGAAGTGGAATCAAAGATCTTGTACTTTACTGGAGCACACTAGCATCAGAGTCTCGCTGATACTTGCCTTTTTCATCTTTGTTCCACAGAGTCCTCTTATCTGTCAACACGTCACTTAGTCATCCTTAACTAACACCAGTCTTGGTACCAGCTGTCCTTTCTAACCTCTCCTCCCATCTTCTTCCTCCTCCTACTTCTCTTTCAACTCCCTCTCACTGTTCATCCGATTTCTGTTCTCCTCTGTGTTGACGATCGACACGTTATGATCGCTGTCATCTGCTCTAATACACGCTACATGCAGTTCGACAGCATCCGTATGGTCCCGTCCTGCCCAGCACAGCAGAAACATGCTGGCCCCATATGGAGCTTCCCCGCAGGGGAAATGTATCTGGGACGACTGGGGAAAGTCAACGTGGATGCTAGCTAGATGATGCTAATAGACTTGTGGCTTTCATGGGGCTCCTGTACAATGTGGAAAACTTAAGCTGCTTAGACTGCAAGGTGGGACTACTTTGATGAAGCTCTGTAGCTTCCTGTCTCCCATTTTCATTTCTATTCTCAGATTTCCATTTTCATTTCACAGTTTCCCTCAAGTCTGAAGAACAGAACATTTGCTGTGTCAGACGAGTTAAAGCTTATTCAATCCTTTTTTAAAATTCAAAACTTTCTCAACCTGCCACGCTGTTCTTTATTTTTCATGTAACGTGTGTCTGCTCTACATGTTCCCAGTGTCTGGGTAACACCAACTCACAGTGCTGTTGTTAAAGCCCAGTGTTCCCATGCAGCAGCGATAAAAGAGGAGAGGAGCAGAAATCAGACAGCATTCGTGCCTCTTAATCTTCCCTCCTCCAGCTCAGCCTAACTGACATTTTCTTAATTTATTCTTCTCAGGATTCCAACATTTTAATTAGGTCACTCCAAATCTCCTCCCACACAGCGTTATTCTGAAAAACTTTTTTTTTTATTACATCATGTTTGTCATTTGCCTCCTTCGTCTCTCATTCTCTCTCATCCTTTCTTTCTTTTTGGCACTTGTCAGTTTTGCTCTGCGGGTTATCGCACTAATGATGCACGGTCGTTTTTATGACCAAATCCTGCTGCCGCCGAAAGTAAACACCGCAGAGGTATACATAATTGAACTGTGGAATTAAATAAATGAACAGGTTTAAATAAAGAAATCTCTTTTTCAGTGTCTCCATGGTGGAAGAAAATTGCAAGATTTGTGACAAACAGTGAGGAGCTCCTGCCAAAGTCTAGATATGAAGATCTTTAAAAGTATGTGTACTGGATGTGCGCACATGTACGGTAAGTTTAGGTAGGTCAGTACTCACAATACGTGTGGGTTTAAGCTTAATTTGTTGTTCCTGTGCAGTGCTTTGTGAGCGTGTTTGTTCTCTGCTATAACAAAAGGTGTGTATAATCTGTAAGTTGCTCCTCAGCGTGCATGGAGTCCTGGCTTATCTCCAGCCTCAATGGAAACAAGAGGAAATTACTTTTCTACAAACTGTCTGACAAGGCAAAATCTTTTACACGTTTTCCATTGCCACAGCAGGACTTTTACTACGACTTAAGTGTTTTGCTGAAGGGCACTAACACACAACAGAGGTTTCTGTGTTTTTGGTTGTACTTGTCTTTTACAGGTAGCCAGTAGGTGGAGGTCCCTGACACACCAAGATGACTGATGGCTGGCAGTCATTGTTGGGTCGCGTTTGAACGCATTTGACTAACCGTAGCCTGTAGTTGTGGCAATGGGTACCACTGGCTTTAGTCAGCACTTATTATCCATAATAATGGTCTGAAATGGCCAAAATAACCCATAGTGTACATAGTCATGTACAAGGATAAGTGAACCAGTGATATATACCAGAATGGAGTGCAGTACACCAGTCTGGTATACATCACTTGTAAATCTAAACTGAAATTATTCTCAATTCTTTTTAAGAAATTAGTTTGCTTATTTTCTTTGCCTTCAGTGACAATAGACAATGGGTTTCAGCCTACTGACTAGACATAACAAACAATTTAAAAATGTTAGTTTTGACTCTGTGAAATTGTGTGTTCTATAACCCTATAATAATCTCATTGTCATTATACAGCCCCCCTTTCCTTTGTGAACTAAGCTCATGCTGAGACAATGAGATCAAGCAGAGAGATGAAAATGAAAACAGCGATTGAAATTACAGGAAAATAAATTATTTCAGTCGATACATTAATCCAGTTCTTTTAGATCTCACATTCTTGACAGTTCTGCTATTACCCACTGATGTACCACGCTGGAAAAAAACATCAGGCTGAGGAAGTCCCTATGTTTCATGAATGAGTGCACAGAGAGATGTTCAATTTAAGTATTTCCTGGCTAGGTTTTGTCTACTTGTTATTTTCCTGTTATAGGGACAGGATGCAGCCTGGGGAAATTCTGTCATCTGCCTCCACATACAAATATATACCTTCTCTATATATTAGATATGTAAGGGTTCATACAGTCTGAAACATACATACACACCTGCCACACCCAAACACTCCAAAATAATGTTCATTAGCTTCCTGAGTGCGGCTGCTCTCTGCTTCTGCTCTAATTTAGAGATAGAGTGACTCTCCAGTGCTGCAGAGGAATGTCTGTTAGAGCCTGTTCCACCACAGTCTGACCACCACCAATCACACTTTCCACAGTTCCTACTGCAACACCAGTATGTTGACTGCTGATCTGAATGAGTCAGAGCTACAATGCCCAAGGATTGCTAATCCATGACCTTCCGAGGAAGATAAGCTGAGAAAGTCGTCTATCTTCACCACACTGCAGTGAGGGCTTTGAGGGCTGAGCTCTAGCCTTGTAGTCTTGTGTGCTTGAGGGTTTGGCTAAAATGGCTCTCTGCAACTGTGGGGTTATTCTTCTGCGCTGCATTGCATGGAGATTCAACCAGATGAGTGCATAATTATGTGGTTTGCCTTGGCAAGTGGTGGAGGCTATAACTGACTATTGGTAGAGCTGAAGGCTTGGAAGGTAAAGGCAGAGCTAACTAGTTACAGTGGCGCACTGTGTGGCAAACCAAAAGCAGGCTGGGCCTACACTTCCTCTGTCTGAGAAGAAACTGTTAAAGAGCCACACAGAGCCTCCTCTGTGTGTGTGTGTATGTGTGTGTGTGTGTGTGCGAGTGTATGATGCAGCAAGAAGTAGTACCTTCACTGAGGAGTGTAGGGATGGCTGAGGTTCACTGAGTTCAAACACACTCTGAATGCAAAGACAGCCTTGTGTGTATGTGTGGGGGGACTGTGTGAGATTAGACTCAAGAATGTGACAGTGTAACAGGAAGAAATCTATGACACTCTTACCACTTGCCACCTTTATTTTTTTCTAAAAAATCACATCCTATTTGATTAAGGATCTCCAGCTGCCTACATTGATGTACATTGTGTCTTTCTAAACCATTTTGACCTCGAACCTGGACAGGGTTATTTACAAGCGCACGTACCTCATTCAAACACAAAATCCTTCCCTCCTTCCACTGTATTGTGGAAAGATTTAATGGTTATATTACCATGCAAAACAAATTCTTATACAAAGTGACAGATCAAGCCTAATGCTTACTAGTACATACGGAAACCATATGGGCTTGTCACTACAGTAAGGACGGCTTCTGCTGCGCTAATCACGCGGGCAAAGCAGATGCACAGACTGAGGCATTATTGGCAAAATTAAAGCTACGTTCCCCCCTTTTCACACTGTGAAACAGCTGTCCAAAATTTGGGAGCATGAACTAGGGAGACAAAAAAAGGAAGAAAGAGAGAGCGAGAGGGCATTGAGGAATGGAGCAATGGCCAATAGCCAAACCCTGCAGTGACTCCGATCAGATCCCCAGAGTTGAGGATTAGGTTTTTGATCCAGAATTTAGGCTGGATTTTGGGCTTTTTCTCTCAAGCTAGGCCCATCTGAAATTCTGGGTTTGCTCAGTGATGTCACATTGTTTGTATGTGTGTGTTTGTGGAAAACAAAGAGACAGAAAACTGCTCATGGCCATTGCTTGGTATTCAGAGTGCGCTGCGGCCAGTGCCAGCCACAGACGGAGCAGTTAGCCCGTCCGGCAGCATCAATTTGTCAGCATATCCCTGCAAAAATCCTCTGGGCCTCCTGGGAGCCAAAGCAGGGCACTGGCAGGAACGCAGAGGGCCTGGGGTGACCCAGCAGGCGCTAAATACACACAGCTGCACACTGATATCAAACACACATAAAGATGCACATATCATTCACAATGAATGCATACTAATAGTGACAAGTGTATGACAAACGTACTTATTGAGCCCCATTTACGCGGCCCTGTCCCATCATAACACAACTACATAAACAAACACGCAGCACCGTTACATTAACAGCTGCTGTAGAGAAGGGTCAAAGACAGTGCACGTCATGCAGCTTGTGTCCTCTGAATCATCGGGCCCGCTGCAGGCTGAGATGCCATGTGGAGCACAAAACGCACATGCACACACAGAGGGTGTATCACCATCCCTGACCTTTGATGTTAAATGCAGCATGCACATATCTCCTCACTCCACCCTATTTCTACACACACATGAAGAGTGTGTACAGCCATGGGCCATCATAAACTCACAAACCTTCATCCATTAAACATAAGTGATATAATATTGTATTGGACGGTACATAGTGCCGAGTCTGACAGGGCGATGTGATCTCTCGCATCTCTCGCACTGCATTTATAATTTACCACGTACAGCACAGGACTGCATCTTTCCACAGGAATTTTGTTCTTACTGAAAATTTCAAAAACCAAATGAATGTATAGGAATTGTCTTGGTGTTGCTTGTATATAATAATATATACGGTGTAGAAAGAGTGTGTGTGGTAAAGACACATCTGAGAACAGCAGTGGAGTTACTGTAGATGCTGTACTGTAGCTTTGCCATATATTATAGTTTGAAAATGTAGATACCCAAATCTTTACTGATGAATATTATAGTACGAGTTTCAAAAACAAGGAATAATGGCAACTTAACTGTGTCTCCAAGGAGACGGCTGTCGTTTTGGTGATTTGTGGCTTGACAGTCTACAACAACTGCACTCACCAAGTATGTTTACGTGCAGACTAGTTTCCTGGTTATTATAGCTTTTTTGATGGGTTGGCACATGTTACATCATGTTTCAACATCATATCCTGTTGACAAAACAATTTCAGATCAAGATCCACTTATTTTCTTAATCTGGAGCTTTTTACCGTAACCACACAATCCTTCTTAGCAGATGGAGCTCAGAATAATGGAAAGATTGAATATCTCCAATTCCATGCGTGAAATGAGCAAACTCCATCTGCTTATGAGGACTGTGTGATATGGCTGAAAACTCCAGAACAGAACTCCAAATGGTACAGAGCTGGTTTATGTAATTATTTTGAACATATGTGTTGCTGAATTATTTAAAGGCATCTGTAACTATGTGCATATGTATTCATTGTATTCAGTTTTTTAAGGTGCTGGTTTTATGTAAATAATTACTACTTTATGTCCAACCTAAATGGTCTCTTCCAGCTAATTACCTGCAGCATGGAAGACAGCTACGCTAACAGTGATTGCATTCAGCTGTTGGTGTTGTTTCTCATACGTTTACATTAAGTTTTTCATGGTAAATGTATAGAAGTCAATATAATTTTATCCGTCTTACACTAAAAAGCCACCACCGGTCAGATACAGCCCCCTTAACTC
>JAUBNQ010000001.1:19751297-19763019 GCA_032353495.1 Ctenopoma kingsleyae | reverse complement strand
AAGAAAGAACACTGAAAATATTTTCTTTGTCTTTTGGTCACATAATGTAAATAAAGGTGCAAACAAATTGACAAATAACATGTTGCATTTTAGAAAATATCCAGACCTTTCTGGAAAAGAGATTTGTATTTGTGACTTGCCATTTATGTTAAATGTCAACAAATTGTCATTATATTAATGGAATAGTTACATATAATCTGGCTGCACTTAAAGTCCCTACAAAAGTATATTTGTGATTTCAGTTTAGTTGTATAGGAATGTGTTTTTAACAGATAGGGATGCTTCCTCAGTGTCATCTTTAGACAACATTTAAATATCATGCATTCACAGATTCAGCAATTATCAACAACAACGCTTATCCATGTTCTATTTTACTGTCACCGTCTTAACACATGTGCAGTGATAGCCAGTATCTAAAGTGAGATATTAGGGTATTGACAGAAAAAAACACCTGCAACTATCAACTTGTCACTGCAATTTGCTGTCATTACTCCATTTTTTTTTTTTTTTTTTTGCTGACAGTTTAGGCTGCACTCTGGGCAGTGCCTCATCTTTTTTTCAGCACCTGAATTTGATCAAGATGGAGGCACAATGAGAGGCACCATTAACATGATTTATAGTTGCCATCGCAGTTGCTGTGGCAACCCAACTTTCAATAGTCTTACCACAGAAAAAGCTGTTTGGATCCCTAACGCCACTAATGCACATCGGCGTGTGTGCACATACAGTATGTATGTGGAAACACACACACACACACACACACACACACAGTTTGCTCAGTGAAATCAGCTCTGTTCTCCCAAGGCCAAGGACCTTTTATATCACACTTCATTTGACACATTCATCGTGCAACTTGAGCTAAAAGCATTGTGCTCAGATATGAACTGAATTCATTTACACCAAAATAAGAGAACAAAAACAATTCAATAACCAACTGAAATGACACTAGTTTTCTCTACCTACTGCAACTCAGTGGCTGCAGAGGAAGAATGAGTTATGGCTGGAAAAAAAGGAGACAAATCCAATCCACCAGAGCTGTCATTGTGCCTGATGAGTATAATGCCACCTCAACTAATCTCTCAAGTTCTCGCTCGCTGTTCCTCTCACTCAGCCACAGCAGCTCATTACTGTTTTGCTCCTGTAGTGACCCATCAAAGTCAAGGTGAGGTTTGAGTCATGTCTGGTTGTTTTCCACTCTAATGTTTTCGCCCAGGTGAGGTTTAGCACTTGCCCTTGTTGGCATTTATCAAAAAGCATCACCACAGCACAGTGCAGTCAACAGCACAACAAACAGAGACAGCCAAAGTGCAACAAATGTGTAATCTGCGTGGAAGGTGGAGGGGGGGGTTGGCTGAGTGTCTGTGTAAGGATTGAGAGACTATCACAGTTTATGACGGGTATCCTATCAGAGAGCTGAGCTGCCAGTGGCTCAGAGCCATTACATATTCTTTCCAGACTGATATCTGATCAACAAAGGAGTAAACAAAAAGGACTTTTCCAAAGTTGTTCCCAGAGCTTGTGTCACACATCCAATTTTTAATGATTTCTTTGAATATATTTTAATGCAAAAAAAAAAGAACTGTCAGCGAGAAAACTCAACTCAAACTCAGACAACTTTTATTTGTTCAGCAAAAATGTCACTATCAGCAAAAAAACTTTTTTAACTTACTTTTTAAAGCAGCAACTGCTTGAACATGAAAGCATCCGCACTGGTCAGCTTCATGCTCAAACAACCGTGCAGGTTTTCTCATTTTATGCAGCGGTGCAGTGCGTGGTAATTGCTTTGGACTGCTGCTGTAACATGAGTAATGTTTGAATTAATGAAACATGATAGAAAACAAATGTTGAATTGATGTAGTTATCTTTATGTCTGTATAGTAAGTAATTCAAACATCACACTGATCAGACTAACCTGACAACTAAGCTATTCTATTGCCACTCCATTCATTCAGACTGACTAGTTCATCTTAGCCAGTCTCTTGTTGTGTTTGCCAAACAACTGATCAGTAGTGAGCATTACCGACCAGTAATGCATTACTAAGTACAGTTTAAGAAGTAGTAACAACAAGTATAGTAGTGATATAATATAAGAAAATTACATTATAGTTTTTCTGTTTCTGTTTTTTGTTGGTGTAGGTTTTCTGCATTTAGAGGACATGCTGGTGTGGGACATGCTTGCTTGGCACAAAAAAATAGACACATTCATGCACAGGAAAGCAACAGGAACTCAGCCGGTTGATTTAATGTATATAATCAGTAGTCTCATTTTATTATTATAATTGTTTTTTGGAATCCCTGTTTTAAACACTGGGATCATGCATTTTTCCTTTTTATAATATATTCTGATACAAGATGCAGTGGCCAGTGCAGTGTATTGATTGCAGAGATGGCTTGAGCACAGTGTTTCAGTAAGTACAGATTAGTTTTGGTGATTTGCAGGTTATAAAATGTCATGATGTTGTGATGGTTGAAACCTCAGTTATGTTACTTTAAAACCAAAGCTGATCCTAACTACATTCTGAAGTATAGTCAATGTATGTGACTGAAAGGACATCATATGCATCATACTGCATCAAAATAGTCCAGTCAGACATCAAGACATTTCACTGGGTTTTGTTTCCTTGTCATACATTCTTTTTTATTAAGGGCAACTGTGGCACAGTTGGTAGGGCAGTGATCTACAAACATCAACAACTACAGTCATCTGGAACTTGAACCCTTGGTGCCTTAAGATGGCAGCCTGCCCACAAGACTTTTCCCAAGGGGATTAATAAAGTATTGATTCTAATAATAATAAACAACAAGCCATGGCTGACTCCAGATCTGAGGACTCTGCTGGAGCAGGAAAGGAGGGCTTTCAGACCTGGAGACAGAGAGGAAATTAGGAGTCCAGAAAGAGCTAGGGAGAGAGATAAGAAGGGGAAAAGACAGCTATAGAAGGAAGCAGGAGGAGCAGCTGGAGGACTGAATACCATCACCGGACGGAGCACAGCGAGTGGACGGGGTCCAGTGACTCAGTGACTTCAGTGACTTCAGTGACCCCATCTGCTCCCCTTGCCCCCCAGCAGCTCTACTGCCCCCTCCCCATCCCCCAAAAGTAACAGTACTCGCCCCTTTCCTCTTCACCCTATACACTGCAGACTTCAGTTATAACACGGACACTTGCCATCTCCAGAAGTTCTCAGACGACAGGGAGGGACGGGGGGAAACCTAACGAACTGGTCAAGAGGGCCAGCTCTGTCCTGGACTGTCCGCTGAAGTCCATCGAGCAGGTTGGGGAGGAGAGGATGTTGTCCAAGCTAACATCCATCATGGACAACACCTCCCACCTCCTGCATGAGACTGTATGAGCACTGAGCAGCTCGTTCAGCAGTAGACTTTACACCCACAGTGTAAAAAGGAGCGCTACCGCAGGTCATTCTTACCAGCAGCTGTCAGACTTAACATGGTTATTTTATTTATCATCTTTTTGACTGAGATATTGACATCTGTTTTTATTGCTGTTGTTCATTTACAGCTTACTTGTACACTGTATATCTCATCCAGATCACCTCCTCACACTTGTGTACATATCTCTGCATATCTTGTAAAAAACGTTTGCTTGCTTATGTATATAGGGTTATTTTGTGTATATAGATAACTAACTTACTTGTTCTTCTCCTATATTCCTTTCTGTTACAAGAGCTCTGTAACACTATTCTATATATTTTCAACTTCCTGCTCAGGATTACTGTACTTTCCAAATGTTCTAGTTTTAAAAAAAGAAAAAAGTACAGAAAACTAAACAGATAATCTGTTAAGAATCTGTCAGTAATTTACATTAGATGAATAGATTATAGTGTGATGCTTTTATTAACACTTACTGTACAAAACGAGAATCAGCTCAACTGAAACTTTCATAAAACTATAAAAGCTCGGTCTGTTCTACAGTATATGCCTGTATCTTACAGAGGCCTGGGATGTCTTATCATTACTTCAGAACGCATACATGCTTTAAAGAGTAAAAGAAATGTGTTGCATGTAAAGTATCACTTGAGACTGAGAACCATAGTATTTCACCAATAGTTTACTTTTAAATACTATATATTGTACCACTATGGCATGTCAGATTTAACATGTTATTTTACATAAATGGCGGGAACAAACAGGCAGGAAGTCGACAAGTTTTTTTTTTCCACAAAGATAACTTTGATTAAAGGCAGCTGAGGGTTTAACATTCTTGTAGCAACATTGTATCTGCTGAGTGATCCATTTTATTTAAATCAGCCAATGCTAATGTGAAGATTATTCACTGACACAAGCCCCACGGGCATACCTGACCTGCCTTCATTCTCCCTCAACTCTCTGAAGTACGCTCCATCCATCTCACCCCACCCCACCCCTCACCCTCTCTCCCTCCCACTCCATCTTGTTTCATATCTCATCCAAATGTCTGGCTCAGGCCTGTCTTGTACCTTTTGCAGCTTTAGCTTTTGAATTGATGACACTGGATAAAGTGTGCCTAACTAAATAAAACCTCACAAAACAATATTAAAAGGAGATTGAAAAACAGTATCTACAGTATATATGTATGTGTCATTTTTTACTCTCAGAATGTGTTTATGTGTGTATTTCCATTGAGTGTCCCTGTTGACTTTCACCCCTGGCTTCTCTTATTCTTTACTCTCTTTATGAATTGGCTTCCTTACCTTTTGTTTTTGCCAGCAAAGTAATTTCACTGCAGTCTACAACTTTATTTACATCTCTCCCAATTCCCTCAGCAATAAAGGCCACAGCTCAAGGCAACTGCAAGGACATATGCTTGAGCGGGGCCTCGCTATATACGTGCATGTGTTTGTGAATACCTACTTGCATTTTGTCTGTGTTGTGAATTCCAAAAGTCTGCACACACACTTTAAGTGATATTTATAACTGCAGAAATATTTAAAAAGATAATTTAGGGCAGCAAAAAAATTGATAGCACGCAAAAAAAAAATCTCTCTGCACAGACCTTTAGCAATTCAGTCTGTCTCATGTCCCTCAATTTCAGCTCTAGGTCAACGCTTCCCCAAAGCCCTATCAGAACTTTACAATTAGTTGATTGAACCTGCCTCCAGTGAGCCATCTGCCTGGGCACACGCTGGAACCGATGTCCTCACCTGCCAGAGGCAATTAACTCTAAATACGACTCTCTCTGCTCATGCACCGCAGTTCTCCTCCCAGCAGAGTATAATAAGGTTGAACTACGTTGAAGTTGAAGAGGGGGCGGGAAGCCTGCTTCTGGCCCCCAGAGGGTGATGGGTAATTACTTCCGTCAGATTTATACTGGCAGTCATGCGGAATGGTGGACGACTGTCTCCGACCCTTGTAGGCAGGGGAGTCAGGCGAGGTTTTTCTCAGCTGCCTTTGGACAACTCGGATGGGAGGGTGGGGTGTGGTGGAGGTGGGAGGCAAGGGCGACTGGTGGCGTGAAGTGAAGGTTAGGTGATTAATTGGAGAAGCAGCTCAGGGTCAGCCTCTATTGTTGGGGTGATGGGTCAAATGAGTGCGTCACCTGATGCATGGCTCACCTCTAGTTTAAGAGAGAAGAGAAGAGGAGAAAAGAAGAGGAGAGGAGAGGAGAGGAGAGGAGGACAGTGTAGAAACAAAAACACAGATTCTGTGCATTTGTTGGCATTCCTGTCTTGCGACTGACATTTCAATTAAATTGCTATCACGACTGCCAAGAGTGGTGTTGACTTCATATCTTTCATAGATGTGTTTTTTTTCCACTCTGAAGGATTTGAATTCATTCAGACATGTACCCAACTAATGCAGGAGAAGACAAAAGTCAAGTATCAATGACAGTCAAAAGATAAGAAAAGAAACAACTCAGGCCATTGTCCATTCACAAACATAAAAATTAAGGTAATTCCACTTCTGCATCTGTATCTAGACATTGACATCTTTTTATTCCTTCAGGTTTCTATGATGTGAATGTCACTGCGGCTCCGTTCTCCTGCTCAGCCATTAAAGCCAGCCTGCAACATGACAGATCTTTGAAGTCGCACTCCCACTTTTCCCAGCAATGCTCCTCTCCTTGCAGCCTAAAATGATGAGTTCTAAGAGTTGTGCAATGTTACATCGCTGTATCAAGCCTGTTGCGGAAACGTTGACAACTGTGTACTTTTTGCACTATCCCCTGTTTATTTTCTCTGCATCACTCTTTCTACTATTCAGAAATACTATTTAAAATGGTATTGTGTATCCCCATTGACCTTGAAGGAAAAAAAACAATGAAGATCTACAGAATGCTAAGAGGCACATGGGCGTATCATTGATAGCAGCAGCGAGCTATCAATCTTTGAAACAGATGGTCTATCAGTTGCGTGGCTTCGTCCTCGACATGTCTACTACACCACATAGAGGTGACCTTTCAAAGATGACGCACACCCAAAGATGATGGTGTTCACTTTAAAGCAAACTTACTTTTTTATGCAAATGCTGTAGTACAGAAGTACTTTGACAATATTGATAACCATTATTACTGTATATAATTATTAATTTATGATGTGTTTTCATGGGAACTAATGAAAGCTTTGATGAAATGTAAAATAAATGATTAGGCTATTACCAGCTGCCCATTGTTCCAACATCACGTCCTGCTTATCAACAGCTCCACGTTGGCTTTCACAGCACAAGAAGGGGCGGCCATGTCAATACTTATTAATTATCCCAGTGAATTAGAGGCATAGTAGATGATAGGAAATTAATGTCTGCAAGGCGATACTTAAATTATTCAACAGTAACAGGATTATGATGAAAGATCACCACACTGGCTTCTTCTTCTTCCATTCCCATCATTTCTTCCTCCCTTAGACTTTCCTTCTTCTTTTCATACTTTCTCACAATATGGTTATATATGCTTTTTATAATAAATCCTAGTGTTATCCCTATTGTTGGCGTAATGTCTACATAATCTTACTTATGTTAAATTATAATACTATTGTTTTATTTGTTCATCTTAATCTTGTGAACGTTAAACGCATCATCCTATTATGGGGGCAGCAGTAGATCAGTTGGTACAGCAGTTGTCTACCCCCAGGGTCAGCAGCTTGATTCCCGGTTCGTCCTTGCTACATGTCAAGGTTTCCTTGGACAAGACACCAAAACCCCATGGTAGCGCTGACTTGTACTGTCATGTCATATGCATATATTTTTGTGAAGTTAGGGTTAGCAAGCACTGATCTGCTCACAGTTAGTGTTAGTTTTAGTGTTCATGCTCAGGGCAATATGTGCTGCAAAAAGTGTTTTTGGGACTGTGAAGTATACATATAATTGCACCAAGATCTTTCTGTCCATTTTAGAACTTATTAAAACAAAGAGCTTTTCATGATACTTTGAACTGACTGTAGCAGCAGCACTCGGCATCCCATCTTATGAAGAACTTATCAACTTTGGTAATAAAATGTGGAGATTTTACGGAGTCTGACTAGCTTCTCTTTGCTTAGGGAAAATCCTGGTAGACAATAGATGTAGAAATCAGAGGCAAACCAACTCTTAACAATGAAAATGTTAATACATTACAAAAACATACGTTAAAAAGCATGTTACACCGTACAGAGACTGCACAGTGCCAGTGCACAATCTGAGATAAATAAGTCTATAAGTGCACCACAGCTGCGCCTGGAGATGAAGCTTGAGTAAAAAATATGGCCATAAAACAGTTTGTCTCACTCACCAAAAGTTGCTTTGCCCTCAGCTGGCGTTTCACGATGTCTTCAGAAGAGTAACCCGAGGCCAGTGATGTACAATGATTATGCACTGATGATCATTCTCTTCACTTAATGGACAATTAATTATTCATCTGTGATGGGTTATACATACATGACACCATTAAGGAGTGAATGGTACCTGAGTTTATTGGATAAGTGTAGAGTAGTGCTGTGATTTCTTTTCATTTTAATATTAACAGCATAATGTGCTCAGGCTGATGTTAGTCATATTCAGATCTTACCCAATTACAGCAGCAATATACATATTTATATATTAAGTCTCGATAAAACCCAATAATTAAACATTATTATATTAATTAAACATTAAGCATGTAAGTTCACAGTGAATAAATGTGAGCACAAAAACAAAAGGTTGTTCTAATGTCAGGGAGCCTGAGGATAAGGTAAACATGAAGCATTTGATGAATTAGCTCTTTATACTAAAACGAAAAAGCTGAAGTAAGTGAAACAAAGGGATATTGAGCAGCTGATTTTTTTTCATTGTTTTTTCCTGAGGTCAGAGAGAGAAGACAAAGAGCGGGGACAGAGAGAGAGAGAGCGGAAGTACAATGCGAGGTGTAATTAGACACTAACAGTGAGGAATCTTCTACAGCACAGTGAACATGCATCAAACCACCGTCTTGCCTCGACGATATCCTGTTTTATTCAACAGTTTTCCTGTTCGTCAGCTGAGCTCCACAGCTTGAACTGCAAATAATGTAAGAGGTTTTGAAGGATGCAGATGGGAAAGGGTGACACATCCAGCCAGGGAAGTTTCATGTCAACAGAAAGTCAAAAAGCAAAAAAAAAGTTTATGAGAAGTCTGCTAGAAAACAACATTGTATAACTGTAACTATTTTGGTGATCATTATCATATCCTTGTGAAACTGTCTACAGAGGTAAGCAGGATGTGAAGTTTTTCCTTAAACCCACAAAAATAATAATATCCATAAATAAACTTAATAAATAATAATATAATAATAAAAATAGTAGCTTTAACTAGGAAAGAAAAAAAGTCAATATTGTCATATCAAGTAGAATCTTTCCTTTCTTTCAATATGTACAGTAGACCAAAGATAGAGCAATCCTAATATAAATTTAAGAGGTCACAGGTTAATTTAAGAAACAGGACACATCATTTGTCGTCATGTCATCAACAACTGTCAGAACAATTAGTTTGTCATTGTCAGCAGAGTTGGATTTCTCATATGTTCAAGAATATTAGCTTGTTTTGGTACATGTGTGTGAACAAGTAAGTATAATCTGCTCAAAAATCTGTTTATTCTCAACGAAACTGTTGAACAGAGCTTATAAGCATTCATTCATCAATTGAGTTTCATGTTGCAAAAGGATCCATTCAATTATCAGAATCTGTCAGAAATACACAGATATGCTATCTATCCATACATCTATCCACAGGATCAGAGGCCTCTATTCAATGTCATGAATGCTGCATGGCTGCACTACACAAAGAGATTATCTACCCCTGTTGCATTGCAAAGGAAAACATCAGATGTGATGTTGACAGATGAAAATGAGACCTTACAATGTCACAGGCTGTAGCCTATTGTGAAGAAGTGCAAAGATGTATGTTGTGTTTTAGTGCCAGAGATTTGATTTTGCTTTTTCATAAGGCTGTAACTCTGTGGTGACCGTAATAATAATGACATATTTTATTTATCTCCTTGGGGAAATCGTTCAGACAGCTGCAGAAGACAACTGTGGGGTGTCGGTGTCTTGTCAAAGGACACATCGACATGTAGCCTGGAGGAACTGGGAATTGAACCACTCACCTTGGTGCTGGAACCCGCTGAGCTACTTGCTGCCCCTGTCATAATGCAATGTGCGACTAGCGTTGTGAAAAGCATCTGCACATTTTGACCAATAGGCTTAAACGATTACAAAACAACTTTTCATTTTGGCCATTTTAACTGAAACTAAAACTAAGTTTTGAAACATAAAAGAAATGTCTTGGGTGACTTACTACCTTTTTGCAAACATGCAATAAGGTTTTGATGTATCATAAAACTGACAACTGCACTTACAGATTAGAGAAAGTTTCAATGATTTTTTCGAAAAATGAGCCAAAACTGTAATAAAAACAAAATTATATGAATATTAAATATTCAGTTTAAGTGCTTACAACTCATGTCCACTTTGAGGGACTTGGGATAAAGGGTCACAAGTAGACATACCATTCATGAAAGGGGTCACAAGTGGAACAGTTTTTGAAGCACTAGTGCAGACCGAAGTGTATTTGCTCTGAATACACAGCGAGACAGCAGGTATATGACATTTTACTAAGAAAAGAGGAAAGCACTATCTGTACTACATGTTATCTCCTCAGTAAAACACAGCACCTATACAGTATGTGCTCAGGGTAAACATGACCATCTGAGAAGCATTTCTTGCATTTCCTCCTGATACTGCTCAGGCAGATGTCACCACTCTTAAAGAAAAGAGCAAATGAATCCTTTGCCACGCCAATATCTATTTAAAGCTAGCAGACTGAGTAAGCCAGATGTCAGATGTGTTTTCATATTTGTCACAGCTCACTGGCAAAGAGGGTAAAGTTGGCTACATCAACAGGACATGTTGGCAAACAGCCAGAGTTGCCCAGGCATGTACACGCAGCAGGCCTATCAACTGACAATGACAAAGCTAGGTGGCTAAGATAATGTGATGTAATTCATTGACACGGCATTTTTCGACCGAGCCATTCAAAATGTTAACTACATAAAATGGAGCGAACAGATGTCTGGGTTTACAAAGCAGAATTAAAAAAACAAAAAAACAACATAATTATGCAGAAACTCCATGCCTTCATTCCTGCCAACACTTCAACATGTTTTCCTTTCTCACCTTTTTAAAGAAATCTGACACAGCATGTAGAGGGGAATCTGGTGCAGACCTACAGTAGTGGCTTACATGCTAAACTGTCTGGGTTCTCCAGTGAAGATGTGCAGCACTCATGGCCCATGTCCTTGATTTATTTATTTTTTGGTTTTCTTTGTTTCCCGGTTTCTTTCCGCCTCTCCTGCACACGTGGTCCTGTCCTGTTACACCCTGGTCCTCAATGACACACATACACACACACTCCACCACCCATGCCATCTCCAGCTGCAGTGCTGCTCTCTCAGTCTACGCCTGACAGATCATCCTGTTGTTTTCCCTGTTCGGACCATTCATGTTTACATGCTCATGCTCCTTGTCTGTTTCCCTGCTGTTGTTTCTCTGGACTTTATATCTCATCTCGTCACTTCTGTAAGTTGGTTGTTGGACTGAGTTTTTGCGGTACTTATGGTTTCCCCTTTGCCAGAGTAGTTTTCTCATGTTCATGCCCTGTCCCCATACTTTGTTTCCCCTCTTGACTCATTCATGCCCTAATTTGTCCACTAACCCCTCATGTTCCCCACTTTAGAGATCTGGTTTTCTTTTTTGTCTACCATTTTGAGACAACAGTGACACAACTAATTAGCATTGCACTTCCTTAACCCCTTTCTGCGTGCATTTATTTATAATTATGTAAAGAAATAAATTCTTTGTGTGTTTGCTGTCAACCAGGTACTATATTAAGTGAAGATTGTTCATTTGAATACAGCACATACAATAGGTATAAGTTTAGCTTTGATACAAATTAGCGACTTTAGGCATAATAGTAATTTAATAAATTTTGTAGATTATTTTATTGATGCTGCTATTGCAGTCATTAACCCTAAATGTACACATTGCCAGTAAACTGCTCCAATTTATTTCTATTCAATTTGAGGCCACTATTTGGATTGTCTGGCGTTCAATACGGATTGCTTTGTTGTACAGAAGATTAGCGTCAAAGAAGTCGAGACCAGAGGCGGTTTGAGGCGAATTCACAACAATAGTCTAACAGGGATAAACTTGGGGGACTTACATATGACATTCAAAAAAAATTATTATAATCAAAGCAACGCAGACTGACTTGTAGTCTATAGTGAATGAATGAGTTTTTGTTT
>JAUBNQ010000001.1:19659389-19679330 GCA_032353495.1 Ctenopoma kingsleyae | reverse complement strand
CACTACATGAGGATACACTGAATTTCAAGTTATTTACTGGCAAGAAAAAAGTTTGGAAACACTAAGACATTATTGGATTTTTACAGTGACATGTAAAAACAAAGAAAATGTTGTCTTTATTCATCTGTAACAATGTAATCATCAGGTAAACCATCTGAAATAAAAAAAACAAAACAAACTATTTTCTGTTTAATTAGTGTTCTTGACATACAGATGCCTCACTGCCTCTGAATTGGCTGCATCATTGAATAAAACAGGAGAGGAACCAGTGTCCACAGACAGTGTGCGTAGGAGACTCAGGCAACCTGGCGTCATGGGCAGCGGCCAAGAAAAAATCCTACTCAGGTTGGCAAATCAGAATTCATAGCATCATTTTTGCACTCATTCAGCCTCCATCACCATTCTTACAGTCAGCACTAGCCAGTCAGTGTGCCCAGATCCATTTCAAATGCACTGGCAAAATTTAATTGGTGCTGTTGTTTTTTGTTTGTTGTTGTATTCTTTGGTTGACCTCATCGTACTGTCTGATCAGTCACTGAAACACCATTTTCCACAGATAATCCTTGTGCCCTCTAATCTTGTACTATCCTATATAGTCTGACAATCTGGTTTCTTACTCATTCAGGCAAATCTTTACCATGTGAAGCCATGTTTCAAATAGACACAACTGAGACCAAAGCTGAGAATATAGTTGTCTCCGCAGGTGATTTTATAATCTTGTATATGGAATCAGCCATAACTAGTCTATATCTAAGTCTATATTTCTCTAGTATATGCTTTGTTTTGTTTTCACAATGTCTACTTTTGTGTCATTTGATGTGTTCCTTTGGTTTTTTTTTTAATTTACACTAACTTTAAATCCCTGAAATTCTGAAGATCAGTACCACCGCTATCATTAAGAACATGATGCTTTAGAGTTTATTTTCTTACTGAATCATACTCTGTCAATCATAGTGAGATTTGATTATATTTTAATTTATACACATTTGTACATTCAGACTTTGGTTTTAGGCCAGTCACAGTTAAACATAGCTCATAATTATATAAATATGCTATGACATATTCTATATAAAAAAAAATCTTACATAAGTTATATGGGACAGAAGCCAGACTGGATTTCTCTGGCTGCTGGACTAGAACTGATCTGTTGGGATTTGATAGGAGATAATAAGAAGACACATTTCCTTACAGCTTTGCCTAAGCCTGGGAATCACATGGACATGAGCATCATGAATGATCACTGAAGAAAGCTAAATTGTGGGCTAAGAGAAACTGTACTAATGTTCTTTTGTTACTCTGAATGCCATCGAACATGCACAGCTGTAGCCTTTACATGCGTCAAGACAATCCAGCATATAGATTTAGAGATTAAGGCGTGATTGTTTTTTCTTTATAAGATTTGATGTCCATGTCACACGCCAACACCGCCACACAACTGAAATGTGCATGGGCCTAAACGAAGCTGTTGGTATTGTGCAGGAGTAGTCATGTCAAAAAAAGATTTAAGAGCCTTTGCATTGCATCTTTTTAGCTGGTCTTGAATACCTTTGGCGCACATGTGGCTTCATATTGCAAAATTCTAAGATCTCGATAGACACAGACTTGATTTGTATTTTAGTAGCAACTTCCGCTTAAAGCTGCTAAGAGCAGAATTTGTCTCTAAACAGATAGCCCCTAAGGATTAGTCTTCATAATCTGCCGTTCACTGATCCTCGAAATCATACTGTCTGGGTGCTCACAGTGCTTACAGTGACAGTAGATGGTGTGTGAGTGGTTTTATGTTTAGGACCGCATCCTGTGCAGGCTTTCTGTGCAGTGGCAAAGAATGAGAAAAAGGACAATCGTTTAGACAGTGTTGCTTCCAATCTGCACGGAGGATATCTGTGTGTGTGTGTGCGCACCATTCTCACACACATGCACAATTATTCAAATCTGCAATACTAGACAGATAAGAGGAAGGCCAGATGCCTGGTGTTTGAACTGAGCAGCTCTGATAAGCTCCGACTTCCATGTGAAAATCCACTTTTTCCAGAATGAACTTCTGTTGCACATAAGCATCAAAATTCAGTGGTGTGAAATGTCACGAAATGGGACTCACATGCCGGTGCGAGCACAGAGAACACAAACAGAATCAGTTTTCTGTTTCCTTTATGTAGATAGGGATCTAAATTAAGCAACTGTTCCTTTTAGAAATTTGTACATTAAATTACAGTTTGATTACAAAGACACTCTGGGAGGCCATCGGGTGTGAAATACAAGACGGTGAATGAGACACTCTGCCAACTCTTGAGAGAGACTTCCTTTCCTCAAAACATGAAACCTCATTATTCAGAGGTTATTTTCTTGGAAAACCTTTCTGTAATCCTTTTTGCCACATATACTGTGATTAATAAGACATTAGTGTAAAAACTAGTAAACATTGTGCAGGAACATTTCTTAAGCAGTATTAAAGGTATTATATTTTAGGCATTATAATTTATTAATGAGAAAAAAAATCTACACATCATCTTTAGATACACACAGAGCAAAATACTGTATATAAGCATCCTATTAAACAGCATTTTTAACCAAGTTGGATGCTGTAGACACATTTTAGGACAAACAAAAATAAAGCACATTAAATTTGTCTAATCATTCTGCATGTCTGAGGTGGTATCAAATATAAAACAGAATGTGATATTGCTTTCAGGAGGACATGAGTCTGTTTCTAGAGATTTGTAGCTGTAAACATGAGCAAAAATGTCACTTTTCTTCTAGGAATGTGCTAATTCCCCTTTTTTTCTGTTCAGAATGACGTAAAATAAAGTTATCATATACAGTAGACACTCTCAGTTTGGCTCAGGGGAAATGTTAAAGGATCTTGATATCAGAACAGGAATGTTGTGTCACTCCTTTCTTTGTAGTGGAACAGAGATGTCTACGTCGAGCTGGAAACAGCCAGTTTCTTTAAGTGGTCCATGAAGACCTGCAGGCTGACGTCATCTGTGAGAATTGGGGCTCCAGTCTCCTGTAGATGCACAGAAAGGACAAAAAAAAAGTGGTGAATAGTGATTTACTTGCTTTATGGACAAATCTTTTCATGACATAACTCTGATCCCAAGATCACTTTAATGAACCAAACACGTTTTTCCACTAAGATTAGTTTATGCAAGACCCTCTTTGTCTGGATAATCTTATTCTCAGACTGCCATAGATGTATTCACAGCGTTAGCATACAGCATGTTATGCTTCAGCTCTTCTTTGACTTAGGGGAAATGAGAGATTAATGCTATTTTCAGCTTTCAATCTTCACCACTTAGAGGTCAGCTAATCCAAGATCTGTGTTTGCTGACAGTTTTACTTTAAATAATCTGAGTTGTCAATGGAAATGGTTTCTTAACCAGGACACAGGCAATTCTAAAAATTTAAAGTCTTGAATTAGGCATAAAAAAGGGAATTGGAAAATCTAAAAGATTTTAGAAATGGTGTTAGACTCATTAATTTATGAATGTTCTGCAGGAATTTGTACATAACATCAGTTTACTGAAGCTGATGAGGAGAAAGGAAAGTCAGTTTTCATGTTTAAAAGAAGCCTCATTCTATTGGACAGAACTTAATAGGATTTCCCTCCTCCCTTTTTTGGATAACCATCTATTTCTACTTCTGGTGAAGAATTTGACCTCTAAAAGCAATCTCTTTTTTAGTAGAAAAGCCCCAAAATAGTTGTATCTTATAATACTGTACCTGTCCCCAGGCGTAGAGATTGTTGTGGGTCTGTGATGGGTTGACCTTGGAGAGCAGGAAGCGAGCTTGTGAGCCTCCGTGCTCTGTGTCAACGTAGCGTGGCATGGGGAAACGTGTCTGTAGGATCTCCTGGGCGTCATCCAGAGGAGCCTGTAGCAACTGTTTGAAGTTCTCATACTCTGCCATTTCCTGGTAGCCTGCTTTTCGCCACTGGGCAATGGTCTGGAAATTGATGGTAAAGTGGCGGTTAAAAAATGATTGCTCATTTCAACAAAGTAGGTTTTTAGCCTCAAGAGAGAAATTAAGGAAATTACATCTTCTAATGGATTTTGCAGGCTTAGATTTTTAATTTGAAACACAGCAAAGCATTCCCTCTCTCACCTCTCCATGGTAGATAACCAGCTGGAAGAAAGTGTCCATCAGCAGGATTCGATCTGGTAGGATACTGCTACTGTCCAGGAGCACGGGCTGTGAAGAACAGAGACATCCAGGACGCAGTTTAGAAAAATTCAACAATTAAAAACAAGAGCACTGAAAAGGCCAGATGCTGCAGCACTAATGAGACTCCTTTAACACTGATACTAATGCTGTGGAGGGTGTGAGGCTGACCTCTGGTGGTCCATAGAAAGAGTATGAGTAGAGAATGGGCTGGACCATAATCAGCGACTGGGTCAGGTCTTGCCTGACGAAGTGGTGCCTGTAATAGGAGGACTCATCTGGACTGTTGTTGAACACCTGCAGGAAGGGAGACCTTCGCAGGTGGAACATGAACTACAGGTGGAGGAGAGAGGAATATAAAAAGTTATTACAATGAATAATTAGTCATGTAATCAAAAACCTACCATAAGATTATGAAAAGCAGATATTCATAAAGCTAAAGAGTTAAATTGGAGACTGCATTATAATTATAACTGATTTCACATTTGAATCTAAACAATTAGGCAAAAAAAAATTATTTAGTTATAGATTCACATTCGTGTTATTCCACTAGGAGGCAGGTTTACCTGTGGGTAGAGGGACAGGGACTCTGAAAGTCTGAAGGATGCAGGATCATCCTTATTGAACTGGCCGAACTTCTGACACTGCAACCAAAGGAGACAAAACATTGTTTAAATACTTAACACGCCATATTAGAAACCCTACCTAACCTGTTACATCACACAGCTGTAACAATATGTGAACAGTCAGTGACATTTGAACTATTTATACTGCACAATTCCAACTATGTACTGTTCCTCTTGTCACAAAGTACAGGTACAGGGATGGGTTTAAGTCTGGGAGCGTCACCCACCAGGCGGATGAGCTGCCTGTCGAGCCAACGCAGAACATCTGGTCCCTCCTCCGACTCAGCTCTGAAGACTCCCAAACGAGCCATGAGCACAGCGGCCGCTTCCTGATCGAATGACGATTCGATGTGTTGAATTTGAGACTGTGCATCTGCCCAGCTTGAATAGAGACGGAAAGAAAAAAAAAAAAAGGCAGAGAGGGAAGGGTAGGAGAAAGAAAAGGTAGGAGTGACACAGGTGAGCATAGGAATGTATGAATGACGCAAACAGGTTCGTCATGGTTTTTGTTCTAAATCACAGGAGTGTAAACATCCTTTCTAATGAGGCCAATATTAATTCTAGCTGTCATTTTCTCATCTTAAAGACAAGTACATTTTACCAATAACTTACAGTATGGGGTGCCTAAAATAATAATAATAATAATAATAAGTCAGTGTCATACAGAATAAGTTTTAGTTACAAACTTGTCTGTCATAAATCACTAAGAAGTTTCCACAACAACAGTACAAAATGTGGTCTTACTTCCTGGCGATGGTGGTAACCCGTATCCTCCTCTGTGTGTTGGAATGCTGGTACTGCGTTACAAACTGGACTGCCCCTCGGCCACCCTGGGGCACTGGTGCATTGTGCTACACAAGCACACAAAACAATAGAGACAGTAAGTCTACACTTGACAATCACTCCTTTCTTTGCATGAGATGAACAAACTGGCAATTCTACCATGTGGAGGAGAAAAAAAAACATAAAAAACATTGAGGACTTTAGTAAAGTAACCATTATCCTCAATCGATCACTTGTTTGATGTGATCTGTGACTGTACTTTCATCATTGTACAACAAGCATATCTGTACTCAAGAAAGCACTTTTTTACCTGATTCACCACCTCAAAATAAATGCCCAAAGTGGTGGAGGGGTTGAGACTGCACACTTTCCACTGGCTGGTACCACCAATGCCCATCTCCTACACAAAAGAGAAAATGTACTATGATGAATGGCAGCAAATGACAAAGCTCTCAGAGTACAAGTTTTGAGAATCTGAACCCATAGCTCAGTATCTGGGGCAGGGACTCACATTCTCTGAAACACAGGAACCTTTGGAGTGGAGAGAAACACATGGCCCAATGGCTCCGCAAACCTTCAGCTCCCTTGATGTCTATAAGCAAAGAATAATTTCTGTTTTTCTGTTGTAAATATTACAACAAGTAATGACTCTGACAACTTTAAAGACTCAATTATTTACCTTGACTTCCATGGTGCCTCCAAAGGCCATGCGGAAGTCTCCGTTGTAGTCTTTACTAAATACCCTCTGGAAGGTTTGCTTGAACAGGGAGGTGTTGAAGGAGTCTCCCATCACAATGTGACCCCTGACAGCACAGTACAACAAATTGTTAAGATGTTAAACTGTACATACAAGACAGACAAATAAAATTTAATTAACCAATTAAACAACAGTTCTGACATACCCGGTGAGATTAGATAAGCACTTCATCTCCAGCAGTCCAGTCTGGTCCAGGGCACAGGCGTATATATCGATACTGTGGCCATTTACTGCTGAGCGGTTGGCCAAGGCCTCGTAATACTGTGTGAAACAAACAAACAAAAAACATGAAACAACAGTAAAAAAAAAATTAAAAAAAAATCACATAACCAAAGTGCATAGTGTAAGAAAAGATTTCACTAAAATACAAGTACTACACTGTTGAAGATGAGAAAATTACGGGTTTGCTCACCTTTGTGGCCTTCTTCAAATGCCGAGCATTGTCCTTCTGGATATCATGCCAAGAGCGAATGGGAGTTTTCAGCTCATCTCCTACCACCATACCTGGGCCCTGGGTGGGGGGCCCTCCAATGAACAACATCACACGAGCCCCTGTGTTGGGGAATGTACCCTGAAGGGAAGAGAAATGTGGTCAAACTGATTGACAGGTTGTTTTTTTTTTTTTGCTATGACACAAAATAGTTCATATAAGCACTGATCTCTCCTGCTGCAAGAGAAAAGCATTATTTTATTTAGTAATTAGAAAATATTTTATTTTATTATTTTCTAGCAATGACTTTTCTTCAAACTGAAAGGATGAAATAATGGACAACAAGTTCAGTTCAGAGTCCAGGACTCTGGGAAAGTCTGACACACAATGATACATTTGGAAATAGGCCACATAGTCACAAAGCTGCTAGAATAATCTTTTAATATAACGTGACCATTGATATCAAGTTTTACGTAATCACATATTCACTGACAAAAGAACAAAGTGTACCCATCACACAGAGCAATTAAAGAAATAAGTCAGCAAACAGTGTATGCCAGGTGCTTTTTGTAGTTTGCTTTATAGTAAAAGACTCAGTCATCAAGGCAAATGCCCCTCAACAAATCAGTGAATCTAGAGCCAAATTTATTCTAATCAGGCCTCATCTCCTATCTGCTGACAGAGACTACAGCGAGGGGAATGATCTGTTGCACTATCAGTTATATAACCACACAGATTAGCAGTAGAGAAGAGAGGATAATGATGGTGGAAGGGAAAGACAGAAGGCCAACAACAAGAGACCAGCCTTTGGACTGACACAGCACATGTACTATTCCTGCAGAAGATAATTATCAGTGAGTGTGTGTACTAGTAACGTGGCAGGGTTGTCTTAAAGAGGCTAAAGGTCAGGTCACTGTGAAACATCGCAATGAATGACTACTAATTCATTTGTATCTGGAGAATATGTACACACAACATTGCCTGTGTGGTTATTTATCTTGTGTTAAGCTACACATGTAAGGTATAGGCATATTCATAGTGCAGCAATATTTGCATCACCGTAATGTACAATATGTAAATATCTGTATGTTTGTTGTACCTCCAGCAGACCGACAGCAACAGACAGAGCAACACCAGTGGAGCGGAGTGGTCGTTTGCCCTGAGGGACAGGCCAGGGGTCTCTCTGGAGTTCGCCAAGCAAGTCTGTCAGATTCATATCAACTCTGTGCACAGGCTGTAGGAACCTGGGTATAAACAAACACCACACACAAACACACTTTAGACAAAAAAACAAACTGCCCTGGGGTCACCAAGCTTGTGTAATTTTAAAACTTTTTATCTTCTGAAAACAGCTGCCATTGACAGAGAAACTACTCCTGCATACCTGCAAGACGCTGCAGAATCTTGGGGGGCTGGAGGGCGACCTTGTGGTGCTGATGCTCCTGGCTTGGCTAAACCTAGCATCTCCTGAAATGCACAAACACACACACACACACACAGACACACAATTAAGTTAAACAGATAGTTTTGATGTTAGCTTCACATTTCAGAACCACTAAATATCCTGAGAGACTTACAAGAAATAAAATCTAACAGAGCTAAGAATCTGTCCTCTCTTATTATAATCACAGTTTAACATCAACTACTCGTCTCTTTATTTTTTATTGTTTTTTATTGTTCCTTGCCCACCACCCACCTGGATCTGTTTGGAGGAGAGGTCCTTGGTGCCCCTGAATACGTAGCTCTTGGCGATACCCTCACAGCTGAGCTCGTGAACCTGTACCATTCGTCCAAATGTGATGAGGCCCACTAGGGCGTTGGGTGGCAACAGGCTAAGGGACATCTGCAGGGACTCTTTGAGGGCCTGGAGGTCCTCTTCTTCTAAACATGTGTCCACCACGTAGAGAAAGATCAGAGGAGCGGAGGCTCCACGCTGGAGAAAGGTGGCAGAGGAAGGTTACACTGTGGGGAAACTGTAAGAGTCATTTGCACTCACTATCATGCAGTATACAGTACACTAATGCAACAATATGGCTAATTTATGATTTTATTTTTGTATGCAAACAATATTTGTTACAAAGAAAGAGAAAACAAGGCAGAATAAATATTTAATGTGGAGTTTGTTGTTTATTGAATGCATGTTTCTAAAAATCCTTCTAGGAGTACTCGGATCATCACATCTCACTTTAAATACTTTACCATATAAAGTATTTATAACTGGTTATACTTGTTAACCACAGTAGCAGCCACACCAATAATGTTACAGCCTAAAATCAATTACTAATATTTATAATAGTCTGATTTAATATATCAACACACAACATAATTACAACAACACCTTTCTGACGCTTGCAGTTTGGTCCACCTAATCACTGTACTGATCTCAATCACTTCTTATTTTAAATAAACTTGTGCTTGAACAATTAGACTACTGTAAATGTTCCCTGCACCCATAAAAAAAAAAAAAAGAGTACTGCAGTATTTAGACATAACATGTTAGGGATGGAGGGTGTGATTAGGTGTGATGTTTTTTTGAGACTGAAAAATAAATATAGCTCCTTACTGTTAAATTGAACTATTGGAAATCGTTAATATTCACCTTTGCACAGTACATACAAACTGTGAAAAGTGCTTAGGTCAGAGTACACGCATATATGTAGTATTTACCTGTACTATGTACTCAATGGTAGAAAACTGTGGCATGAGTTCAGCTGGCTGGTTCACGTCTGATATGCCTGCATAAGAGGGAGGGAACTGTAGACAAAGAGTGAATCAATTAGCCATTATAAAGAAATAAAGAAATGTAACCAGTCAAGACATTCAAGCTTTTATACGACATCAGGAATAAAATGCCCTGTCAACATTAGCACTTACTGGGTTTCTCTGAAAGCAGAAGTTGCATGCCCATATTTTGGCTCTGAAGTCGACTTGACTGTGAAAGAAAGATCAAAATAATTTAGCTTTTGCATCTAACTGGCAGGAGTGTAACTCACACAAGGTATGTTTGCAGTTCTTACTGCCACACCCAGTACTTATGACACCTCAGCATTTAGAAATGCTGATACACTGAACAAAAAATTAAAATCCCTGCAACCCATACACCCAACCCTTGCACCCAACTCATTTCCACTGACTCTTAGGCTATGAAAGAATTACAACACTAAACAGATGCCAAGAGCCAAGTTAGACATGGACTTTCACACAGATCAAGAAATAATAATAATAACAGCAACACAAAATTCCTCCACAAAAAGACATTAGACCACAAGTCAAAATAACATCTGGTAACACAAATTCTTGTTCTCTAGTTCATTCAAATGTAAACATCAGTAAGCCCAGGCAATATATTTCTGTTCGACTCACCATAGTGGATTCAGCACTGCCTTGCAGTTGGCCCGGCTGCACAGAACTGGTTCATATTGGACAGGTGGCAGGTCGGGTCTCTCCTTGAGGGGTGTGAAGAGGCAGGAGACTGGGACTACTAGCCTGGTGGCTTCCAGACGACTGGAGGGCCAGAGGTTCCAGCTAAATCTCACTCCATCCCTGTCCTCGTTCTGTTGGATGAACTCCTGGTAGGTCGCCATCACCAAACTTTAGCAGAAAAATGAATAAATAAATAGATAAATAATTAAACCAGAGTGAGATTGTTGGTCCGATTGAAGAACTGGGTATAATCCAAGCGACACTGGTAGTCTACACTTGTTCCTGCTTCTCTGACTGTTCACACTGGCTGGAGTGAACACATTCTCTTTATAAAGGTAGTCCTTTCTTTCCGGTGCTAAAAAAAGACCTAGATCTTTGAAAGCATGACGCACAAATATATGTCACTAGAAAACCCAACCAGCAAGTTCTAATGGAGATACGAACCATGCACAGGTATCCCAGCTGGAATTTTAGACTCCACCTTTGCTGGCATGTGGCAGTAAAACGTCAACGACGACTTAAGCAATGCATCATTAGAGATCCTGTTGTAGCAACTGTAAACTCCACCTACCTTCTGTTGAGAGGACAAAACTACAATAGTATTTCAGTCTGATTACAGGAAGAACCTGAAAGACGATAAAAACAAAATTGCCACTTGTCTTGTCACCTGGGCATGGGATTTGCAGAGCGTAAAATGTTAAAGGCCAGACAACTGTGTACCAGGTAGGACTGCAACTACAATTTATTTTCAGGATTTTTAATCTACCACTTGTTTCTGGACAAATAAAAGGAAAGTAAACTCTTGTTGATAAGTTTTTCTGTAGTTAAAACTATGTCAAGAATGCCATACCCTAACTGTAACTTTATTTGGGTAAACCCAGTATCTATTAGGGCTGAAATAATTAATGGATGTGAATAAGAATAATGAGTAATCAACTATTTGGGATAATAATTTTTCAGTTAAAAATAAACATTCTTTTTTAATGAACACTATTTTTTGAGCAAAGTTTGTCTCTGCCTTGTGTCACAGCAAACAGAAACAGATAATCCATATCCACATATTTGGTTTGGACTGTTTCAATACTGTGAGAAGTTAAACGATAACGTTTTTCTATGTCCAGAGGTGGTAGAAGTACACAAAGTCAGTACTCAAGTAAAAGTGTAAACATCTCCCAAAAGTAGTAGCAGAAGTACTACTTCAAATTTGTTATTCAAGTTGAAATACTACATGTATGCTTTAAAATTAAAGTACAAAAGTACTCAAAGCAAACAATGTATTTTAAGCAGTAGTGAATTTTATGTGGTTGTGTGGTAGTATGTTTGTATATTTGTTCAACAAACTTCCAAAGTGAAAATTATGGTAGAGAAAATTGCTAATAATTAATGATAAGGACAAATATCCCTGTTGCTATAGAGACATAGTGTGGGACAAAAACAGCAGCTGGTAAAGGTGGAGCTGATATTAAGTACTTATGTACTGAGACGTGGTTAATCAGCACTTATTGGTTGGTTATATTCTGATTTTAAAATCTGCATCTGCAAAATTATTTAAACTGAATGTAATGAAGCCAAAAGTACAATATTTCCCCCTGAAATGTAGTGAAAGTATATAAAATGCACAAATAGAGGTAGACTCAAATGTGTAAAGTAGTCGAGTAAATGTACGTAATTATTTACTACCTCTGTCTATATTGAGTGTTTAGTAATGAAATATGACCTATGCCTGAACATGTTTAATAAACGAGGTGCAGGACTGAGGGTATTTTGTACAACAAGTCAATTTCCTCCTTTCGTCCTTTGAGATTATGTACATGACCACCTTATAAAGCCTTTAACTCCAGCAAAAAATAATAATATAGAGATTTATACAACAAATACGATTGGCTACAGCCAGGCCACGTATCATCACCGATGAAACCACCAGTGGTTTGTATCGGTCTTGAACTGCACTCAGAAATCTTTAAAATATTATTTTCGCGATGTGTGCTCCCACGCAAAGGTAGAAAAAACTCGGTACAATCAGATGGTGTCCGTATAAACCCAATAAATCAATCAGCAAACATCATCTCGTTTATAATCGTCGCCAGATGTCTCTCCGCTGCTCGGTCACTCAAACCACCCGAAGCTAACGCTACGCTAGCTAACGGAATGTAGCATTAACCCACTTCCGTTCAGAAATGAGTAAAGAAAACGAGCGGCCCACTTTAGTGCGAAATTAAGACGAGCGCTTACCTTTCGTATCACTTTGGCCTCGGGTTCAGACAAGCGCTAAAGACTATTTTCTGTTCAAAACTAATTAAAGCATTAGGAGGTAAAAGCACACAGATGTACAGAACGACAGAAAGACGACGGTGAGACGATCCCTATCAGCCGGCTTCAGCACTTCACTAGACTGACGTGTTACTCCAAGATCAGACGTCTGCCATTGGCTCGTCTTCCCGTGACGTCACTACAACGCCCTCTGTGGGGCGTAAGGCGTAATGTCCATGGACGCGTGCAGAGGGTGACTATGGGAAATGAAGTTTACAGTATATTTGCCTTCTTCGTCTGTGGTATCCCAGAGGTTAGTCACGGAGTTGTAGTCCAAAAGAAAAAAAAAAAAAGAAACAAGAAACAACTAACTGTCTAAACTAACTATACAGTGTGATAGAGTGGTGACTGCTTTCTGTCCATTCCGGTAGTCTCCATTAGTACATGAATGCAATATTATCATTATAGCTACTTATTAATAATTAAGAAGTGTGTTGTCATAGTCTTCATATATACCTGAGCTGAGCTTATACCGCATCTATAGGTAGGTAAGTATTTTTTTTGTAAGAGAATTGATGTTTATGTTTTTAAAGAAGCTAGTTCAAGCCTATAAGAGGTTTACAAGTTGTAGCCTACTCCTATAGTCATCCTAATTGTGCCCTAATCCTTTTTGAAATATTTTGCTGTAGGCCGTCTACACTTATTTACGTTTTGTGCAGTTTTATATGTCACTGTGTTGCTGTCCATGGTGCTGGAGTAAAACACTGCTCGTGGTCGTTTAACACTTGTCTGCTTCTAAACAACTTGACAGGTAGGCTGCACGCACTGTAGCTAATATTTGTGGAAATATGTTGCAGTAACTGACGAGGAAGTCTGATGAACTCAAGTCAAACTGAATTTCAACTTTCAACTCTGAGTGGACAGTCCACATAAGATTACGTGGCAGGACAGGAACTGTGAATCAGATATCATATCTTTTTATCCTGTGAAGCAGTTTTTTTTTAAAGGTATGTCTAGTTCACTCCCAGCAAGTGAGAGACAGGCTTATGAATATCTGAATAAAACACGTTAGTTGCAATCTGAACATTAGGTGGCGCCGTCACCAAGCTGTATTTTTTACGAGGCACAAACCCCTGGGGGGGGAGAGCTACAGAGAGGGAGAGAGGGGGAGAACCTGCGCCCTGTATGTTTCCGTCGTGCACAGCAGCGGGCTCACTCCTCTCTCTCTCTCTCTCTCTCTCTCTCTCTCGCGGTGTGCTGAAGGTGCAGGTGTGTGCACCGACCGCCCGCCGAATGCTTTATTCACTTTGACTATATTGGGACTGGTTCTGGTTACTAAACCGAGACGACAACTCACGCTGCAAGTAGTCTGCTTATGCACCATCTGCGAGGATGTTGCAGTGATAGGCTGGAGGTAGAGCATCCTCTCCACAGTATCGCACTCAGCCGGCATCGTCAGCTGTTGCTCTAGGAGCGAGTGGAAGTGTCGGGAGCAACAGAACAGGCTAAACTATGCGACTGATTTCCAAACGGTAACCGTTTCCCACCCAACGTAGACCGAGGAGCGGATGCGAGCAGAGGCTGTCAGCGAGCCTCTGAGTATTTTCTGCTCTTTGTCGGTGCTGGAGGAGCTGTGCCAATGGAGAAAGCAACTCCGCCGCCCCAGCCCCAGCTCCAGCTCTCGATAGCGAAGACCGAAAGTCCAGCAGAGGACATCTCCGGTCTGACCGACGAGGAGCTGCTCAAATGGACCAAGGAGGATCTTGTACGGCGGCTGAGGCGGTCCGAGGCCGACAAGATGAGTGTGATTCTGGACCACGGGAATCTCATCCGAGAGGTCAATCGCAGCCTCCAGCTGCACTTGAATGAGATCAGAGGGCTGAAGGTGAGGGGGCGCGCATCGGTGAAGGATGAGATCATAGGTTTGGAGCGCACCTGAGAACGCGCATAGCAGGAGGAAGCTACTGTGTAGAGAACGCCTCAGCAAATATGGTGTGAGAATAGATGGTATCTGTGAAGTTCTCTGTGCCATTGTCTAGGCCTGTATGAGGATCTGATGTGTAAGTAGAGCCTATGTGCACATAGGCTAAATATGCATACTTAGGTGTGAGACAAGCTTGCAGTTTTAGTTTAACTTTGGCTAGGGAGGTTTATTATAAGAGTTTTATTAACAAGGGGAACCTACAAGTGAGCTTATAAAACACAGATCAAGTAAATGTGCAGGCCAATGATATGCATTATCTTGATACTGCAAATCTACAGCTCATATGCCAGTGCTCAAATCTGGCGTCCAGACCATCTCCCTGTCTTAGCAACACACACTTCATGTTCCTAAACATTCCTGCACATAAGTCTTGCAGTATGTGCAGTACAGTTTGCCAATGGAACAATGTGGCATGGAATTCTCTTTTTCACTAACCTTTACCCGCTGCCTTCATTTTCTGCGTTGCTAATAAGAGGAATATGGCACAATGTTTACAGTTAAATCTGAGACCCAGCCTGAGGTAGACTCAGAAACACATGGGGATCATTTGCTGTTCTTGGAGACCTTGTCACCTCTCCACCCATCCAAGCTCCTTAATTACAGAGGAAATAGCTGGAGGGTAAGAAAGGGAGAAAGGGGAAAGTTAAATCACAGAAATTACAGAACGACAGAGGAGGAAAAATGGAGCTGAAGAAGATAGCATATGTGTAAAAAATGTTGCATATAAAACAGTCTGGGCGTGTGATTTAACTGAACCTTAACTGGTCTTATTTCTTTGTGTGGGCTCCCCATTTGCTACAGAGCATTCTAATCTACATTATGTGGTTCATACTGAATAGTACACAGTGAGTCAGTGCTTTTATGGGAGCGACAGAGAGGATTAGGATTTCATTTCATTATGATTGCATACAGTATTTGACTCATATCTAAAAGAGCAGTGAAATGGATTGAAATTGGAAAATGGTTGCAGCGATTTACTTTGGAATGCAATTAGTAGAAGAAAAACTATTTAGTTTTGTACAAAACCAAAAGCACATTTGTGTTCTTCCTACACTGATCAGCTCTGGCTTAATTTATGACGCATCCTAATGCTTAGGTCTAATGCTCAGTTTAACACATCACGTTTTTTCTCTTCTTTGTTTCTTCTTGTCTTTCTCGATCTCAGGACATTAACCAGAAGCTGCAGGAGGACAACCGTGAGCTGCGGGACTTGTGCTGTTTCCTGGATGATGACCGTCAGAAAGGAAAGCGGGTGTCCAGAGAGTGGCAGCGCCTGGGACGATACAGTGCCAGCATCATGCGCAAAGAGGTAACCCTCTATCTCCAGAAACTGAAGGAGCTGGAGCTTCGACAGGAAGAAGTGATCCGGGAGAACTTGGAGCTGAAGGAGCTCTGCCTACTGCTGGATGAGGAGAAAGGGGTGGTAGGTGGAGGAGGTGGTGGAGTAAGTGGAAGTGGAGGGGGTGTAGGGATGGGAGGGTGCCGCAACTCCATAGATAGCCAGAATAGTTTACTGCTGGTTCCAGGGCAAGGGCTCCTGATGAGAGACGTGGGGGATGGGAGCAGCACCTCCAGCGCAGGAAGTGCTGACAGCTCTGATCACCCTCATCATAAGCAGCCTCACCTGACTACAGGAGTAGGTGGAATTAGCAGTGTTGGGGAAAAAGGGAGCCCTGAGCTTGTGCATAAACCTAGGTGTAGCAGCATCAGTGGAATAGGAGGAAGTGGAGGAGACAGGGAAGTGTCCAGCCCTGAGCATCCAAGTGGACGCCACCGGAGTACAAGCCTGGAGTACCCATACACCCTGCCTCAGCTCTGCCGACCCCGCTGCGGTTCTATATCAGTGCCTGACCACAGTCGAGTCATGCGTGGCCTCAGTCCAGAAAAATATGGAAGGAACATGGGCCGAGGGAGTCCGGAGCAGCACCCCAAGCACCACAGCTCTGATCTTCTCCTGGGCCAGAGGCAGCACTTCCTGGGCCAGGGAGGAAGTGGGGAGCTTTTTCAGAGGCACCACAGGAGCAGCATTAGCAGTATAGGCTGTGGGAGCCCTGAACCCCGTCAAGGTCATATAGGAAGTAGTGAGCACCATGAAAAAGACTGCATGATGAAGGGGGGCAGCCCGGAAACTCATAGGCACCAATACAGTATGAGCCCTGACCATGTGAAGTTGGGCAGTCCAATACGAGAGGGGCAGAGGAGGCAAGCTGGAGATGAGCTGTCACCACATCATCGGAGCATCTACAATGGCATGAATGGTAGGTGTATTTATATGTGCAAGTTAATCATTCTGTGTTTTAATCTTCTAATTAGCATCACCTCCAAACCATAACACAAAAGCCAAAGATGCTGAAACATAACCTGTTAAATGCAGTGAATGATGCAGATGCAGTGAAATGTCACACACACACACACACGCTCAAGACAAACTTGAACAATACAAGTTAACATAAAAGCCTGTCAAGGTTTTGCAGAGTTACTCAAAAATACACAAAAGGAAACCTGATGTGTGACATGTGATTCACTGAGAATCTAGGAATTATCTCATTCTGACTGTTGCAAAAATGTTCAGCATTATTGATTTTTTTGGTGTCTCTAGAGGAATGTGGGTTGTCTCTGTGGATCAGAGAGAAAACAAGGGGTTCAGAAATATTTAGTTTTCATGTCCTGTATCCAAGTTGAACAGAATCAGCTCAAATGAAGCACGCTCAGATTTCAGCTTGTGGTGTTGCATTGTACCTGTTGGCACACACATATACGCGCAGTTCTTATAGCAGACTGTGAATTAGCCCCAAATCTTTGCTGCAGCATCGGTCATCTCAGTGAGATCTGTGGGTGTTAAGGTTGTCAGAGAAAAGGAGGAATATTAAAGTACTAGCTTGGCTGCTGTTTAAATATCCCACAGTGGCTGATAATGATTTCTGGAGTCTGGGTTAAAAAAAAAGTGCTGAGTGGCACAGAGCTGGCAGAAGCTAAAGGACAAATTCCTCAAGGTGAAATATCTGCCTGACTTTGCAATATGTGACTGAAATTACAAGAGAAACGGACACAGAGTAAACACAACAGAAGAAGGATTTCAGTTAACTCTTATGATGTAGTTTTCTGAAAATGTGTGCTATAGTTATTAAATGATGAGTCATTCACTGTGTGCCTGATTATTTGGATTTCAGTGCAGATAGACAATTACAAACCAAATACACAAATAGCTGGTGCTATCTTTATTAATATCAGGTGGCTTTAAAGGAGCACTTACATTTTACACATGATCACACAACATCAGTTTACTAGCCACGGTAAGCTGAGTACTGCTCAGCGTATGAAAATAGTTGTGTAATGTTTCTGCAGCAGCTTTATCATATTAGAGAAAATACCACTAATGATGTCACTGTGATGTCATCAGGGTTACCTAAGAGACTACACATTTTTAACAGAAGGCCCCTGTTACAAACGGTGTCTGTGGAGTGTGAAAAACTTAAACTGGGACCTACTGGACCCAAGCACAGATGGTAAATCCAAGAGATAATATCAAGTCACATTATAGGAAATGTGGTGTTTTGGTGGTGATTTTTAGCCATACTGGAGTCTAAAATTCAGGATATTCTGGCCCTGTTGCTTCAACTGTTTTTGTGAACAGTCTTTTGTGAGTCTATCATTATGAAAGTTAAATTCTAAACCGCTAAACTACCCGTTTAAGTACTAGACAGTAGACTCAGAAATGACTAGTAGTAAACAGGCTCTCTCTAGTCTTTTTGCAATCTCTACAGATTGCACAGGATTACTATAAAGACACATTCAACTTTGATTTTGGATCATCATTCTGTTTCTATTTTAGCTCTCTGTGCACTCTGTAGCCCTAACTTTCAATCTCGATGTAACCTGAAACCATATGATGTCTGCAAAAGACCACACCACATTAATGCCTCACAAATCCTTAATTGGAAAATGTTGCGAGTGCACATGGCACTCACTGGCCCTCGACCCTGGTGATTTGCCAAGTGTGGCATAATGGTTGTGAATGTATCTCAGAGTAAATTGCACACAACAAATAGCCATGAACCAGGTCCATAAAGACTTAATTACGCCTGTTCTCAAAGAGAAGTTTGAGTTTTTGTAGGTACACAGCCATATTGGTTTATAACAGCTTGTTGTGTGTCAGAATATCTGTTTTTCTCTATCATGAACATGGCCCTGTAGGACTGCCATGTATCCACTGACCTGCCAAGGACATTGACTTAAAGTGTCACAACATGATATTTACAGTCAGACCAAGATACCAAATACTGCTTAACCAGAGGTTGGAGATTTTACTCAGTGGTGATATTGAATTGATTGCTTTCTGATATATTAAAATACACCAAAACACCACTTAAACTATCTACATGTGATTAAGAAAATAAAGGATAAGTAAAGTGAATAGATATGGAGTAAGCCTTTTGTGAGATAGGAAAAGTAAAGAGAGCAGCTTTGTGGTCATGTCCGTGTGTGTCCATCCTTACTGTCATGTCCTTTTTTGGACGAGGAGGGAATTTAATTCCTGTGAGGATGTAGTACACTCAACTCGCTTGGATTATCCTCTAAGCCCTTTGCCCAGTATTATTTCATTTTTTATGTACTTGCATGTATGCTTGTGTGTGTGTGTGTATGATTTTGGTAGACGTGCTAAAGTGTCCCATCCAGGGTCACTGTGGGAGTGTAGGTTTTTACTCAGACAAATGAAAGTCTCATGTTTATGTGGCACTCGACAGCACTGAAGCTTGGGCCATTTAAATTCCTGTCAAAATACAAAATGAAAGCAAAACAACTCTCTGACCTCTGCAGGTTTTTAATACAATTTGCTGTTGCGTCTTTTGCAGTGAAGTTTATCACACATGTTCTGTTATTTCTGCAAATGCAAGAAAGAAATACCCCCAGCATGACTAAAAGCACTGTCAGTTGAGCTTTGGGAAATGTGACATTTTGTTCTGACAGAAGAAAAGAAAAGAAGCCTGAAAAAGCTCATTGTCTCATATTAACAATACATGATCCAAAAAAACAGGAAGTGGTGTAACTAAAATGACATTCAGAGAATTCAGAAAGTACTAAGTGGATGATTTAGAGATAAAATAACTGAACGTCCCTTTGGAATTTTATAAGTTCCTAAATAAAATAAATATAGTCTTGCCCACATGGCCTTCCAAAACCTGTTCAGACCATTCATGTGATATTGAGCTATATAAATAAACAATTGCGCCTTCAGTTCAGTGGTGACCCAGATCAAAAATATCAGTTGCATGTGATAGATTCCCTCTTAGTGACAGATAATCAGCCATGAGCACTGTAGTCTCCTGACCCAGACTGGAGGGGGTGACTGTTCACTAAGCCTATATTCAATTTCAATTCAATTTTATTTGTATAGCGCCAATTCACAACATAAGTCATCTCAAGGCACCTTACAGTGTAAGGTTTATGAACTTACACAAAATATTTGTAGAAAACCCAACAGTCCCATTTGAGCAAGCACTAGGCAACAGTGGAGAGGAAAAACTCC
>JAUBNQ010000001.1:19601796-19636720 GCA_032353495.1 Ctenopoma kingsleyae | reverse complement strand
CTTCTCTCTCCCCTAGTTGTGCTTCGTCCTCTCTCTCCCTCTCTTGCTCTCTCTGTATCTTTCTGCAGGTATCCTCGACCCTGGAGCTGTAGTTACTGGTATACATATACAGTATATATGTATATGTATTAATATATTTTGTTGTGTAAGGTCTTGAACACTACACTGTAAAGTCCCTTGAGATGATTTATATTGTGATTTGGCGCTATATAAATAAAGTTGAATTGAATTGAACACTGGGCTATTGAGTAAGTATGGTATCAGCAACAAACAATCAAGCAATGACAATCAGTGAATAGGTTTAACAGACTGGAAAAAGGTGCATTCAGTCCAGAAGTTATCAGCATGGACCAAACCAGACAGAGGGGGGAGATAAGAGTCAAGATGAAAACAGAGCAAGATAGTAATCTGAGCACCAGAAAGTCAGCGTGCAGATCATGATAGATCTACTTTAGATCAGGCCAGTGCAGTAACAATATGAGAAAAGTATCACTGTTAATACACTCATTGAAGTATAACTGCAGGTAAATGGATATAATAGGAAAATATGTAGAGCTTCATTAAGCTACACCGATTTAAATAAATACATGAAGTTTGTACAGATGTTTCATTGTTTTCTATATCTGTAACTCACAAAAGCACTGTTATCTCAGTGCAAACACTTTTGTACAGTATTGAATGCCTTTGAACTGCTGCATTTCCATCTGAAGAGAGGAAAATAATGTACTTCATCTGCATACTGCAGATAAACGTAAGTCTTTTGTGATCACATCCAAACACACTGCTGTAAGCAAAACATCAACTCATTCTTATAGAAAAGCATGTATCACTTCTCACCACATGTAGGTCATCATCATAAGCAGGAAAATCACATAAGTACTACGTACATCTTAGACTCATTGCTAACAACCCATCTCTAGCACAATAGGAGTTAATTACATCCTCTAATGACTTCATACACCAAGGCTAACGGCCAACAGAGATAACACATCTCTCATTACCACTGTGCACATATCTTGGTTTGAATGGAAGGCTTATTAAACAAACTGCTCAGACTTCATTGTGAAGACACTTGCCACATTTATAGAGGTCTTGGAGACTAATGTGTTTAAATCTGTCATGCAGAGCTTTTGCCATCACAGCACACATTCAACTAGTGAGGTAATTTAGTGTTTTCATAATATGACTAGCACTGCATAGGGCATTTGTGATAACACTGTCAATGATTTGCCATGGAAAGGCAACAAGATTTTAATCAATTTTCAAGGTAACAGTAATTTGTGATCATCAATCTGACCATACTGACACCTCCGTATTTCCTTGATGGAAATACTTTGATGAGAATGGAAAACAAAGACGGAACATGGAAGTATACGTTAATGCATTTGAGTTAAATTTGTGTGGTGCTCAGCTTTCTTCTTTTCATCTGTGGTGGTTACACAAATAACCCTCACTCCATGATCTTGTCACTGACTTTACATACAGGTACTGTATTCAAGTTGTATAAGGCCACTCTTGTACTAAATGAAAAACAAAAAAACCAAACAAATCTTCTATGTATTAAGTGTAAAAACTGTGTTTTAAACAGAGTAAAACTAAAGGGAGAATAACCATTAAAACAACTTTGACTGTCATTCAGTAACACTACCCAACCATTAAAGCATACTGAAGCAAGCAGGCGGTGCACTAACTCGTGTTATGCGCCTTAGGTGACTTGATCATGCAGATTGACAGACAGGTATGCTGACTGATGGATGTGCAAATGTATTTGCAGTTGCCATCTGTGTGTAATTAGCATCTGATTTACTAAAGTCAGTAGCTAATTATGCAATTAGTGACTAGTCTTGCCTGCTTTCTAAACACATTCTGCAAGAGACAGAGGGCTTAAAAGGTAGAATTCAGTCGAGGGATTTACGTGAAAATTGCTTCTTTCTTCCAATTTCCCTAGAGCTGTTTTATGATGTGCTCAGGTTGTCTGCTGTGAATAAGATTTTGGTGAAGAATAAAAGTTAATTAATTTTTTTCTTGCACACACAATCTGTACATGCTTTTCACAGTTGGAAAATTTCCCATGCAAAACGATTCTCATAAATAGACTAAGAAGAAAGGATTGATAATAATGTAATATGTTAGAATTAGTTTCATGGTCTGTTTTCGTCTGTGTTGGTGTGTTCATTGTTGTCATCTCTTGAATTGTTTCTGCATTCTTCGTCATTCCTCTCCTGAGTGGGTGAGCAGAGTCGTGAATGGTGAAGTGAGACTCTAGCATTAAAACAATGCTGATATGCAGTGACAGCAGTGGAGGCAGGCAGATACAGGAGCTGAACTCAGAGAGACCAGAACTGACTCATCTAGACAGTGGCGAGAACAAGAGGCAGGACTCTTACACCAAGCTCTCACATGAAACTGCCTCGACCTTTGTGATCTCTAGTTCACATTCTTTCTACTTCTGTATCTCTGTGTTTTCATCTGTCTTTTTCTTAGTTTTGGAATTGCCTACATAGTCAAACACAGTCAAACTCACAACAACACAGATTGTTGCTGTAGCAGGGTGCTTCTGTAGGTATCATAGCCCTGTTGTTCTAACTACTGTATCTATGCAAGTAGGTGGTAAAAGTTGTGTAAACACATTAAATAAATGTCTGATTGTTGTGTTTTGTCTGGTCTCCTAATTTACTTGTGTGAGTACAGTTTGATGATAATAAAAATGACATTAGATAAAGTACTATTCTCATTTCCAGTCCATGCTGCAGACATTAGCATTGTCTGAAAGCCAATTGCACAGCACTGTTCACAGTAGATGAACAACCTGAAAACATAATTCCTCTGGCCAATGCTGTTGCCAGTATAGTGGTATAAAAGTAAAAAGAAAAGAAATTGGCAAAAAACAGAATAAAAAAGAATGTGAATATGATTATAATATTATATGCCTATGATGCATGGTATATTTTGCTGAAATGCATACAGTAGTAGTACATTAGTATAAAATTCAATAAAAACTTATAGTATGTAGTGCAGCAGAATGGATTAAGAATTCAGAAAGAATTGCTTTAGGCAAATTGTACAGCACTGACAGATAATACTACATAGTACTACAGAAAAGCTGCAGTATTGTTTGACAGTAACTACTGTACATTGCTGAGCTATAGTTTAAATAACTTCCTGTACCCCACATTTTGATAAAGAGCGTTTTTCTCTCCGACAGGGAGAGTAAAAGCTTGAGCTTATCTTAGCTTACACAAGTGACAGAATTCATTTGTATCTTGTCAGGGCCAGTGCCACAAAGAATGTCAAATTCACCATGTGAGCTGTTTAAAATCTTTGCTCCACCCGATGTCCATGTCTGAAGAACGTGAGAATGAATTGGGCCACCAGAGAAAAGCCAAGAACATGCAAACTACGTCCTGCTTGTTTGCACGAAACATTGTTCAGGGAGCCAGCTAGTACAGAGCAGGCTGTGAGAGCCTCAGCTGGATGTGATGTGACTGAAGGAAGTGGATGTGAATTCACTGCACTGCTGGGAGGAATACCATGTATTAGATGCACAAACAGCACCTGGTACAATGGCAAATTTGTGTACTCTGCTGAAGGAAGAATGCCTTTAGTTAATAATTTGCTGCTTAATCGCCTTATGGTCTTTCAGATTCAGCTCAGGGTGAATTTCTTATTATGACTTTCAATCTATCTCTGTCAGTGATCAAATGAATAGAAGATGGACTCTGCCAGAGCAGTGACGCCAGCAATAAGCCATCCACCCGCATCACACATACACATACGTGAATGCAATGTGATTTTCCTTTGACTGAATACAACAACACTGGACAGCCAATTTGCTGCTGGACGTGTCTGGCTTTTCACCCACTTCAAAAAGACGACAGATACTTTTGCTCTGTTCTGATAACGGTAACCGTCTGTGAGCTAAACTACTGAAAGGGAATTTTTGAACAAAATGCTAAATCCTGTAGGGTACCATTTTAGCTCCACTTCACAGAATGATCATGCACAAGGGTGCACTCATGGCAGTGCACGCACACACGGACACACAATTGCATAGACCCAGAAGATGAGGTGAGAAATAAAAGGCCATCTTAGATCATTTCACTATATTAGTTTAGTTACGGGGCTTGAAATAAAGGCTGAAATCACTTCGTTGGGATATTTTTGATGACTTTGTCCCCTCCTGTTCTTTACGATACTGACATTCCAATCTGCCTTTTTTTTTTCTCTGGCTTTATTATCACTTTAAAATTAACCAAGCCCCAACAGTCTCTGCAAAAGCAGAGTGCTGCAATGCTGTTTGATAAAAGATTTGCAGTCGGTGAGAATTGATTAGACATACGTGAATTGCATGAATATTTTTTAAATGATAATGATAATAAATATGCCAGTGATTTATAGTTAAATAGATAAATATATAAGCATAATCCCTGCAAAATGCTGATTTGCTGCTTTAAAGCTGAGTCAGTCCTTAATGAATCAAAGAGTTTTACATTTATAAATCATCACTATCAACACTGGCAGTAGCTCATGCTAATGCCTAGTTGGGGGTATAGGACGAAAGGACAATTCCTGCAAAGTGATCAAAAATGATAAAGGTTGCTCAGAAGTTGGATTAAAATATACCCAAACATGAGCGCACAGGCCCCGCCCATCATACACTACACACATATACACAAACACAATAATCTGTTAATCTGAATGCACATCAATATGCCATTAGTGTCATTTGAAATGAGAGGGAATAGGTATCATTCTTATGAGACCATCATCTGTGCAAAGGCTTTAGGCAGATTTATTTGAGCTTATCCCTCTTGTTGATGGAGAGACTCTGAGACGCAGAAGCAAAGAGAGTGTCGAAGTGAATGAATAATGGGGACAAAGGAGACCCAAAGAGGCTGAATGAAGTGGAGTTTGGATGAGATAAAATGGGTGGGCCCTGGAGAGACAAACACTGCGAAACATCAGTGAGCCTGCAAATACAAAACCCTGCACTGCAAACAACCCCCGATGTGAGCAAGCAATTTTTTTTCAAGCCAGCATAAGTGTAACTTCAAAAGACTGTCAGACCTTAAAACTTAAGGAAAAAAAAAGCTTTCATAGAAGCAAAGGTGATTTAAGACAAAGGTACATGAAACTAAGCCACATGGATGAAAGTGCACAGAAAAAGTGTAAATTTGAACCTACCCTTGACCTTCAATTTTCCATTCCATTATGACTGTTGATTAAAATCACGTGATCCAGGATCATTGAGCTCAATTTAGGAGTGAATAGAATAAGTCTTAATCATTTTTGCTTCTTTACATGTGATGGTGAGCAGCATCGCCAATAATGCAATTCACAACAGCGCTTGCTGTCTTGTTACACTCTTCCTGCATAGCTGGGTGCAGCCTAGAGAGGTAATCACAGATTTAATAGTAGCTATAATAGTAATAGTAGATTTGTTTTTATTTATGTATTTTGCTTTAGTTCACTGTTCTAAATTAGACTTAAGCCTGTTTTAGACTGCAGCACTGCAGCAATCAGCATCTCTGTTTTAACAGTGACACACAGTGTATGATGAATTAAATACAATCACTTTATTAACCAAATACAATATTAAACCCTTAATGGTTATGGAGTAAATTACATCACGTTCTCATAATGGGAAAAATATTGGATTAATTGTAAGCAAAGCTAATAATGACTATCTTCTATTGTTTTCAATTTAGAACTCAATTAATGTGAGGCTACTCTGTAGAGCCAGTGCTGGGAGGAAACATCATTAAGTGTAAACCAGTGTGGATGGTGTGAAACAGTGGTTGACACGTGAGGAGCTTTGGGACAAGAATCAGAGAGCCTGAGACAAGCTGGAACAGCCGTCCTGCTGCCCAGCAGGCTTCGGCCTCATTAGAATCAGCAGCAGTTTGGTTCTGAGTGTGTGCGTGTATCTATGTGTGTGAGAGTGTGAGTGTTTGCTTGCACTAGCTGGGAGGCCCAGTGGGCAGGAGCAGATGCTTCATCCTCACACTCAAACTCCCCCAACACAATGTGTTATTTCTCTCTGAATAAGGCTTTTTGCCTGCCTCTTCTGTTTTTGTCTCCCTCTTACGTAGCCTTTCAACCTCTGATACTCTCTGATCAATGTATACAGTTGATCTTTATACCTACACAACTTCCACTTCACCAGTAGGCCAGTAACAGTGTCTATACATTATGAATGATCATAAGCACTGCTTTTATTCATCATGATCTCCTGTCCTGAGTCCTCATTATTCTGTCTTCATCATAAAGATAATTGTTTCTTCTTCCCGTCTGCACAATGGTTATTGTGAGGTAGAAGAACACAAAGACAATGTGACATACAGTATATTCCCTTCTTTTTGCACATTCTTATATTCTTCTCTTAAAATTAGTGTGTCACGCTCGTCTGCATTTCCCTTGCACCCTCACAGCACAGGGCTATGCACTGACCCATGATAATACGGCCTTGCTCCCAAGCAGAGCCAAACTGTGATGATCCCTGCCCTTCTGTGAGCGCTGCTGACATCACAGTGACCTGATTGGCTTAACATGTGTGGTCGCATGGTTGAAAGAGAGAATGTGCTATTTTAAAATGTTCTGCTTTCACTCATTGTGAGGCTGTTGTGTATCACTGGACGTGTTTGGACATTTCACTTATGTTGTCTTCAGGTAAGAGCTTCACCTTTTTTTTCACCTGCACTCTGATGTTGATGTTTAATATTTAGTGTGACACACTAACAACGCAAACCCACCTCTTTCTGATGCTGCTTCATATATAAGGTCTTGCATTGGCTCTGTTTGTCCACCACTTTGGACCAGACTGAAATATCTCAACAACTACTAAATGTGATGGATTGTCGTGGGAGTGTTGATTGGTTGTGGTGCCCAGAAGATGAATACTACTGACTTTAGTAATCCCCTGATATTTACTCTAGAGCCCCCATAAACTCATCATTTTTGCTGGTTAAATATCTTACCAACTGTTGTGTGCATTGATGTAATACGTGATACAGACAGAAAAAGGCAGACAGACCATTATAACCCTTAAAAGTGTAGGTTTTTTCTTTTTGTATTGTAAAGAAACTGTAAAGACAGCCACAGTCTCAGTGTGTGTACGGTTTCCTACACCATCAACTTGAAAACTGGAAGGAAACTCTCACAGGAATAGGTGCCACAGACCTAATACCACAACAGAATCAGACAGGTTTCTGAAAGTTAACTTCTACAACAGTGTTGGGGAGAGTTTCCTCAAGAATATTTGATTTACATTATATAAAGACTTCCATGAGTGCGCTGAGCTCCTATATTTGCAAAGGGTAGCTGGTATTATGAGTCAAAAGTGTAGATTAAATAAAAAATTGTACAACAACAATGAGACAACAATAACTGCATTTCTAAAACTTGTGACTGGTGGTGTGGTAGTAGTTTTGTTAAAAATAAGAAGATTTTAGAGATGGCAAACTGTCATAGAAAGGAAAGAGAAAGCTACAAAGCCTGTGTCATAATAACTAAACAGTGCACACATTGTACATTGTGGTCAAACCTCTAGATGATCCATGATGAAGTAACATCAATTTCCATACCTATGATATATGATACCCATATGATAAATGTACTTGTACCATGTCTGCATCATAATGCTCTGCTTACAACACGGCACCTAGCTGTCAAGACAGCTGTATGAGAAGTGCCTAAAAAAGTTTGTTGGGCATTGTGGTTTTAAGGCATTTTATCAAGGGAGAGATTTCTGTTTATTTCTGTGATGTCAGTTAGTGACAGCTAATGTAAAGAGACAGGACCTTGGTAGTGATAGTGAACACTCAACTATGTGTTATTAAAAATGAATAAAGCAGGTAGCTTAGGCATAGCTGAATTCAGACACATGGGACCACAATGATACAGTATGAAGACCCCTTTAGCAAGTTAAATGGCCTTCTCTGCATCTATTGCCTCCACATTGTTACAACACCCTGTCACTATGATGGGCAAAAGCAGGATGAGTCTGCAACCAGGTGACTAGGTGACTGGGCTTGGGCAGAAATCTAAACTCAGGTTGACTAGATGGAGATGGTAGCAAAAGGAGGCTCACTGAACCTTGACACCAGTAAATACTGGATGGAGGCTGCTTACTGACCTGTCAGTGAGCAGTATTGATTTCTCCTTGTGTTCAGTCTAAAGAGGTAAACTAGTGAATAGGAACATATGGCGAGTGCTTGTAAATCAACGGGCGCAGGAGAAAATGTTTTTTTTTTTCTTTTACCTGGAAATGAATTACTGAGCTGTAACTTGGGGATGATTCGTTTATCTCTGTCACCTGTTTTATTGGGACATCTGTGCCAACATCTTTTGCAAACTACCGAATATGTATCACATTGAGATGTAGGCATGAAAGCAATTTGAATTAACCGCACTGGAAAATATAACGTAACCTTCACCTCAGGTCCACTGTCAAAGGTGACATGTCAACATACTTTAGACCATGGTTGGGCAACCCTGAGCGCTGCTGCCCCTGCAGCTTATTTTTGACTGAACATCAGTAGTGAGTAGGATAGGGATACCAGGTCCTCCTGGTTGGCCCACAGTTACTCACCTATGCTTTAAAGCTTGTAATGTATAAATCAGTCACAAAAGGTATTTATAAGAATAGTGGAGAGCTGATAAGAAACAAGGGAGATACAACAACTGTGGGCTACACAGTTCATGGCCAGTAATTTGTGGGTCACCCATTGTGTTCTGTTTTATTACAGGAATACTGAATTATGCAGAAAATAAATTTTTTATTAATTAGATTAAAAGTTTGTTTCTCATTGCATATCTGTGTATTAAGTAAGGAGTCTGAGTCAGAGGGCGAGTAGCTTAGCTTATTAATCTTAGCGCAAGTAACACTGTAATGTACTTTCTTTCCTAAATATAAGTTGCCCTTTTGGCCTTACAGTTTATTTTATATTTAATCCTGAAAATGTGGATTTTTATATTGAAATTAGACCTAAAACTTCATCACATAAATGATTACTGATACTTTTAGTAAGAACAACATTTCCATTTTTTCAGTTTGGTATATTTAAATGGAAAACATAGTGGGGTAATATGATTACTAGTAAAGCCTTTTATGCCACGAACCTAATAGTTAAATATACAGTTCAAGCGTAAGAATATACAGAGCACATCTCCTACAGGCTGGTGCCTGCCTGTTTTTCCTGAGACAGCCAAGCCTGGAAGGTCTGCAAAAACAGGCCAAGCTGCTTAAAATGGCCACCGGGGTGGGAAATTTATAACACCACCTGCACACTAGTAAAAAAAGATCATTTGCTCCCCCTCCTCCATACATAAACCACTGTCTCTCTCTAAGGGTCATACCATTTATCATGGCACACTTTCTGCCACTTCATCTCACCCCCAGACCCACGTGCTGTTGTGTAGTAACAAGAAAATATGTGGCTCAGTTTTATGCATCAGCCCAGATGTGTTGTCTGACAGGAGTTTGACAGGTTATGCCTAATCACATTTTATCACTTACAGTTTGTGATGGATTTTCATTAACCTAAACAAGTCAGGTTTTCACTGGCTTTAGGGCAAAGTCAAAGAGGTGAGGTGAATCAGAACACAGGCTTTGGTCCGGAGGCTTCGAAACGCTCACAGATAAAGAAACTGTTCTGTCTCAGAAGCAAATAGCAGCAGACAGGCCTAAAAGAACACAGAGTATATCACAGTGCTATCTCAACCAATTCTGCAGGTTCAGAAAACCAGCTGTCTGGTCATATTTGTCCATATGTCCCCTTCGGTGTCTATGACACAAGTGTGGGCTTAAGTAAATGAGCCCCTCACCATGATGTTTTGCAGTAATGCTGATATTCAACAAAGCTTGGGTTGAAGCTTGTCAGCCTCAGTTTACCTCAAATGGTATCCTGGAGAACTTTGCTCGAGGATGTAACAATTACTGTGTGGCTGCAGCAACGAGAGAGCTCTCCAGCTGCAGCCACATGCGCTGCTGATACTCCTTTAAATAGAAGTACTTGTAGGATAGTTTTAGACAAAAGTGGACTTTGACATGGTGTTGAGTGTAAGGATACACATACATGCTTCCCTTCCATTCTCAAACACACCATCAAATCAACAGATTGAATTTGTTCTAACCTTTTCACTTCCTAGGTGTCCTGTTGATAGGGCAACACAATGTGGTGAGTGTGTGTAGCAGAGAGTACAATATATATGTTTCTTTCATTGAATACACAACAGTAGTAGTGACTGATCTGCATTCTGAGAGCCTCTCCAGTACCCACAGCAAAATCAAGGCAAACCTTCTGCACCCATCATCATTTTCCACTATGTGCAAAACCAGTCAATTGGTCTTGTCTAGAAGTTGGTGACAGTAAACAAAGGCAGAGTGTGGAAATAATTTTGTAACAAGTGAAAAAGTAAGGCAATTAGGAATTTCCTTTCTTTTGAACGTGATAATACTTTTAAATACAGTGGTGCATTATCTTAGGATGCCAAAGGCAAGAATCATTTGGCCATGTGATTCCTAGATGATATAAGAGAGATGTTTATTTTTGTTTCATCAGTTAAATATGACCAGTACATTCAGTGCATGCTATATACACAGTCATGAGTTAAATTTAGCAACATAATGTTTTTAATGGCATAATACTGCCACTGTTATCTTTGCCAATCTGCCTGTGTAATGTAACAGCTTTAACACCAACTGAGAAAGAAATAAAAATGAGCCAAAAAGAGAAAAAGAGAAGAGAAGAATTGTGTGGCACTCCCTCTCCTCCTCTCTATGACTTTGCACTTTTCTGCTTATTAGTAGAGGCGGACCTGCCAGCATCCTGCCGGGGACAGCAGCAGCAGCAGCAGCCCAAACTGTGGCCAGAATCTCTAATGAGAGGTCTAGAGAGATAATTGATGGCAAGTTTGAATTTGCTAGCCATTATGCAGGCATTGGACACTTTGGTTTAATGAGAATTAAAGATTCAAAAGCAATGCATTTTATATCAATCAGGCAAACACCCATGGGAGAGGAAGATAGGACAGAAGAGGCAAGTGGAAAAAAAAGAAAGAAACAACACAGTGGGAGCAGTTATGGGTCTAAAAGCAGTGGTGAGGAAGGGAAACAAGATCATCATCTACTGATGATGACTGTGGATATGCCTTCTCTTTTTTAATTGTTCTGATGTTTTCATGTGTGTCCTTCATACCACAGGCACACTGTGTAATGTTATTTTGTGGTTGCATTTTTCCTATTCTAATGGCAAATATTATGTTTTGAAACAGTTATTTGTGGGTGAACATTGACATACATTTGTACCACATCTCTTTACTACAGAGCAATTTGTTTGATAAATAAACAATTTATATTTATTTATTGAACACGCATGCACACACAAGTACACAAATAAACTTAGTAATCTACTCATATTTCCCTGCATTACATACTAAATATCAGAATCATAAGAATATTCATTCTTATTTCAGTTTTATGTGGTTTTGTCCTTACATCATCTATTTTTATTTATTTTTGTATTCAGGTATACATAAATTCAGTGTGTCACAAATTTCTACTCAAAATTTGATGTTCTATTTTTGAATGAGCTGCACTGTGGTTGCACATGTAGGTGGTCTCCCTTTTCATCAGCACTTCTCTATAAGAAAAAGAACACAATGTCCTGCTGACAGCCTTCAGGCGGACTCAAACTCCCATTGTGGAGAGTCAGAGATGGAGGAGGGATGGTGTGGAGGAAGCACAGGGGTAAAAAGAGGAGGATCAATCAGTGCCCTACTGATGAAGGCATGCAGCCTTCCCAGTGGGGGAGTGGTGATGACATCAGAGAAGCTGCAGGAATGGCCCACTGAGTCTCGCGGTGCAGAGACAGGATGGCTGCAGCCACAGGTGAGGGCAGAGGCTCCTGTGCACTCATTCTTGTGGAATGAAGGAACCATTTGAAAGCTAAACTCTCATCTCATGATACTATTCATCACTAATTTGGTGTTTTATACTATATATAGGCGCGGGAAGGGGGTGCAGCCTTTTGGCTGTGACTATTACCTGTGTAGTAGTATCACAAGGAAAAGGCTGTATGGAGAACCATTCTGTGCCATAAAGAATAACTCACATAAATAAAAGCTAAAACACAATACTGAGCTACATTCATACAACATTCAGTTGTATCTACATCCACCACATGTAAGTCCAATGTTCATTACTTTGAACTCCATCAACAAACAAGAGTAAAACAAAAAATACAACAATCACACCATTGTTGGTGTGTCTGGTGGCTGAAAACAACTGTTCAGTCAGAGAAAACTATGTAAATTATGTGTACAACACAAGATGCCCCCAGAACTGTGGATTCATAAGGCTAAATATTGTCTGCTTCTTTGCATTTGTACTACACGTGTGATGTAATGTTAGGTTACAAATATAATAATTGTCAGTGACTTTGTGACTATGAGTGTTTTTGGTTTCAAATTAAACGTAGTCATCTTATCTCTTGTTACCATAAAAACACTGACTAAAGCTATAATATCCAACTTAACATAGCAGGAGCAGGTGATTCGCAATCATCCCACCCTATTCCACCCAGCCCTCCCTCTCACTGCTCTGCTACCGTATGCTCTAGTAAGCGCTTTAGGTATTTGTTGATATGAAATTACAATAACTGAGAATGCTACAAAACTTACTGATCAAGCAGATACAATTGAAATTCTTTAAATGATTTGAAGGGTGGGCCGTGCTCAAAAAACTTTTAGGAAATGTTTCTGCACTGAGGTCTGGGTCACGAAAGGCTTCAGCAGCACATTTCCACGCAGTTCTGGAGCATATTTCTAATTGCAAAATATATATATTTATCCAGTCTCTTCAGTGAAGCTTTAATTTGACAAGTGCTTTGTGGGTTTTTATACTAAGTTTTTATACTTTATTGTAGATCCTGAGATGTCGATGTGTTTCCCGTAACCTTAAAAAACAAAGAATGTTAATGTAAATGTAGAGACCTGCAGTAAAAATATCAAGATATATACTTTTCACCTTTGATGATTTGGTTTCTGTGATGTTCAAAGCCTTTGTATGAACAGATAAGCTGAGCTCTGCTGTACCCATGAAAAGCATTTCTAACCAAGTGCCTGTGCTAAAAGAAGCCTATATTACTCTTGTGACCTGCCTGAGCCCACTTTGAAAGCTAATTCTTTTTATGTAATCATCTTAACATGATTAATAGACTTTGAGAGCCATCTACGAGGTGACGTTTGTTAACCTTTTATGGGTATTTCCCTCTAGAGGAGCTACGTATAAGCGGCTTGGCTATCGTCTGCTTCATCATCAGGGCAAACACATTTTGCCAGCACTGATACACTTCTATAACGTATTGCCTCTTTCTGAGGGAGGGTGTTAGGAAGTTCATAAACTCAAAACATTTCCCAGTATATGAAAAGTGAACACAGGCCAAGATATTTTATTGTGCTCATGAGGAAGTTTTTGCCACATGCACATTTAGGTGATACATATACACTTATAGCACATAGAGTACCCACTATAAAAGTCATTTAACAAAGCAAAAAGCACGGCTGATACAGACAAATTCAGTAGCTTCATCAAGTTGACAGCTGTATTGTACATTTGGTACATATAGACACAGAACATCATGCAGAAGCATATTTGCACACATAACATTAGCTTAACACACATAGAGGCAGGTGCCTGTATACAAGAAGAAGTGCACTACCTTCCCCTTATGTATGTGCACATGGATACACACTACAGGCAGCAGGTTTCCAGTAACAGTGCAGGGCTAGATAGTAACTACTGCAGAGGCCATTTGACACCACCTCTGTGGAGATTTAGACGCAGTGCTCTGGCAGCATAACATTACCTGAAACATTACCTCAGGCTGCCGGTATACATGTTTTACAACATGAAGGCATTTGTACTGAATTCTGTGTGTTTCATGAAAACATCCTCTTTTTTTTTTCAAACATTTTCTTGACACGTGGAGTTTGATGTTTGTCATTTGATGTCTGACATGCTGTAAGCTCTGTTATAAGACAAGCAGAGCAAAACATGTAAGCAGTGAATAACTATACATCTACACTAGACTTTATGTACTGGACAACAATAAGGTTAAAACTGTTTTTTTCACTGTGTTGTAAGAAGTGAACAGAGATGAACAGCGATCAACAATGCACTCGAAGATTGTTGGGAACTAAACTCTGGGGTCAAATTTATTTGAACAAACGCAACACATACACAGACACACAAAGACCAGACGTGCCGAAACAGTTCTGTCTTCTACATGTCCGCACCCACATTCACCACAGTGACTAATAACATGACGCGACCCTGCTAATCCAACTGCTCATCCTCTGGGGTCAGGGCTGACACACGTCTCCTGCAGTTTGACAGTGATTTCCCTTGTGTGCTGTTATGCAGCTGCCACCTCAGTGTACCCCCCACCTCTTACACACACACGCACACAAACACACAGCAGACAGACAGACAGTGTGACATTGCACAGCCTATTTCTACACCTGTCTCTACAGTTTTTTTTTTTATCTATGTCTGTCTCCTTGGCTTCCTTGGCTGTTTGGATAGCTGCCTTGCTCACTATTCAACCCCTAATTGTCTGGCAGGGAGGCTTACCTCTCTGGGTCGCAAAGAAAAGTTAAAACAGCAATCTGTTGACAAAAGAATCCCTCTGGCTGGCTTAACAACTGTTCACTTGCTGATTGTCTATCCCTCACAACTACCAGCCTAACCATCTTCCTACCAAGCTCAAAGGATAAGCCTGACTCTGCGCCTGCTAAACCTTCCCCCTGCACAATGCCATGCCCTTTAAGAGTAATATCCAGACAGGCACCTACAGGGACAGCTCTGCCAGGCCTTTGGGAACAGGGGATTACTGATTGCTGATGGGAGACACAAACCCACTGAAACAGAGATTCTCTGTGTCTTTGCTGCTTCTGTATGTGTATATCTAAGGCACTCACATACACACAGATTATTTAGTTCAGCAATCTCATCACTCCTTTTAGTTGTATGGAAACAGCTGACAATGATAATACATCTGGTACATAGGCCTTTTTCATAGAATGTGTTTTGACATGTTACAGTGGGAATATCACAGGTGAACAGTAAATAATTAAATTAATAACGGCTGAATTCCATTAAGCTTCATTAGTTTCAGGGTTCATGATATTGTTCATGCAGGCATGGTTGTTGGTGGCAGGAGAGCGAATATTTGGCTCACATTTGCCAGTTATTTCTGCCAGTGCCATGGTTGCACCTGTTAAGTTACAAGTACAAGTCTATGGGAAAAATGGTGGTTTGCTATCCATTTTAATGCAAAAGTTCAGTTTAGCATTGACAAAAAAATAGATTTCTTTGTGTGTTTTTGCTTGCTGCTGTTTAGCAGGATGCTGTTTTTGTGCTTTACTTCAGTGTGATGTGTCCACTTGACCTGAGTGATCGCTGTGCCTTTACTTTTATTCCACTCATCAGTATGTCCTGATACCCCCAGGACAATATGGATGGCCAGTGGGCAATATCACCAAACAAACACAAATGCACACACATACACAGAAGCCTCCAAACAGTCAAAAGGTGAACAAATATTTTCCTCACCTTGGGGAATTCTGTTTAGTTTTATGAAAGTGAAATAAAGCCACACACACACAGGTGATGAGGCAATACTGTCATGACTGGGGGGAGTTGTGTTTAATAACTTAGTGAGGGAATATGTTTCCGTAGGTGGGCGGAAGCAACTTTCTTTGTAAACCGTGGGTGGAGAGATCGGTGTCCTGAAGCTTCCATACAGATGGAGAGTGAGAAGAGGCAGAGAGACTGGGACTGTTGTGGTAGCAGCTGCCACTGCTGATTAAACTTTGCACGTACTGTACTGTACAGTGCAGGGGCGTCACCATGAACATATAGTTTCCAGAAGGAGCTGTATAGAAAGTAAACTTGTGTTTACATGTACTCCTTTTCCCTTGCTCATATTAGTTATGAAATTCCTCTCTGTAAATACAGACTGCAGTAAGTAAGTTTGTGAATCTTATTCCATCAGTGTCACTGCATATGACCCACAGTGTCCCACCAGATCAAAGCGAGGGAGCAGAATATGACAAGTGACACAGACGATGCTTCAACCGTCTCACTCACCATGACTCATCACTAACTGGCCCTGAGGTTGGCGTGCCTGTAACTCAAACTGTTTTCCAGTCAATGCAACTCCAACAGACATACTTAATTATCACTTTAATGAGAGAGCCCTGATTGATTTTTCATTGGTTTATCACAGGCCTCAACACCCATGTGACCTGGTTTAATTTTCATGGTATCTATTTATCCCTAGAGCTGAGTGATAACATGCCACTTATTGGTTCATCATAGTTACAGTCAATAAATGACATGATTACCTCTGGTGATGTTTATGTTGCTAGGCAACTGTGGCTTTGACAGTTTGGGGAATCAACTTGATGTTACATCTCACCCTGCATGATGACAGTTTTGTTTCTGTGCAATCGGTTAAGAAACTGGGCGAGCACCTGTTGGCTTGGTGCACGTTCATACCAAAAGAAATGTCCATCCTGGTATCTCCACAGTTGTACCATGTACTGTCCACAGAAGTACACACAGTCACAATAGCTTGTCAGATGGTTACCCCCAACACCCTTCTGATGTTGGATTATGGTGGGTTTTGTGTTAACTTTTTCCAAACAAGCAATCCAACATTTACACCCCCCACTTCATGGTTTGATTACGGAAAGTACGGTGGTACGGTGTTTGAATTCACAACCTCTTTTATTTGTTACACAACTACAGTATTTGTATGATCCTTTGTGTGTGCAGCTGGGTACATTTGAGACATCAGAATTTTGTTCTCAACAGTTCAGTCTGTTGCTGGTTCACTGCTGGTTACATTCAGTTCACTACAAAACAAGGCCTGTACTATCACTGTAGCCACCTATTTGTCATATCTTGATTGTTACTGTGGCTTTCACTGTCACAGTTTTTATCCTTGAACTACAGTCATCATGGACAAAGTTGTTAGTGACACTAAACTAGCTTTTGTGGGTCAATAAATACCTCAGAATAACTGGCTGCGGTGGACGTGGTATGGAGGCTTTGGTGTTATTTAAAGATACCTTTGACAGAATTGCCAATTAATTGTCAATTAGTAATATGTAATAAGTAATACATAAATTTTCTAGATTCCTGCCCATCACAGTTTCCAGATAATATACTTCCTGTCACCACTCTAATTATACCACCTTACCCCACTCCCACAGTGATGTCCTGGGCTGATGACAGCAGTGAGGAATAGCCAGTAGCTCATCTTCTTTTGCCATCTATAGGGCTCCCAGTGAGTCCCAGCCTCTGGTGGTTAACAGTGCATTTATGTACTATACCCTGTCTGCATAAATATCACTGAAGTGTGGGTAAGTGTTTGAATGCCTGTGTGTTTGCACTCACCTTATTACTGTGTGCGTGTTATTTCTGCAGCATCACCACACCCACAGCACAGACAGCCAGTGAGTTAGAGGGCTTGCACAGTGAGTGCTCTCTTCTTCCTCCTGTGTATCCATCAGAATCGTGATAGGGAGCTGTGAATTTGTCTCCACTCAGATTTGTTGAAATGATATACACTCAGTGTCTGTTCTTGGCACAAGACTGTGTTTTAAAATAAGATCACTCTGCAGCTTGAGAGCTGCAGCTAAATTATTGGGAAATGTTGCAGTCTAAAGATTTAGACACTGTAGAGTATATGTCGCTATAAGCTTGATAATTACACTCTTGATTACATTTTAGGAATTTACTTCCAGATAAAATACCGATGAGACTCACTTTTCACTCATGAGATTGATGTTTGGCCTTATAATTCAGTCATTTGCATATAACCTTAAGCTTTACAGCTGCATTGATCATGGGCTAGTATAGAGCTGACTGAGACATGGGGCATCTGCAGCATCAAAGACAGTTGAAGACAGTGGAAGTAAAAATCTTGTATCAACTCTGAATTGACACATGAACAACATAAATATTTAAGTTTATTATTAAGTAATAATTTCCACAAATGTGTTGTATGTTTATTCATTTGTTAACATGCTTATCTTGTTATTGGTATTTGACTGGATTGTTCACTAACTGTTCTTCTCTGTGTTTTGGAATTAAGTAAAAAAGGTGCTTTTAAAGTAAATTCAACTTGTAATAATAATTTGTTTTATTATCATAATTATTCCCACTCTCTTCCCTCCAGGGATGTGACTGTTAGTCTTTCCTTGTAGTGTTTCTCTTCTGCTCCCCTCAGTTTCTCTCTGCCTTCTGCAATGATGTTTGCAGTTACTGTTGTTCTCTTGGTGACAACTAGAGAAGGATAAGCCCATCTGCAAAAGCCTTCTAGCCAGTCCCAGCCAATCACAGATCAGGTTGGATTGAAGGACACGTCTAGATAGTCTGTCCTCTGCAGTCAGGGTCCTGACAGTGCACTTACACAACCTTGACTTCTCCCATCCTCCACCACCTGCTGAAGGCAGACCCATCACATCTTTTTACCTACTGTGCGCAGATAAAGAGTAAATGGGGAAAGGTGGAGGAGGTCATTTTGGTAAATATGTAAAACAAAAAAGTATCTCACTACTTTTGTTCCTCACAGTGGAGGATTCTGAGATTATACGCAAAAGGGATATTGGAGATAAAGTCAGATGAGTACTTGGACATATACTGTACAGTAAGGTAATTGACAAGTGAGTTAGTTGAGACTGAGAAGGAGAAGTGTGTTGATTAGATGTCTGATGAATTTAGCTGTCAGCTCAATCATTTCTCAGAGTACATGTGGAACACATTTCAGTTCAGTAGTGCTAAAGGCCATTGACAATGAATGAAAAAACCCTGGGGTCATGTAGTGGAGGTACAGTGCAGCTAGACACCTTATACTGTTATTATATCCTCAAGGAAGCAAAGTTTAAGCAAAAATGTAGCCCAAGGTTATTAATTGTACAATATTCAGTATATTCCATTTATAAATGCTTATTAAAACGTATTTATTTTCATCATATTCACAAGAAACCACTAGTTTGGTTCTATCCAAATGTAACAAAATATGTGTACCAAAGGTCACTAATTATGTGTTAAACCTATTATATCACACTTGTAATGTGAAACCTGACTAAGCTGTGGTTTTATAGGAGCTATGCATCTGGCATTTTTTTTGTTTAGTGGAGATAAGATACTAGATAAGAAATTGTATATATGCTATCATTTCTTGTGGTGCATTTGGTACATACACACAAAAAGCTAGCTTAAAGTTGTGTTCTGTGCTTCAGTATGAAAGGGTAAACAAAAACCAAAAACTGATTTTAGCAAATTGTGACTACACCATAGACTTCCATTCTTGTTTAAAATGATTAAAACCCACCAGTGAGGCACATGATGCACTAGGTAACTTTTTTTAAAAGAGTTTCAGATGCTAAGAATGACCATTTCACTATGAACTATTGTTTCAGTTTAGCATAACTATTTGGACATTTTTGGTGTAGTGCTTTAGCCTTTAGTTATTTACTGTCACAAATAATCAGATCTCTGCCAGAGTGTTTCCTTTTCCAATGTGGTAAAACTCAGTAGGACTGAGTAAATGCTCTGTGCTTGAGACATGTAGTGTCCTGATCTTTCTGTTCCTCATCCCCAGCCAGTCGCCAGCTCTCATTACAACACAACGCATTCTCCGCACGGCTTTCTCTGACAGATAGATCACATTTAATGAGACCACATCTTACAGCTAAAGACTAAAATGCAGAAGTTCATGTTGTGAGCTGGATGTTACTCGGATATCCATCCCTTTTCCTCTTAAGGGTCATGGGGGTGCTGGAGTCAGTCCCAGCTGTCATTGGGTGAGAGGCTGGGTACAATCTGGGCAGGTCGGCAGTCTAACGCAGGACAACCATTCACACTCACATTTACACCTATGGGCAATTTAAAGTCACCAATTAACCATTTAACCTAAGATGCTTGTCTTTGAACGGTGGGAGGAAGTGGTGCTAACCAGTACACCACTGTGCCACCCACTCACTCAAATATTATAGCAAATATGTTGTTTTTTTTTACCGCATTCGCCAGATCTTCATTGGCTGTTGTTTTCAGAGAAAGAACATCAGCCTCACAGATGACTGGCTGCACATGATGAGGCAGTGCATCTCACATTGCTTCAGCTATTAATGATATTTCTTTCTTTTCTTTCTTATTGTGTAGTTGCTTAGACAGACTTCTGCGCCAGAAAAGTGGAAGCAGCTAAAATCTGTTTAAAAGATACAATTTCTAACTTGTTTTTTTCTTCAACATGGTCAGTGAGAGAGAAATGGTTTTTCTGTCCACCTACTGAGCTCAGCTTTGACTGTATTGATTTGTGCTCTGGTGGGCGAGAGTGAACTCCCACAAAATGAATGACCAATAGAAAAGAATATGGTGTTTTGAGGTAGAAGGTTGATTAAGGGGCAAGTGAGATTGGCCTCCACAATGAGGTGGTGGTACAGCTCAATGAAAGCACACTGTCCCGTTCAATTACGAATTAATCCACTATCCCAAAACATGCATTCCCACCCTGTTATCCAGACATAGAAAAGACTCCGTCAGCACTTAGCAGTCACAACGTTACACAGTTGTGCAAAATCCTTATACATTCAGTTATAGTCACTTCTTTAGCAGCCCACGTAGAAATGGACTGCAGTGAAAGCATCGTGTTGCAGTATGAGCATACGAATGAGTCCTTTAAGAGCAGTGCTTGAACAGGAAAATAACACCAGAAGTAATCAGCAACCATCAAATACTAACATATAATACTGGAGCATGCTGTTCCATATGGAGGAAGAAGCTATTAAGAGGATGACACTGTAATAAGAAATAAAATTCCATGTCCTTTTCACCAGTTAACCTCATTGTTGCCCTTGTCTTGTGTATGTTTCTTCTTCTCAGATTATTTATTTTTTCCACCTTTCCACTCCTGTTTATCTCTATTCTCTCTCTTCTTCCAGCCTGCTATCCAGTGTAACGCTTAAATGGAGGAAGCATTGTGCATTCTTCAAAGCCACAATACACCGATTGGTCCTGACACACACACAAACACAGCCTCACTCTGACAGGGGTGAGGAGTTGCTGTACCCTCCGCTCTACCAGCCAGTAACCCTGCTTAGATGCAAATTCGAATGTCAGCTTCCTTTCCCCTTAAAGGCAATGTCAGCCCGGTGAATGAGGGGGATGTTAAAATCAGGTAATTGTTTTTGCCAGATTGTTGTATTTACTTTCTATATCGAGTCGACCTGAGCCACCGGAAGGTGCACACCCAGGAGGGACAAATGCACACAGACATGTGCAATGTAGACACAAACTGTAGGAAAACATAGATACTGTACATTGGGTTATGAATAGTTTTTGTATTAGTTTAGCATATTATTATTATTAGCAATTGTATTTTTGTATATTTTTTGATCTCACACTTAAAGATGCATCTACACAGTGTTGGCACATCTGCACCTTTACATAGTTTAATTTTGAGGATTTATTTATTGATGTGTTCTCTTGTTACAACCTTTTTTCTGTTTTATTGCTGATTAGTTTTTAAATTCAAAACTTCATTAGGTTTAGAATTTGAGGATAGCTGCTGCTGTTGCTCAATTATAACACAAATTGGATTCATACCAATGTGTTTGATAATTCCAGGTGAAGGAACAGAAGAATGCATAGAGCAGAACAAACTTACTGGGTGAATTACATTAAGGTAAAGCAGCAGCAAAGGGCCAACGCAGTTATGCACAATTTGCTTCCATTTCACTAATAAACTGGATTAATATTATTTTCTCACACAAGGGCACACTCCTCATGTCATATCAAACCATATATCATCTCATCAATTTATCTCCCCTGGCACTGCAGCAGACAAGTGATGAAGTTTGGGCTCACTGATAATCTTATTATTGCTGCACTTCCCTGGTCTGGACCAAGGCCAAAACACATATTACACAAATAAAACAAGAGACCGGCAGACTGAGGAGAGCAAGACACCTGCTCCATCCGCTGGCTCTCCCCTCTCACGGAGCTCTGTCATTGAATGCCACTGACCAGGATGAAAGAGCCTTGACATTTGTGTCCAGATTCTGTAGGAACTGAATTGACTCAAAATCATTGCAATAGCTGAATTAATCAATTGCACAGGCTCAGCTTGTGGAAATATTTATTTTTAAGTAGAAATGTCAAACTCTATAGTCTAAAAGTCCCTAATGGAATTCCATTAAACTTTTCCTTGATTTATTTAGTTTATTTATTTGTTGTCCTAGTCAATTATTTTTGGACATTTTGCTGGGCTTGGACAGACACTCTGGTGGTTTAAGAGTTCGTTGTTTTGTAAAAATGTATCTAATCAAGCATTATTTACATTTTATATTTTTCAGCATCTGTTCTGTGTCATGCCATCATCATCCTGTGTTAATTAATAGTTTTATATGCACATTAGTCCCTGTTGTATTGTTATGTTTGACCATATTAGATTTGATATAGAGTATGTTCATCTGTGTATTTGATGCCTCTACATCACGGACACTCTCTGTCATGTTTGTCATTTTCAATTAAACTTTCAGTGCATGCTCGTAATAGCAATGCTATAGGATTGTATTCACCTGCTCACTGTCACTAAAGCAGATCCAAAGCAATGATTTGTTCACTGTCATTCCAAGAGAAAACATCTGGATGTACAGTCTCTTCAGAAAATATGCAGACCCCTTTACTCCTTGCACATTTTATTGCATTGTAAATGAAAAAAGAGAAAAAAGCCATTTTTACACACAATAAAAAGTAAAAATCTGAAGCTCAAATCTGATCTCATAGTAAGTATTTAGACTCTTAATTCAATACTTTGTAGAAGCCCCTTTGGCAGCAATTGTAGGTCTGAGTTGTCTTGGAAATGGCATTACAGGTTTCTCACACCTGGATTTAGGCAGTTTATCCCATTCTTACGAGTAGATAAGGTCCATCAAATTGGATGGGCAGAGTGTATGAACTGCCATCTTCACATCTCTCCACACATTTTGTGAAGAAGGATTTATGTCTGGGCTTTGGTGTGGCCACTCAAGGACAGGGACATGTCCTGATGCCACTGCAGCATTTTCTTCGCTGTATGCTTTGGATCATTGTCATACTGAAAGGTTAACTGTCACTCCAGTATCAGGTTTCATGTAATCTGGACTAGCTCAGCAGCTCATTGGCCATTTAGGTAGATTACATACCTATTCCTAATGCTAAACTCTATGTGCACACATAGAATAAAAAAACAGCAGACCTACTGGAATTATTTATTGGCTCTACTTTTATTTTTGAATGGCTCTGCTATCTGGAGCAGTTGAGTGAGTAACGTGGGAGATGGAAGACAATCTCGACTGGAGTGGGATCCAGACTGGAGTCTGCAGCACAGGTGAGAAGCAGAGAAGGTGGCGGAGACCGACAGGTGAGAGGCGGAGGTCAACACCATTAGGAGAAACACTGCAGTCATTTCTGTAATGCTAAAACTCATCCCACAGCAAATACAGGGTGAGTATGTGGCACAGCATAGCAATAAGGCTATTCTTTTCACTGTCAGCAAATCCTGACCGCATATCCAAAGGTTCACAATCCAGTGCACATCCAAGGTCCGATAGTCAGACAACCCTCCTCAAATCCAAAATCCAGAAATCTTTCTCCAGTTCACATTCATATAATCAAATATTCAAATATCTTTATCCAGTCATTAGTCTTAAAGGCAAACATCCAAATCCAAAATCAAACATCCAAAAACTTGGGGTCAAGCTTCAATGCATTCAATGCAGAATAATTGAGAGCAGGCTAACGGAAATCGAGGACGAGGTTAGAGGTCAGGAACAATATACTGGTCAGCAACACAGAAGATCAGGTAGTAACAATAGACAATCTGGCAGTAGGTAAAACAGGATGTTAAATAGACCAGTGAGCAGGCACATTTGATCAGGAAGTATTCAGAGTGAAATAAACCAAACCTTGGGCAGGACCAAAACAGCAGTGAGGCAGAAACAGAGAACCACAATAAAAGACTGAAAAAAGAGTGTTACAGTAATCTGATGGTAAACTAGGAAATCAGGAAGCAGATCATGATAACTTTGTGTTCATTTAGCCTGTTTGGCTGCTACTATACTGACAGAAAAATATATATTTTTAAAATCCTTGTTATGTCTGCACATAACAATAGCCAAGAGGAGGTCACGTAAAATAAATGATGGCTCAGTTGGGTCAGGTAAACCTGGCATCAATCCCATTAAATGGTAAATGGACTACACTCCTACCTTAGTGGAGAAGGAACCTAACAATCACCCTCTCATCACATACTCATGGAACAATGGGTTAGTTGACCCAGCAGGAGCGATTTGGGGTTCAGTGCCTTGCCCAAGGACACTTTGTTATGTGGAGGCTGGAGGAGTCAGGGATTGAACCACTGACTGTCTAATTGGAGGACAACCTGCTCTATCTCCTGAGTAGCAGCAGTCCCTTTTACTAAAAGGCACATGACTTCATGCACATCTGAACATTGGCACTGAAGGTAAATTGTCCCATATGGACATAACTCTATATAGGGCTAAAATGGCTCTAGTAACAATATACCCAGCACTGACCTCGACTTTATTTGTTGAATCCATAAGATGGATGAATGTCTAGACTATTGCACGGCAGCTTACATAATGTTGTATAATAAGCTGCTAGGGGGTTATCTAACTTGCACCAGACAGAGAATGAGCATAAACAGAGGTTAGCAGTTGCTGTGCAAGCTGATAATTACAACAGTTCTGTGTGAGCGACGTGATATAGATATGGAAAATGGAAGAAAAGATTGGGATCCTGAGGTTTAGCACCTGACAGAAAGAGAGTAAAAGAGAGGTGGAGGACATGCTAAACAATATAATTTTGACAGTATACACTTAACTGAAGACAGATATTATTCCACACAGATAAAGGTAAAAACAGCAATAGTGGAGCAGGTGCAGACAGACAATTAAGAGACACATGCAGGGAGAAAACGGCATGTGTCTCTGTGTAAGAAGACTTAAAGAAAGAGAGAGAAATATGTGAGGCTGGGCGGCATTTACCATGGCTGTGAATTTATGTTTTACATGTCATCTGCTAAGGTTAGTGTTGCATTGCTGGCAGCAGCAGTCTGCAGTTGATCACAGCTCTGTCAGCCCAGGCTCCAGCCGAGTGTCACTTCCAGGGACCACCTTCTAATAGATAACCGGGCCACATGGTGACCATAAATTACCATTAGTCCTCCTTTTGCTGTCCTCTCATCTTTCTCACTCTTTATTTTTCCTTCTATTTTTTCTTCTCTTTTATTATCTCACATACTTTTATATCCTTTTTGCACCCCCCCCCCCTTTTTTTTTTTTTTTTTGCTTTTTCTATATTATTTGTTACTTTTAGTCTAGCAGTGTCTATCATTTGTTCTTCTATTGTGTGATTCTCTACCCTGGTTCTCCAGATAGTGCTGAGCAACAGCACATTCATAGATCACCAAAGAAAAAAAAAGTAGAAGTCAGAGCATTTAGATGGAAAGTCATTGTGTCTGTGAGTCTCCCAGGAGGTTCTGCCATGCAGTCAGTGTGTTACAACTGTGCTGTAAGTACTGAGGAGCAAAGATTTTAGAAGCTGCTTCTGAAAGCGGGTCTGTGTACAGATAAATCACATGAGCTCATCACTCCAGGGAGAACTATACCGTGGCTCATCAGAAAAAAATAAAGCTAGATCCTTGCTTTACTGGTTCAAAGTGGCAATTTCATTGAGTGTGTATGTGTGTCACTGTGCACGATTCACTGCAGTAGGATTGCCTTCCACTAATCTCATTAAAAGACACTTTAATGTGACTTTAATGTGACACATGCAAACGTTCTATGAGACAAGTATGTACACTAGTGTATAAACGCACACACACATTGTCTGTGCACTGTGGACGTCTCTGGGCCTGAGGACAGTTCTGCTCTGCTGCATTTGAGTACTTAACCCAGCATAGTGTGAATCATAGTCCAGCAGTCAGGTCACTTAACCCTCTGTGAGTCTCCATGCACATCCATACAGACAGACAGTGGTTTAGCTTTGCTCTATATATAGATTCTAGTTTATATAGTTTAGTAGTTTAGTGCACATAAGAGGGGACATTCTTTTAATTAACTCAAATTATTTACATTATTTTTTTTATCTACAGCTACAGTAGATTGAAAAACTAAATGTTTCTGCTTCTTTTCAAAGGCTTTTGTAATAGTATGAACTTTTTCGGTTTTTGCTCTCTCCAATTTGCAATTCAGATATTCTTTGTACTGACTATGCTAATAACTGTTCCACATTCAGTTGTATATTTAAATCCATCCTAGCAGTCAATCTAAATTTGTGCAATTTTACCTGAAATGTTGATGCACTCATCCGTCTTTTTAACTGAACGGGTGATCAAATCAAGTCTAGTCATGAATGACACTGCGCTTAGTCACTGAATGAGTCTGCTGGCCTGCGGCAGAATGTGTATGTATGTGTGTATAAAAAATGCAGCGGTTTTACCTGCACATCCGCTCGACTAAAGCAAACGAAAATGTTATCAGTGATCCTTGCGTGGGGGGCTTTTACTGCATCACCCCTACACATAGTCCTGAGGTCTCGCTGAATCAGAATGTCAGTCAGGATGACAGAGGCATTCACATTTACATGCAGCGAGGCCGGCATCCATAGAGAGCTGAGTCACGATTACATGCCCCTGAAGAGGTATTGTTCATTCTGTCTGGATGAAAAAACATCTCTCAAGGGATTTGACCTTAGCTGCTGACAAAGTCTCTGACTTTTGCATCATATTGTCTGTTAACACATCAGATATTGCTCGCTTGTACAGCATTACAATATTAAAGACGAGCGCTCCATAGCAACAATGTTGTGAAAGTGCAACACTATGATCTGTAACACAAATGTCTGCTGATGTTTTAAAACTGTAGCATCTCAACTGGCAGTAGATAATGAAACAAATTTGTAGGAGTAGAATTAAAATGCATTGTTGTCACGAGCTTTGTGTATATCATTCTCTGCCCCTGAATTGTGCTTCTCATTACTTTAAAATGTCTCTTTGATTCACTTGTTTATTGATAATAAATAAATAAATAAAATTCATCGTAGCACTTCCCAATTGAGGTACAAGGAAGAAATGCAAGCAAAAGGGACAAGAAAACTGAGATAAACATGACTTTAGAGAAGTTGGACGTCCTTGCCTCTGACCTGAGACTTGAAGCTGTGTCAGTTTCTGATGACGACAGCACAGCTGGATCAGCTCACTCTGCAGGTGCAACTACTGCCAACACAGCGGTGTAGTGACGTCCTCCAGCATGACTGAAGTGAGCATGAAATATCTCAGACAATTTCCCATAATACGAACAATGTCACAAGTATTTGCACATTCATATTTGTTACACTATCATCAGCTGGTCCTGGGTGTTAACACAGAACCTGGCTCCATGGTGATGACTCCGCGGCTGAAGGATGTAGTTAGGGTCGAGATATCACAGAGGACCAGAGAGTGGTGGACAGCTTTGTGGATTGGTGTCAGCACAACCATCTCCAGTCTGTGGTCTGTGGTGGCTGTTTCATCTTCTATGCTGTGATCTGCTGGACCAGCAACATGAAGGTGGCAGACACAAACAGGCTAGATAAGCTAATCAGGAGGGCAGACTGTGGTGTGGCTGTGGAGCTGGACCCTCTACATGTTGTGGCAGAGAGGAGGATGCTATCCAAACTCCTCTCAATCCTGGACAATCCTTCACACCCACTACATAGTGTCCTGACTGAACAGAGGAGCACGTGCAGCCATAGACTGATCAACGTCAAATGCTCCACGGAACGCCACAGCAGATCCTGTGTTTGCCCCTGATATAAAAATGTAGTCGTATACTATGGTATGAGATTGATCCACTAACTAACAGACTTCCAATAGAGGGGTCATGTGATAGAAAAGTAACCTCCTAACTCACATGAAGGCAGATCTCAGGAAGAGACAATAACTAGGGTAATGGAAAGGACTCAGGACTCATCTCTCTGTGCCACACCTGTCCATTATGAGTCCTCAGGTGTGTTAGGTGTGACTTATAACACAGCTGTTTCCCATGATCACAACAGTTCACTAGTAAACTGTATAGTACGTGTAAAGAAAACAGTTTCTACAGTACCAGTTGACAAATTAGATGCCATTGCAAAGAAGGATGAAGTATACTAAAATAGAACAGCATGTCATGAGTATAATAAATCAAAAAAATACTGGTCATATATTTTGAGCAAAAAGAAGATAGATGTGTCTTATGACTGAATATAGACATTAGTTAAACACATTGTGAAGTTTGGAGAGGAAAAAGAGGACGGGGTTGTGTTGATTTAAGGCCTCAGTGTGTTAAATGGTTGGAAAGCAGGTGGACTGAAAATGTAGTTGCAGTGTAGTACAGTAGCAGTAGCTGTTATGGAGAAGCAGAGACTGAAGCCTGTTCTTACTCCCTGCAGGAATTGCACAAACATCTTATTTTTTTTATTCATTGCAAATGGCAGTAACAATATAATAGTTTCCTCAAATTCTGGCTAACATCACTTACCTGAGCCAAAAGTTACTAATCCTTGATTAGAATCCAAATAATTACGTTTAATTATGTTTTATTGTTGAACTTATAGCAGATTTTGCCCAGTTCAGTTTTTTTGATGTGGTTTTACCTGCGTGTCTGCATTAAAGTTCTGTTACCTGCACTGTATACTGCTTCTACAGTCCTAACAGCTGCAGCAAAAGCTGTCCGCTACTTCAACTTAGTGGAACCAGTCCAATTTTAAAACACTGCACATTTCTCTCATACACTACATTTTAGTGGCTATACCGCAGACGTAAATCAGAACAGCACAGTAGCTGGCACACTCGTTCTAATGTTGCCCGATTACCATTTCTCTGCCTGCTTGTCTGCTGATTGCAGATGTAATGGCCTTCAAGTGAGAAACTAACATGCTGATATGAATCAAGATATCAATGCTGCAAGAGGAAACATTACTCACTGCCGAGCAAGGAGTGATGGCTTTGCTCATTGCTGTAGAATTGTGGCTTATGGGAATGACGTGTCAGGCAGGTGCTCAGAGGCCTGTCCCACGTGGTCTGTGGTTGATTGTCAGCTTGGAGTGCTCACCTGTGCAGTCTCTGGTGGATAAGCATACCGAGTGCTGTCTGTCTTGACCTTTGTAGAGTAATAAGGGGCTGAGCTCACCAAAAAGAGCTGAGTGCTCCTGCTCGACGATGTTGCACTGGAGCCCACCTCAAAAGGCAGAAATCCAGTTTTGAATTCAGTGTGTGCTGCCAGTAGGATTGTTAATAGCAAACATGTACTTATGATCAATGTTGTTTAAAGACAATTTTTACTTGCATCAAACAAATAACAGATAGACAAATTAACTGTTCTATAGTTAGTGTTAAGATGATTTCCTGTGTGAATTAGAATTTATCTTACCAATCAAAAGACGTCATGAAAGAAAGAGAAAAATGACAGATTTTTGGAAAAGAGACAAAGACTCTGCAGAGAAATGTCTTTTCTGACTCTGCTCTGACAGCTGTGACCCCTCCAGTACTGCATGAGCTTAATCAGTGTGTTTAACACTCACTCAGTCTATCACTCTGACCTTCTCGTAGAACATCTGACAAACCAAACAGCTAAATTGGAGCAGACACTGAACTTGGAATTTTCATTTTTGGAGAGATAGTATGAATGGCACTTGTTAAAGCTGCTCAAAAGACATTTGAAATTACGTGTATTTTTTTTTTTTTTTTTATTTCTGCCGCAACCACTCTCTAACCAAAATGTCCAGTCTGTTTGGCAAACCACAGTATGATTGGCACATGTTCTGAGGGCATGACAAATATGTCAGCAGCATTACAAGTGAAATTATAAGGCATGAACGTCGTGTTAGAAGAGCAAACAGGATTTTGAGACTATTTCTTCCTGCAAGTAAGAAGGAATGATTTTCAAAATCCGAAAACTACTGCAGGGGCAATAAATCCTAAATTTCCTACATCTATGCTATGTCCATTGTAACAAATTATAATTTTTAAACCTTTATACTAAGTCGTCTCCGGGCATCTGCTGGATTCTTTCCAAATGATATTTCATTGCAGTTGTACAATGATAACTATAGGGATATCTATCCATCTTCTAAATCCCACCTTAACCTTAACTGTTCAGTTTCTTTTCTTTACATTAACCTAAACCCAACTAATTACGTGTCTGACCTCAAACTGAACTTCAGTAATGACTGAAACAATTAGTTGCTTTCTCTCATTATGTTTTAAGAGTCTTGCCCAGGTTTCCTCTGAGAATCTGAAGAAGTGTGCTGAGTTAATTGCTCCTGCATGAAGACATGATGGGTTAATCACAGCAGGTGATTAAAGCAGAACATAATCTTGTTTAACTGCTAGATTTCTTTGGTTCGCTGCGATCAAATTGCTTCCAATTCAACAAAATTAATGTGTTTTGTTCCAGTCAGTAAAACTGCTCTGGGGATAGTATACACACTGAATAATAAAAGAAAATGGTAAAGTAAGATTACTGTAAAGTAACCTAAACCAAAAAGAAGGATTCTATACCATCTTCTGTCCGTTTATGGAAATATGCAATTTATGAGCTTAATGTATGTACTGTAAATTACATATATGTTAGACTACATGTCTTTCTGTTATGCTTATTAGCGTTGCATTCTCAAACCAGAGGTGTCTTAATGGTCAATAAATCCAACGACTTCTATTGTTCTATAATTTCACATTACAGACACCTTTGACAAACTGTTGTAACAAAGGCTGATTTAAATTTCGATCTATGTGCAGTAAATACAAAAGAGGTTTTCACTGGTAGGATACAAAAGTACAAAACTAAATGTTTTGGAGACTGACTTCCAGGACTTCAGCATGGATTTATGCTATGCGGTGTCTGTGTTGCTATCTGGAATACAAAACTTTACAAGGTGTCCTTCTTTTCTCCTTAAGTATAATTTTAACTCCCTAGCTGGTGCTTATGTAAAGTTTAGATGAGAACTAGAGTCAAGAGAGTTCTTATATTTGAGTTAATTTACTAAGAACATATTTTTCTGAAATATGTGCTTCTATTTACACATTTACATTTACAGTTGACCAATTTCACCATTCTATTGAAGGACTGACTTATCGAAACAGACAACCATTCACACCTATTGGCAATTTAGAGTCACCAGTTAACCTAACTGTATGTTTTTGAATGGTGGGAGGTAGCTGGAGTAGCCAGGAAAAAAAAAAACATGCAGACACAGGGAGAACATGCAAACTCCACACAGAAAAGCACCCGCCCAACCCTGGACTGGAGCCCTAGTTCTTCTAGCTGTGAGGTGAGTGTTAACCACATCACCATTACTCCAGTCTAAGTGTTCCTTGTTTCTGATCAGGTTTCTGGTCAATACAGTCACATGAGAGTTAGTAACAAGTACATGTTGCTCATGAACTTCATGAAATGTGGACAGTAAAGTAAAGAACTGCTGAATAAATCCATCAATAAGAGTGTTTCTACCACCACATTACACTTCTTTCTAGTAACAAGCTAACTGCTTGTCTGAGGTGGACAGAATATCGTCGTGGGCATTTTTCTTCCCATGTCTGTTGTTTGTCTACAAATGTGTGACTGGGTGGAAAGCTGAATGTGATAGCCAGTCAGCCGGGGTTGTTGACCTTGGAGGACTACCTCCTGGCAACAGATCTGCTTCCTGCATTGATTTTTATTTTCATGGCTGGGTTATTTGGGTTTCTGCCCTCGGGTTGCAGCTCGGCTGCCACCAAGGTTAGCTGGGGAAACAAGGAATCTGTTTTTGTCTCCATCAGTTTCACACTGTAAGTAGATATAAATATGTTGTCTGAATCTTCTTATCTGCCTGCTGCATCTGCTGTTACCTCCAGGAGCTGTATACTGACTTCCTTTCAATTTTTTAAATGTATTTTTTATGTCATTATGTGATAGGTCTATTATTAAACAACATTATGTGATAAAGTTATAACCACTAGTAATAACAGCATTTTCAAAATGCAGTACTGACTGTAGCATGCTAAAAATTGGTCAAAGATATTTGCAACAGCCTTGGTGAACAGGTGAATGTGCATTTTAAGCTTGCGAGACAAAAATGCACTGGCAATAAAACCCTGTGATAAACACCAAGAATGTAAACAGCTGGATTTGATTTCAAGGCTCCGGGCAATGCAAACCAGCTGGACATACTTGTCTTGCAGCGGAAAAGATGACCTACCTTTGACCTACTTCCACCAGGGCTCACCAGCATCAGCTACAACAGTCAAGATGTCCCCATCCCCCATACAGCTCCTGTCCACGGTGCTCTGTCCAGTTAGGTTTAACCTCCATTTTCCACCTGAATAAAAGCTGCCTGGGGCCTGGAGAATGGGGCTAAGAAAAGATCAAAGAACACGCCATGACACCACACAGATTGATCACAGAAAGAAAGACGCTTAAAATGAGTTTCTGGTTGTTATGTTTTTCATACACCTCAAGATATTTTGTCTGTGTCTGTAGAGAGGTACAGCTCTAGTTTCTGTTTTGAAATATAAACTGAAGATTAACAAAGACTGACTTTAAAGAACCACAATTTCAAATACTGAAAGGCATAAAATACACCCATCTGTATTAGCACTTTGAAAGAGACAGGGTATTGGGCTACATGCCATGTCGAATTTTCTCTTCACTCTCTCTGTTGTAATCAGTCTGCTTGTACTGGTACATTTAGCTTCAAAAATCACTTATTGATCAGTGTTCTCTTTTGTAACAGAGCCAGTCAAAACACTAGCCAAAGGACACAATCAATAGTTTTTACCCTATTTACTATTGTAAACTCAAGTTTCACTTTGGCTTACAATTTCCCTTTTTAACAATAATATATCCCATCATCATTAAATTTGTATCCAGTTTACCCAAATTAGTGGGATGAGGGACATTGCTGACTGAAGCACAACAGCAAATTATGTTGCTTCAATAATTAACAAGGGTCTAAACCTTCAGTATTTCACTCCAACAGCTCCTTTGTAAAGTGCCACTCTTCAAGCTGTCTCAACTGAAGGTACTGCTCACATCTGTATTCTCATGTAAGGATATGCCTGCACACATGCTGCTGTTGTCTTCTTTGTCAATAAAGATAAATATTGACAATATAAATAATATAAATAAATTAATGCAGCAATTGATAAAAACATAACATGCATCCATGTATGTTTTCTTAAACTTGGGACATGGTTTTCACTCTGTTGTTGGCATTTAGAGTTTGGCTTGAGACACTCCTGAGAGACAGTAGTTGAGCTGGATCAGTTTTGTGATGCTCTTTAGAGGAGGGAGGCGCGCCCGCGTGGCTGTGGCTACAATTGGAGCTCGGCCCTACTGCTTTAGAGGGGGATCAAGCTTGCATCACAGAGGTTCACTGACTCGGCAGTATTAAATAAACATGCTGCCACCTAGTGGATATTAATTTGCATGCACAGTTGAAATGTCAATAGCTTTAGAAATCATACATTTTCAAAATAATGTAATTTAACAACACCAAAGTGCACAGGTCCTGTGTATGGCTACAACTTTCCAATAATAATCCATACTTCCTAAAGGGGTTATTCTTATTTCTTTTTAATAAGAATTAGAAAAGCTAAAAACATTAACTAATTCTTCATAGATCCTCAATTAATGAATAGAATTAAAAATAATTAATTAAATTTGTTTTTGTATGCTTTGTCTTGCTGTTTCTACATACTTAAATAGTTTTAGAATATAAAATTAAGAAAATAAAAACATAGCTGCTATGGCACTGTGACAGCACCATTTCCTCACGGGGAGTCATTGAACCCCTCTCCCCGGCCACCCAGCCAAAACCTCATGCTTCTGCTCTGTAAATGTTTCTACATCTGCCACTAGAAATCACCTGCTGCACAGTGTGACCTTGTTTTGTCATTCTGTGTCTCAAAATCTAACACATACATGTGTGCTATACGACATAAAACATAAATGACATTTTTCTCAAGTTTACTGATGTGTGATCAGATCAGTGATGAATGATTAGTTTCCTATTGCTTGAGTAAAGCAATGAAATTCTTCCCCATTGTTAGTGTTGTTTAGATTGTCACAGAGCTTTGGCAACTGACCTGCTGATTATGTTGTTTTGTGATGCTAGCTGCTATGTTAAATTACATGCAGGCCTAACTTTTTTTTAAAAATTTGACTTAGTCAGTTAAGATATTTTGTATATTTAGTCAGTGTGGATTTGTCATGAACACATTGGATTCCAGCTCAATCTACACTTTTTGGACTGTGTAATTATAATTCTCAACTCAGTATGAATTTGACATCTCAGTCTTACTCAATGGATTAGAGCACAAATTGCTTACCTGTTAATACATGCTACTCTCATATTATTATTCCTTTAAATTAATAAAAATTCTTCTTCTGTTCCTCTTGATAATTCAATTTTATTTCAAAATGTGGAACTATTCAAATAAGACTCATACTGATGGCAGCTGGTGAAATAATTTTTTTGGGGGGCGCCGTTTTGCAAGTCAGTTTTCAGAAGCACTCTAACCACATATCACCACTAGTATAAACCAAAACACCATTATCGTGCATCATCAGGCTTTAAAAGATTAAATTAATGTGAAAATACACAGTCTGTGTTTTCAGTCATTTACTATTTATAAGTAAATTTCACCCATCTCTCCTTCAACTGAGTGTTCACTTTCATCGTGACCAAGCAACACAAGCTCAAACTCACCACAGAATATAATGCAGTCTGTTATCTTAGACAAAATGTGTGGGTTTTTGTCCCCCTCCTCATTATATCATCTCA
>JAUBNQ010000001.1:19568671-19589416 GCA_032353495.1 Ctenopoma kingsleyae | reverse complement strand
TACCCCATATGATAATTTTCCCCAAATATCAGATTTTTCCTGTTACTAAAACGTAATTTGAGCCTGAAAGGGTTAATTCAATTTGTATTCCATCCAGTAATTTACTATTGCCACTCACAGTGTGCTAAATTCATATAATTTATTTATTTTTTTTTATAATTTCTGATACTTTTGACTTAGTAATCTCCTGTTATAGGGGACAGCTTGTTGGTGCCCTGTTAGCCTTGTATACCCGCTTAGCCATTAGTCACCCAAAACCAAGGCAGCTACTGATGTGTTTTATGTTAGCTGCCATTAGGGTGTCTCCACTAGAGAATATAGTTTGTAAGTTAGAGCAGTTCATCTCTCCTAATCTTGTTAATGTTACCGTTTAGCAAAATCCAAACCTAGTACAGTTTCTAGATTTAGCAATTGTCAGAGTAGCAACTTTGGCGTAATGAGCAAACCCAAGGACTGCAACTTCTACGTCGATCACTTTACTCACACTCGCCCAAAAAGCATTTTTCCTTATAAGGAGCAGTTATAAAACAGTGAATATGTTTTATAATACTTAGGTGTCAAACTATGCAAAAATTGCTCTATTTAGAATTTGGTACAGTAACAGTTGTTATGTCTGAGAGAGCTGTAGGATTATTTTATCTTATCCCCATTCGTGTGCAGGTTCATGAAAAACACTGCTGTGAACAAATCAGCATCTTAACAATCTTAATTTAATAGTAGTAAGTAGTTTGACAGTAGTTTTGGGACATTTGAGTAAAAATCATAGACGGTGTCACCAAAGAAAAATTAATGGTATTGCCAAAGTCAGGAAACATCCTCAAGGCACCATGAACACCTGTACAAAATTATGAGTAAATCCATCGAGTAAATGATGAGTTTTTCTGAGAGTTGGCAGTAAATGAAAAGTCAGCAAATGGCATGGCAATCTATATGATGCTTTGGCGAAACCTTATCCTGAGGGACTCTCCAGGCATCCGTCCACTGTTTTCATCCTTCTCTCCTGGCTGATTTCTCCACCACCACCAGACCCCGGGGGTTTCATCTATAACCCGTCCTTGCTCATCAATATTTTTCAATGCATTTTCTTGTCTGGGGTCTATCCGCCAAATATCGCTTATGTTCAACATTAATCTTTTGCATAAATACTCCTTTGATCTGTCCTCAGTGAACTAATAGCTGTCGAAAAGTCTGGTGGTGAAAGAAAAGTCAGTTCAATAGTAGAATGCATCCCCTGCGGACCACGAATGTCTGCACAAAGTTTCTCTTTTTCACATTAAGCCGTGTAAGCATGCATATGCTGCATCTCTGAAAACATGGCTTGTTTATATTCAGGTGTCTTCATGACTCGTACCCCCCAGGGCAGCATGGACTCTCTCTGTCGTTAAGATGGCGTAACACATCATCCAATCACACAATCCTCTTCCCCCACATACCCTCTGGCCTTAGCTAGTACCACAGTATTATCAGAGGAGTAAAACAGTCATTTATACAAACATACACACATACTGTACATAAACACACACTTGCACCACCTCACCCATATATTTGCTTCAGGGCCATTCCAGGAATGTCAAAGATGGTTTCACCCTTTGTATCTCTTCTCTTTCACCAAAGCTGAATGATGGTGGCCTGCGTGGTTTGAGATTATCATGGCCTAGAAACCCATTCTGAGTGACTGAAATGTAATAAGGCCATCTAGCCTCTGAGGGTAGAACATCATGCCAGCACAAAATGGTGGTAAAATCCTACGCTGGTGGCTGTCACTACCAGAATGTGAATTTTAAATTGGTACAAACAACCTGAAAGATGTGGTTAGAATTTAAAACAGAAGAGAAACAGACATTATACATTAGCTTGGAAAGTCTCAGATTCACTGGCTCATTTAATTTCAGTTTAAACTCAGTATTGCAAGGCTTGCTCTACTTAAAAGGTACTATCCACTTACTCCAGTAGAGTAAGCATATTGTTTCTATCTAATTGACACTAAGCTCATGGCTATTACCATGTCAACACTGGATTACTGCTGCCTTTGAGCCCGTGGAGTGGTTGACTTGGCCCACATTCAGCCCCTGTTTTCCTTTCCACTCTGTCGTCTGCTGCTCACACACATATAGGCACACAGGCTCACACGCTCATAGTGCCACATGTGCACACAGACGCATACAACACAGAAGCACACACGTACACACACACACACACCAAGTCTTTCTTTCCATTCTTGTTTCTCCCTCTTCTCTCTTACATGCACAGACTATGTTCCAGCATTAGGCGACTTCCAAGGCCAATTTCACCGTCACTGAAAGACTTTCTCTCCAAGAAACCCCTTTGGTTCACAGGCTAGACCGACTAGCGATTGGCCGGTCAGAGGCTAGTCTAGTTGGTGATTGGCCAGCAAAGGCACCTGGTGCACAGTGACAGTAATTAGCACACACCAACCATTAACAAACACAGATTTGACATGAACCTGGATGGCATGCTGCCATCACCCTGGCATGTGGATGTATGTGTGTGAAGAGAGGTATTCCCCTGTGTGTGTCTGAGTAGGTCCCATTTTAGTAGTTTGTGTTTGTCTGTATTCAAGACTTGGCATGTGTGAATGTGTTTGTTACTGGTGCTTGCATGAGTGTGTACATCTTATGTCCCTGTTTGTGCATTTATCCAACCTGCTTTTAAGTGTATGTGCATGCACAAGAGTGTGTCAGTGCATGTGTTTGTGTGTTTGTGTTCAGCCTCATTTCCTCTGAGCCTGCTGGTCAATTTTGGCATTTGGAGAGAAAGACGCTGTGCATTCCCCACGGCTTCTTTGCTTCCAGCACTGAATTAGAGATAGGGCTATGATATGTGGAAATGATTTTATAAACGCCACCAATCTCAGTTTCCCTCCCTCTCTTCCTTTCACTCTCTTTCTCTCTGTCTCTCTCAGTTACCCCCCCACACACACACCCCCCCCTCCTGGGTTGGTGAATCCGCCCTGCTGTGTGCGCTTAATGAAAGATAAGAAGGGTCCTCCACCACTGACACTGAGCCATGGACCCTCAGAGGACTGTGCTAATCTGCTTGGCTTCTAATGGGGGCCACTTTGTGTCTGCCGAGGATCATTTCATATCAAACAAATTGTGTCCTGTGAAACCCATTACATTTTGGGCCCTTTGGAGATGCTTCGCCCTTAGCTGACACATAGAGGACATTATCGGCGTGACTTTTGAAGCTGTAAATACAGTGCTATGAAAAAGTATTTTCACCCTTCCTTTTTTTTTTTTTTTTTTGCATATTTGTCAAATTCAGTGATTGAGCTCGTCAAACAAATTTTTCATTTCATTTTAACGATAACTTAAGTAAACATAAAATGATAATTTTTAAATTATGATTTCATTTATTAAGGGAAAAAATCTGTCCAAACCTGTCTGACCCTATGTGAAAAGTAATTCCCTCCCCTTGCTAAATCATGAATGAACTGTGATTACACATTTTTTTAAAAGCTAAGTTAATTTTCACTTGCCACACCCAGACCAGATTATTACCAGACCTGTTGAATCAATAAATTACCTAAATCGAAGCTGTCTGACAAAGTGAAGCACGCTATAGGACAGGGGTAGGCAATCCTGGTCCTAGAGAGCCGCAGCCCTGCTTGTTTTCCAATCATCCCTGCACTTACAGCTTCTGATTGGCTGAACACGCCTGATCCAGGTAATCAACAGTTCCTGCTGTTGATCAACAGCTGTAAGTTCAGGGATGGTTGGAAGACAAGCAGGACTGCGACCAGGGTTGCCTACCCCTGCTATAGGATCTTAAAAAGCAACACATCATGCTGCCATCCTGTCTGGAAAGTGTTATAAAGCCATTTCTGAGGCTTTGGGACTCCAGTAAACCACAGTGAGAACCATTATCCACAAATGGAGAAAACTTGGTGGTGAAGCTAACACAGCATTTCATAAAAAGAAAATCATAGCAAGAGTCAAACATGGTGGTGGTTGTGTGATGGTCAAAGTCTGGACTTAAATCTGATTGAAAGATTGTGGCATGAGGTTAAACATTCATGCTCAAAAACTCTCCAGTATGGCTGAATTAAAATCATTTTGCAAAGAAGAGTGGCCTAAAAAGCTAGGCCAGATTTGGAAAATCGTTTTCCTTAAAAAATGAAATGATCATTTAAAAACAGCGTTTTGTATTTGCTCGGGTTATCTTTGTGTAATATTAACATATTTAATGAGCTGAATCATTGTGTGACAAATATTGAAAAAAAAACAGGAAGAGGGAAAATACAGCACTCTATATATTAAGATCGTTTTACATGAGCATCTCTTTTGTAGTCACTGATGGGCTTTGCAGAACTTTAAAACCTACCCACTGTATCATTAAAGGAGATAGCAAGGGTTGGCGTTCAAACGATGAATTAGAGAAGGATACGGATGCAGAAAATAGAAGATGGAGAGACAAGAGAGAGAACAATAAAGGGTTAATGGATTCACATTCTCATTTTACATGAATTCAGTTTCGTAATTGTCTCTCTACATGCAGTCTTGCAGCATATGCCATCAACATCAAGAAATGCAAATAATGTCTCACAGGTTTAAATATATCTTTATTTACATGTGATGATGGTCTTGTGATTATGTAATGAAAAGGTGCTGATGAGTTATTTTAGATAGAGAATATAGTTAAAAGTGATATAAAACAACCAGCATGAGGAGGTGTGAAAACACCATCACAGACAACATGTTCCTAATACATCTCCACTCACCCTGCAAAACACAACTGCCATAGTAAGCAGCAGCAGCTGCGACACATGTATAGTAAATTTCTATTTGTATTGACAATAGTTTAATCTGCTGGGACAGTGTTGCCCCTTGTGCAGGTCATCACTCTTAATGTTTATGTTATGTCTCTCCGCACGCATGTGTGTGTGTGTGTGTGTGTTTCTGTGCACATTTTCCAGAGTGTGTTTTTATGTGTGCTTGTGTCTCTATGTGTATGTCATCAGTTCTGCAGGGGGGAAAACGGGGAGGGAGAAAGTAGAAAATGATCCGGGGCCGATACATATGAAACAGGAGGGCTCATACATAAACATAGCTCCAAGGCCCTGGGGCCAGGCAATCTACGAGGCAAATTGCTCACCAGTCAGCCATGGAGGCCGCACTGTTTACTATGCATGAGGTCTTGTGACATGCTTTAAAGCCGCCCCTAAAACAGGATCACTGGACAAAGGTAGTGAGGAGTTGGTATTTTCTATTGTTATGGTATTTTTTTCCTGTGAAAAATATATAGATGAACAGATCATAATTTCATTCTGTAGAGCTGTTGTATAGTAGATGCTGCATGAAAAGCAAAATACAAGTGTAAGGGCGTGCCTGCCTGTCTGCCTGAGTGTTACAGTGCATTCATTTGTATTGTATTGAGTGAAAAGCAGCATTGATGTCCACTGATGTCTATCAGGCTATTTTTGGGGGAATTTAGTCTTTATTGACGGTAGATAGTAAAGCCAGTAAACACGGGAAGAGAGAGACGACATGCAACAAAGGTCCCTGGGCGGATGTGTGAGGATATTGCAGTTACATGGCAGGCATCTTAACCATTAGGATACTAGGACACCTCATTCAAAGCTGTTTTTGTGACAGACAGCTTGGACAAATGTATGGTACACGAATGTATGTATGTATGCAAAACCACAATATCTGTGAAAGCAACTGTGGTTGCAGGCTTTAATGTGTGAAATATACATTTAATGCTGCTTTAATGCTAATGGGCACAATGTAATTAAAATAGCTCCAGTCAAATCTTGAACAGTGGAAATCCTGTAGAAAACATGACTGAAGGACATTTATGTTTCTTCCATGGATACATTTGAGGGTCACAGTTTTCTCATCGGTCGACACAATTCTCGTGTTTTTCCACTGCTGCTGTTTTTAGTCCCTTCAGTGGAGCAGAAGCCTGAGTGACAAATAAGTCACATGCATCATGTACATCATGATTTATTCATTAAACCTGTTTTTCAACTTTTCATTTTTAGATTTTTTTATTTCGACTTTATTTCAATTTTCCCCTCACATGTTCCCATGCACAAATTGAAAATGCTCATTTTGTGTTTTGAATAAAACACATTTAAAGTGATATCCTTTCTGTTAGGATTAGTCTTTCATTTTTTAATTGTCATGAGATAATACAAACCAGATAAAATACATGGTTTCTTCCTAAAGCACTATTTTGGGGAGCAAACAAAGTCAGCATTTGTAACCTTGGTATGCCTCACGTTCAAGCAAGTGGTGATTTTGTAAGAATGATAGATGTTTTGGAATGAAACTTTTCAAACACATGAAAGACAAACTCTTTGAGGCTGTATTTAATACCCCATCATTACATGTGAACATGAATAAATAGAGCTGAGCAGGACTGAATAACATGACCAAACGGGAAGAGATGTTAACATGTAAACAAGCAACCAGGACCACAGCTGCTTCAGCCTGCATTTACCAGACCAGTATTCCAGGGGGAGCCCTCCTCAATTCAATTTCAATCTGCTCGACCCCCAGGGTCCAAGTTCAAGTTCAAAGTCAGGCAACCATGGCACCAACGGGAGAATTGCCCACCCACGAGTTCCAGTCCAGTGTGAACTATTACAACTATAGATGAGATCCGGACAAACCCAATACTAGAGCTATTCAAATGTCTTTTACAAGAATGTCTTTCCGTGTGTGTGTGTGTGTGTGTGTAAGGTGGTTGTGGGAGACTACTGTCACATTACAAACACCTTTGCTGCCTCTCTCTCTCTTTCTCTATCTATCTGTCTTTCTCTCTCTCTCAGGCTATAATTATGCTAATAGTATGTATATAGCTGTGGCCCCAGAGGCTTGGGGCGTATTGAAGGCTCTCAGGTCTTTCTCTCCTGTATTAGGGTGCTATTGAAAAGCGGACGGCGGGTGAGAAGGGGGGCAGGATAGAGAGATAGCGCGGTGTGGCAAATGGGACATGACCACCGTGCTCTCTGTCATGACGCCGCCCATTGTTTGGCCAAAGAAAAGGGCCTCCGTCGCCAGTGGGACAATAATAAAGGAGCAAGAATAGGCTGTGCATATTAAACAACACAGCGGACTGTGCAGATCAACCTGCATGGGTACGATGAAGGGGGAAGAGGAGGAAAAGAGAGCGAGGGAGGCGGGTGTTAAAGTAGTGAGAGGGAGTGGTAGAGAGAAAAGGGTAGATGATGTGAAAAAGGCACAAAAAGAGGCCGTACCACAGGGATAACTGTAAAAACAAAATTGTTTTGTTTCTTTAAAGAGATGACACCTGTTAATGTCATAGATTAGCTTACAAAAGAAAGCCACGTCGGGGCTGGGGGCTGTTACACTCGCTACTCTGATTCAGTGCAATTTCTCACTGAAGGTTTCGTACATTAGAATTCTTTTATTTAAAAACAATTACACCTGTTTCTAGCTTCACTTAACCCAATAATGTTCTTTTGGGAGTTTTTGAGACCAAGCGTCCTCTTTATCATCATTGCATTCCTTTATCATCTTGAGCTTGATCATGATTTTCCTAATTTTATAAGAATTGCTTATAAGCTTGGCTTTAATTCTGTTTTATTGTTTTAATGGCATGTTTCAGATGTCTGTTAAAAAGATGCTTTATGTCTGCTGTAAATTGTGATTAGTTAAAATGGACTTCAGATCTGTGAGTGGTGTTGACAGTACTTTTTATGTAGCACAACAGCGTCCAAATCCCAAATAAGTAAATTTGGATTTTTTTATATAGAAGTTTCATAGAAGTATTTTTTCTTGAATTTAAATTTGTATATTTTGCATATACTGTACTTACACCACAGTGATGGGCATCTGCAATTACTATTACTATTACTTATACATAGACAATAAAGACATCTAATAACAGTTTGCTCATATGGAGGACTGAATATTTATTTCTGTAATTTGGCTTTTTGCTGCATATACATATAAACTAATATTAAAAAAATAAAATAACTTCTTTTTCATCAAATATGCAAACTCAGTTTAAGACAAAGACAAGAACAGCTGCTATTCATTTGGCTTCGATAGTGTCAGAAGAAAAAGGGAAAAAAGTAATATATTTCATGCCTAAATTGATGTTTCAGGCAATAATTATTATTTTCCCATTTTCCAGACTCAAACAATGTTTAACAAAATACAGTGTACACGATATAAACAAAATACAAAGTTTAAAATTTGAGTACTTCATTAGTAATTAGTAACTTAGTAGTTTTAAGATTTTTTTAACAAAGAATAATGTTCTAGCATTCAAAGAACATTTGACTACATAATTTTGCCAGCATGACGGCTTCTTTTTGTCTTCATTATTTTAGAATTTTCTTTGCTTTTTTTAGATCAGTGCAAGTAATGACAGGAATTGAGAGGAGACAGAGATGCACAATGACATGCAGCAAAGGTCCCTGGCCAGACACCAGCTGGAGATGTTGTGGTTCATGGCTGGTGCCTTAAAATCCCAGGGCACCAAGGTCACCGCCAACAGTCATTTAGAGCCTATGCTGTTTGGACTTGCCTGTCCTGCTACTGTTACAACCATGTCTGGACTAGCCAAGGCCACTTGACTGGTAACGTTTGATCTGAAAAAGTCTTGTGGTTTTGTGAAATGGAATTCATTAAAAGTCCTAAAAACAGACATATTAAATAAACATTTTAGAAATGTTGCCACATCTGGTTAAATAAATAGAATGAACTGCACAGCATACTGGTGAATAAGGTTGTGTTCCAGTTTGAACTGTTACAAATGTCAGTCAGCGTGATTGTGAATAAGTTTTTCCAAGTACTTGAGCCGAATCCTGAAGTTCCAGTTTGACTCTGGCTCTCTATGCCCATCTTCTCACACGCTCTTCCTCTACAAACAAAGATGCTAGACATCAAATAGCCTAACACCTCTGCCTAGCAGTGTGCAGTGTAAGAATCCGCATCCTGTCTGTGTGCCCACCCCACCCCCTGCTCTCTTCTATCCCTGCCTGAGTATGTTGAGAGGTGTCAACAGTAGAGGCGTGGGTGTGGGAGGCTCTACCATGGTTCACGGCTATCGCATGTGCCTCGGTGGCTATGCAGCGTAGCTGCCATCTGTCCGCATGTCACACAGTGCGCTGCTCTCACACTTTCTCTGCTGATCTCTACTTCGCTCTCTTTCTGCACATCTTTCACAGCTCTTCTCTCATTCTCCCATACCTTCATACTTTATCTTTCTTCCTGTCCTCTCTTCATTCTTTCTCATCTTCCACCTTGATGGTAACTGTTGGAGCAAGAGGTTATCTATTCATTAAAAAGAGACAGAGAGCTGCAGGTACCTCTTGACTTGGAGAGCATGAGGAAGTCTGCAAGCACCTGGAAAGGTTTTTGTAACTTCAAATGAATTATGATGATTGGAAACCCTAACCATGGCATTGATCTCAACACAATATGTTACTACATCTCGTGTTGTGTTGTTTTGTGTTCGAAATTGATCAAATAGAGAGATGTTTGAAATGAGATGTGAGAAAGAAGAGGAGACACAGCAGCACCTCTTACAAACCAGTGAGTGGCAGTGTGCCACAGTTAGAGTAGACCTTCTCTAAGTATTATGTGGTACATGTATAAATATGGATGAACGAGTGAGTGAGACATGTGTCTACATCTGTGTAGCTGCTGCTTGTATCTTTTTTAAACATACTGGTTTGTTTGTGTGTGTGTGTGTGTGTGTGTTTGTGCGTGTGGGTGTGTGTGAAAGAAGTTGCACAGTGTTTATCCTTTCATGCCTGTGTGTATGTGTTCTGATTTGTGTGAGCATGCATGTATATGTATCTCTGTGCGTCCAGTTGTCAGGCAGACAGGCAGACAGAGTGAAAGCAGTAGCCAACTAACCATAATATTGTCATTAAGGAATTCAGCAGATTAATAGTCTTAAATACCTGGAAATGTTCTAAGATCTAGTGTCTTTAGCTTGTAATTTCCTCTCCGGGTTCTAAGCACTAAACCTGCTGTGTTGTTCTTGGCATTCTTCAGTCGGACCAGAGAGCATTGCACGGACAGTGATACTTTCCTCTGGGATCCATTCTCCTCTCTATTTGATGGAAACCAAAAAAGGGCCTGTGGCCAGGCAGATCCCATTATGTCTCTATGACAGAGCCCAAGAGTGAAAAATGCTCTGTTCTTACCTCGGAGCAGCTTTGGGTCTCAATGAGAAATGACGTGCACCCTGATAAACTGAGAAAGGGCTGATTTGCCTGCCAAATTCAAGTCAGGTTGTTTGTTACCTCTGTAAACAATGTTTCAAAATTATTTTTCTTAGTTGTGAATGATCTAAGCTGTTTTCATACTTCCACCTTTGTTTGAAAGGATATGCACCCCTTCCCCATAAACCTCCTCAAAAGTCACACACAGACACTACCCATTTTATTTTTCGTGATTTGCACTGTTTAGTTGAGTGTTTAGCAAACATCACAGCTGGAGGCGCTAATGCTATTGATCGCTGAGTCCAGAGCTCCTATTTGCTCCCTGTCACATTCCCACCTCATGACCTCATGACTGGATGTATGCATTAAACAGATGTGGCTGGCTACGAGGGGCCTGAAACAGGATAGGACAGATAGCCTCTAGGCTGGTCTTCTCCGGCCTTGAAGGCAGGGGCCTCTCTGTCCAGAGGACAGGATAAACAGGATAGATGTGTGTGTGTGTGTGTGTGTGTGTGAGTAGGTGTGGAAGGGCTGTGTGTTTGTGTGTGTAACAGAGATAGAAAGACAGAAAGAGAAACTCCTTTCCCACATGCAACACGTAAATGTTCCAGCAATTTTCTATGTCAGTGTCATGTGAGAGCAGTGAGCTGATTGTCAGTGTATAATGTTGTGGCAATTTGCTGCCTTAAGGTGTAAAAGCAACAGTATTCCTGAACAAAAACACACAATTTTGTCATGAGTTATACAGTACAAAAAAGTTACAGGACATGACTGCAAATAGCACATTTGGACACATTTATCAATTCTCAACCATTTTTGAACATGCAGTATGCCACAGGTTTTGTGGAAGTGGAAAGGCATGTGAATAAAAAGTAGCTTGTGGGTACTGCTTTTCATCAGATTGTGCCGGCGCTGAAGGTAAAGGTGTCCACCAATAACAGAAACTTTTTGATGGGAGGCCCCAACTTGAAACTAGGCTGCTGAATAACACTCCTCTCCTCTGCCACCTAAGACTCTCTGTCCCTGCCATGTGCCAACTCACACAAAAAAATCTGCCATCTTGCCACCTGCTGAACTGCTGAGATAAATAAATCAACTGAACTTTTTGAACAGCTGAAACTGTCTTGCAGTCTTGCTTCTGGGTGTGGTGATTTTATTACCCATATACAAAACATACCTGTCCTAAATTTTGTTTTCATGGAGAAATACGTTTAATGCAGATTAATTCTACATTTTAGATTTATGTGTGAAACCAGTTTACCTGAATATCTTAAAATGGCAACTTCAGTGATTTTCAGCTTGCCTCCTAGTTTGTGGTTTGCATGTAGAGGAATGGTATTACATGTATTAAAATATATCTTTTCTTTCTGGCTGAAAAATCTCTCCAGATCAAAAGTGTATAAAGTAGATAAACCCAATACACAAATAAAATTGCAAGTATTTGCCCAGAAAAACACTCTATTGCCAGTACAGTTACCTTTTAATTTTTCTACTGAAGTAAAAGTACTACACTGCATTTTAGTACAAAAGTAAATGACTGTGTATTCTGTGTATTAAACAATGTTGAATTTGATAATGTTGATAACATAAATGTAGAAGTCTAGTCCAGATTTGTTTGTGTGTGAAAGTGATAACAGTGTTTTTTTCTGTGAGAATTAAATATGGAACCAAGACAAATAAGTAATACTTGATGACAACAGACTGAAGCTACAGACCAACAAATGCTTTGATGACAAAGTGAGACATTTTGTTTGTGATAGCTGCTCCCATGGAGAGAAGGCCAATGCGGCGCATTGTCCTCTGTGCCTCTGTTAATAGACACATTGTTCCACTAAGTCAAATAAAAGCATTAAACATAATAAGCATAGAAGATTGATAATGTTGCACAATGAGTGCATGTAGATCAGCCACACACTGTGCCCTGCTGCAGGAGGTGTGCTGCTGTACTAGCAAGCAGAGCCGCCATTAGCGAGACTGTCACCGACTCAGATGGCATACTCTAACTAGCCCACAGCCTCAAACCCATCTATTCTCAATATGCCACATTTTTATTCATTTTTTCCCCAAACCTGACACGACAATCTGATGATGAACCAGCCCTATTATTTTTTGTACACCAGCAGGAAGAGATAGATTCCCGAACGGTGTGCCTTCATAGAACCAACATTATCCCTCTATGTCAGAGGTGGGTAATATCCTAGCGGTCTGGGAGTCCAGAGGTGCATACTGAATGATGTCATTAATCCTCCAGGGCAATCTCTTTCGCGCTCTCTCTCTCTTTGTACAACTGGCAATGCTGAAAACAGAGCTACATTTGCATGCTGCATATGTTGCCAGGTGGCTCCGTAGGCTGGGGGTACAAATTAGATTCCCTGACAACAAGGTGTAAAAGAGAAGAGAGGAATAGTCGAAGCTAGCAGTTTGCTTATTTTCTCTCTTTCTTGCTTGTTTTTCCTGCTTTCAACAGTCTTGTTGTTATGCATGCCTGTCACTGTTGTGCAGCATAATCATAAATTAAGGATTATGTTCTCAACAGAAAAATAGCTACTTTGTTAAAACAGCTGAAATGTACCCATTTTTTGTTTGCCTCCAAAAAAAATCAAGTAAAATCTACAGATAAGAGGTCTTATGGTGGGTGGATGGGTGTACAAAGAGTTTGACTTTGTAAGGAAGCCAGGGGACTGAATCCTACTAGTCAACAACGTTTCTCCTTAATGAGCTATTTTTTTTCTTCCAGGTATAAGGATTGTCAAATAACTTGCAGCCCCAACAGGGAAAAGCACATAGGTTATATTTTCAAATGTGGGCAAATGCAACTACCTAAAGTGAGAGGCCACACACAAACACACAGACGATCTGAGGCCTTCACCTTGACACTGGGTAAAGAAGGGGGTGGAAAGGGAAACAAAATAAGTCTGAATGGAAGCTTAAACTTTTCAGACTAAGCTTGAAAGCTGAGAGCTATGTGCCTGTCTGGTCTGTTTCTACCTCAAGGGGTGATGACATTGTCTGTGTTAGTCACCCTGGAACTAGCCTGAATGCTCCAGAATGGCTTTACCATCATTGTTTACCACCGCCTCCTGAACAAACGACAGGAAGGACTGTCTAGGTTGAGGATGACATTAGCATTTCTTATATTCTTCATGTAACCAAGGCCTTGATCTCTTGGGAGACAATGAGTAGGGGCATCAAAGCACAGACAGTGTTCATTTGAGTGTATCAGCACGTTCATGCATGTGTGCTGCCCGAATGAAGAAGAGCTTCTTGCCTCCTTTTTTCCCCAAATTCAACATTACACCATCATTGATCCATCCCTTCAATTAACAGCCAGGTTTGTCCCCAATCAATTCCTATCTTCCTCCTCTGATCCTCTAGCTGTCTCTCTCCCTCCCTCTGCAATCCCCTTTTTTCATTTTTCACATTACCCCATTGTGTCCCTGTTGCCCCCCCTCATACCCTCCTACCTCACACCCTAAGGTCTCAGGGGGTCACTCCCTCCAAGGTGATTCGTAAACAGCAGCTTGCGGAGAAATCAATACTTTATCAACAAGCCACAAGGGGCTTTTGCACTTATCCTATATGATCTTAGTGGTAAAGGCCTCGGAGCATCCATCTCCTCCTCTGGTCCACTCCCTAAGCTCTGTTGCTAAGACAATCAGAAGAAAAAAGAGAGGGATGAAGAGAGGAGGAGGGGCAGAAGGAGTGAAGGAGAGTGGCAAAGGGAGAGGGGATTGTGTGGGGTCTAGGGGCTCACTGTTAGAGGAGGGATTTGCTGCTCTGCTGCTTTTTAGCTTGATCTGCATCTGATTAAGGAGAGAGGGCAGAGTGTTGTCCTTCACCCCCGTGCTCCCCTGTCCCACCATTATGTACCCTGGCACTGAGATCCATCATCCACCTACCACAGGCCTGCCTGCCATAGCCTGGGGACTTATTAGACCAGCCCTGTGCTGTTCAACACAGCCCCTGTCTGCATACCACGGAGGGTAAAAAGCCTCTGCTGCTATAATATACTGTATATTTACAATGCAACTCAAAGACTTAGATGAAGTGAAAAGACATACAGTATGTTGTGCTAACAGATTATTAACCCCTAATGTTCTGTTTGGGATTCATAAGATCCTGTGTCCTTCTTAACAGCTCAAAACGTTTTCAGCATTGTTTTTTTCACCTTGATAAGTTATATCGAGTTATAAGAGTATATGAAACAACTTTGTTATGAAGTTGTTCAGTTATTTACTGTAAGTGTTGCTGGAGTTTCGCTCATGCCAGTTTGCTTTCCCTCATCCATGGACCTTGTCATGCCAGAAATACCTTTGACACTTTATGGTACAGTGTGCCTTTGTGCTAGAAAAAATGAAAATTCAGTGGGTTTTATGCAGCTATGTTATGCAGATATGTGCTGACACTATTTATACAGATCCATCATACATCACATTTTTAAAACAATTTACCTTTCAAATAATTCTTATATTTTTGATCTTGAATCTCAGATATTTCGAGTTTTATATACCTGATACCAGTTTTATTTATGAGTTTCTATTATTTTGTCCAGTCTATTTATATCAGTGAGGCCAATCTAAGTAATAAAAAAAACATCTCTCTGCTTAATGCCAAAAAAATTTAAGTCCATGGCCTTGGTTGTGTAATTATCCTGAAAAGCTGCCACATATCCTGACATATATGTACTGTATTACTGAGAAGACAATGAGTGATGATTATGAAGGGTCCCAAGTATGTGTGTGGGAAAAGTAGGCGGTGAGATGAGGTTGTACAGTTGGTTTTGTTCTTCTTGTTTCTGGTGTCTCTGCTGCCTCATGTGGGAGGCAGGTGATCCCTCACATTTGTTGCCTGTAAGGCAGAAAACATCTTTATCTTAACTACAGTGAAGAAGCTGATGGATTGGATAACGTATATATTCTTTGGCAAACGCAAGAATATGTTTGAAAACAATGTTTTATAATAATTTCCATATTTCTTTCACTTTCACAAACTTTTCAAGCCTGGTTTGTAGCAACTGAAACAGCTGAAAGAAATTGTTTTTACCAGTAGAGCTATGAGTCTGTGAGCCCTCAATCAATAAAGAAATAAAGTTAATGTCAACAAAACACAACGGCTAGAAAATTAAAAGAATTCAGATATGCAGAATATTTTTAAAAGATTGCAAAAAATGACCAGCATAATAGTAATAATATTTATATTGCACGGAGCCATGTCATTTCTAAAAATTTCAAACCATAAACTTTCCTCAATGGTGTTATTTTTGTATGAACTAACTATGTCCTTCACCCACACGCTTTGTTAAAGGTCAAATCATTAATTCAAACTTTAAAAAACTGTTGTGGCACCAAAGAATTGTAAACGTTTTCTCTCTCAAATGTATTGACGCAACTACTAAAACACTCTTTACAAGCACCAAATGATGATAAGTTAGGGTTTAATTCAGCTCTAAATCACAAGGTTGTGGAGGATTGTCTCTGTTCTCTGAGCTGTCTCGCTCCCCGTGGGTCTCGTCCAATAAGCCTGCATCAAACCCGTCACACTGAGAGTGAAAAGTGGAGGAGCCCGGCATGTGCAAACATCAATCCTAAATTTCCAGCCTCAATACCATCATGACCTTGGTTTGGAATGACATCTATTTGCTGGCTGGCTGCACACATCTCTTTGCAAATTGTATGGGCCAGGCTAATTTGTTTTTATGCACGTTTAGTCAAGAATGTGATGCCACGTTAGCTTTTGGGAGCACTGCCAATGTGGTGTGGGGTTCCGAGTGACAGACAGAAAAAGGGTGATTGAGGATGATTGTTCTGCCGGTTGTGTTGATATATGAAAAGAAAGACCCAGTGAACGCATCCTGAAATGAGTTCACGGCAGATAGGAGTCCTTCTGGGACCACCTAAAGCTGAATATCATCAACTGTGCATGGAAATAAACAATGACCTTTAAAGCTCAAATCCTAGAATGAAGCTGGGTGCTGGGTAGTAGCTTAACAAATCACAAGTACACTCCGCCGTGTCATAAAACGCCTTATAAAACATTTTTAAGCAGGAATCACTCCAAGTAGAGAAAATTTATTACACTGACATGTGCATGAAAAAAATGTAACTTCAAACCAATCCGTAGAACACTCCCTTGACCTGCCAGCAAAACAAACAGAGTTCATGCAGGAAAATATTTGCCTTCCTCAACGCTGAAATGACCTCTCAGCTCTACACAGTCAACGTCAAGCTGTTGCTATTATCTCTTTCGCGCAAAATTGAGTCTCAGGTTCTGCTGCCTTCATACATGCTGCCTCATTACCCTCATCAGTTTTTCAAAGCGCAGCTTGTATTGAGTAATCAACACAATGAGTTTCGTTCACGGGCAAACATAATGAACCTGTGCACCTGACCTGGCTTACAACAAAGTGATGATGCCCAGTACACAGACAGCACCCACAGAGATAGGTCGTAAACATACACACATACACTCTCCTCATGTTCGGCTATTGCCAGCGTCCACTTCACACAGCTGACAAGAAGCTATCTTCATATTACATGACAGAAATAGTCCTTGTGGCTGTCAAATATGCGGTTCACTACATGCTGCAGAGTGCATACATTCACATAAATACTGTCTATAACCTGAGGTGTGTTCTTCTTCCACATGCTCTGCATGTACGCGTGTTGGGCAACGTAGACAGTTCAGGGTGAAAAGGGTCACACACAGATATGGACCAGTGCTCACACATACGGTGCATGTGCATACTCACCTAAAGATAAATGCACATACATACCAAACTAATACACACTGCAACACACACTTCTGTACAGTACTCTGAGCACCGTGTCAATGCGTCTGCAAAGGTTACATTCCACAGACACATGTCTTAATGATGTACTGTTTCTGACCAGAGTATGTTCACTGTCCAACATGCTTCACACTGAATCTATAGAGCACATAGAGAAGACTGAGGAGAGGGCAATGAGTTTAGTCTTTCGACATGGTTAAAAAAGTTTCTATGTACAAAAAAAAAAAAAAAAATCTGAAGCACAAAAGCCCTTCTTCAGTGTGCAATAGTACTTCAGTTTCATGGTTGAGTCCTTTTAACTTTTCACAAACAATGAGTGTCAGCCAACTTATTACCAACAGGTGCACCAAGTGGTTACCTGTGCGTTTCTACACAAAGAACACTTTGTTTGCGTTGCCAAAAGAGCATGGTTGAGATAAATTTATTTACTGCTCCCCTGAGTGGGTGGAGGTGAAAAGTCCTCTACAGCTTCATATTCCAAATTCATGCTCACTAATCCACATCCACTCTGTAGTCACATTCCTGAACAGTTTGATCAAATCGCTCTCAAAATGAGATCGTATCCACAGGTTTTGTTTGACTTGGAAATAGGTCACACTGTGGAAGTTAAAGGATGAAATTAAATGATTTAACTGCCAAAGTTGAACCTGGCTCAACTTTTGCCATTATGGAATGTAACATCATCTGTGTTTTGGCTAATTTATCACGTGTGCGCACACATGGCACATGATAAACACTCAAACATGTCTTCCTGCAGCACATTTAACATTTCAACATGCCTGTACCATCACAATATGCCAGAGCAGCCTCTTAAGTTTCGTATTGCAACGCTAATTTTGTCTGAACGTTAGAAACTTTGATTATTCCTCTTTGTTCTTTCTGTATATGACTGCATCAAACCCTCCAACACAGTGCTGTCACATGCTTTAGATCTTGAATGTGATAAGTGACACATTCTACAATGCAATAAAATGTGGTAATTACTAGTTAGATGTGTCTGGTGAGTAGTCTACATGAATGAAACTTGTATTCCTTTGTCCTTGTGTATAAGAATTCAGCATGCTCTCAGGTTCTGCACATAAATGATGTCCTTTCATGCAAGGGGGGCCTGATAGCCACACATTGGCCTCATACCCTTTGGCTCCCCAAGGCTACTCCTCACCCACATCAAGTGAAAACGTTTGACCAACATTTGATTGAAACTGGAATGAAGAGATACAAGAGCATGTGATATGGCTTCAGGGATGGAGAACAGTTTCGTCGCAATCTCACAGATGGAGTGCTATCAAAAATATCAGGTATGCTTGTATAGCCGAAGGTCATTCCATAGGATTAGAAACCAACATTATCTCTCTGCTGTTTGAATGTGGAAACAGACCACGCTGAGTTTAAGTGTGTGTCAGTCAAAGCACACTCATGTGTGGAAAGATGATCAAATGCATCATTTTAATTCAAATTACACACAAATATGATTGACTGCTTCATATTAATGATTAATTCAGTTACATTTTTCACATGTTTAGCTGTGTTTGAGCAAGAGACAAAAATACATTTGCTCCAGTAAACAGCAGGTGACCTAAGCCGCATTGCTGATTTATCACCACGAGTAAAAAGCTGTTTTCTCACTGTGGATTAGGAACATGAAGACCTACAGAGTTACCTGCATCTGTGTACTGTGCTCATATGGAGCGGATAAATCGAGTCCATATGTTTACTTAATGACTCAGCCTGCTTCTTGCTCACCTGCGGCCTCATGGGGTCAAAGGTCATTTCTGCATCCAAAATGAACAGCTCAGTAATCACTCCTTTTCTTCTCTCCTTTACTCTCATGCACCACCCTCATTTTTTCTATTTTTCCTGCTTTCTATCTATCTGTCCCCTAATTTTACCTTCCATCTTGACATCTTTCAGCCTGCCACTGATTCATGCTCACCTCCTCCCCTGACCCACAGCTCCTTCGTCCCTCCATCCATCACTCTGCTGTCCCGAGGCGAGCGGGCAAGAGCTGGGCTGACTGTACAAGAGGTCTTGGAGGGGTGACCACTCCCTGCTGTCTCCTCAGCTTGCGTTTATTTGAGGACATGACTGCCCATTTAAAAGGCAAATTGGTTTTCTATGTGCAGTGGAAGGTAACATATTATTTATGCAGAGCTGTTGTTCTAATCACCAGAATTCATAAGGCCACATCAGTGAGCATTAAGGATATGCTCTAAGCATACACTAATGTTGCAGTGACTTGCCTGTCTTTTCCACTGGTTCCTCACTTTTTCCAAATGGCTCACTAGCTGGCCAGATAAAACAGGAAAATATTTAACACCCGTATTTTTGCTCCTTTTCTGCTTACGAGGGCCTTTGGCCAATAACAGTGTCCCAAAGAGGTCATTCACATGTAAAACTAAGCTGCTCAGTGTCCATGTGACACTGCAAGCCAACGTAAAAGTGCACATCCCAGGATTGCATACATTCTTTCAACTGTAAAACCTCATATATATGCAAACTAATGTACATATTGTTTTTCTTTTTTTAATTCTTTCTGTGTTAAATTGGTCATTAGGCTCTTGTACTGTCACCAGCTGTTTATAGCTGCATATATGTTTATCCAGATGATTCTGAAAGGGCTTCATCAGCCAAATGCTTCTAGAAAAATAAAAAGCCAGAGATTTTACAAAACCACAACAAAAAATAACAGAATGAAGTACAAAAGCTGAAGCCATGGGTATATTAATAGAACTGGATCAGATCAAAACATGACGTCCATTTGGTCCTGTGAATATTGCTCAGTGGTGTATTGTCTAAAAAAAACCCATCATTCTTCTGGATTCCAGTCTTCAAAATTTTCTGGATCATCTTCATGCTTCCATTTTTTTGGACCCATAGAGCAAACATGTGAATGAGGATAAAATCAAATAAACCTACAACCCTTCTTGACTTCTAAATTATATTTGGCTGAATGAATCCAATTCTGATAATAAAAATAGTCAATTTGTAGAATTTGCGAGTTAACTTGTTTTAAAATGATTTTTACAGGTATCTATCACTCTGCTGTTCTAAGGTGAGCAGGCAAGAGCTGTAAACTTAACACTGACATATCGCCACGTTTTTAAGTAGAACATAGTGTTACGTCCCCACCCCAGATTGAGCTAAGGGGGAAGGAGACCATAGCACATGACAACCATCTCGTCTCATGTGCCCAGATCAGTCAACAGGTGTGCACCAATAAAGTTTGAATGGGTCAATCTGTGGGGGCTCTACACCTGGAAGACAAAATACAAAAGAGACAGAAAAACAACAGCGCTTGGCATGTAACAATAACAAACAGGTGACCAACAGTTGACCATTTGGAGCAAAGTTACCTTTAATTTGGAATTTGGTGACCTGACAAATATGTACAATATTAATGGTATTTTTGCCATAAACTCTTGTTAATTATGTCTCTTTAACTTTGTTTTCACTATACTGACTAGCCAGAAACAGAAAGCTAAGCAATAAGCTGGAACAATGTAGTAAAACCAAGGAGAGCTGTCACATAGGATAATAACTCTCCTCACATTGCCACGTTATTTGCATAATGTCATTTGATACATTGTTCTTATAATAATATCCATTGTAGCTGCTTTAAGGTTAACAAAAGGTTCGATTCGGGTTGAGTAATGTTCACTTGACTTTTTGTAAATACCAGAGACCTTCCCTTACTTTACGCAAGCACTTGGGATAGATAGATAGATAGATAGATAGATAGATAGATAGATAGATAGATAGATAGATAGATAGATAGATAGATAGA
>JAUBNQ010000001.1:19498028-19512534 GCA_032353495.1 Ctenopoma kingsleyae | reverse complement strand
TCTTCCTCTTCCTCTTCCTCTTCATCCTCATCTTCCTCTCCGTTTTCAGGCATCAGGCCATTGTTCTCACTTTTGAACTTGGCCACAACTGACTTAAGGGCATCTGTAGCACTGCCCATCAGCTCACTGGTACCAGGTTCAGGAGAACTGGCAGTTGAGAGGCCATCATCTGACTTGGCATTAAGCACCGAAGACTTGTTCTGACAGTGTGTCTTCATGTGTCGTTTCAGTTTGCTGGCCTGGGTGCAGGCGTGGTTACAGAGGTGACACTTGAATGGCTTTTCCCCTGTATGGCTACGCCGGTGAACAATTAGGTTGCTCTGGAACTTAAAGGTCTTCCCACAGAACTCGCAAGACTTTGCCTTAAGGGGTGTGCCCGGCTGGACTGCACTGGATATGGCATTGGGGGTAGATCGTGAGCCAGAAGGTGACTGAGAGGTGGAGAGGGGAGGCGTAGCAGAAAATGGAGGCTTAGAACCTGGTTGGAATGGCTGCAGCAGCCGTTGCATAGGGTTGGGTCTGTTAGGGGAGAGAGGCGGAGAAGCTCCGGTGGCATTCCCAGCCAGCTCACGTAGACGTCTAGAGAAGTCCATGCTCGGGGGAGGTTCTAGTGGTACTGAGTTTAGCCTCATCACTCTGTCAAAGGCGCTGGGATGGTGGGTTGCCAGTGCCAGATCATCTGGACTGAGGTGGTGGCGGGGTGGTGGGCTGAACAGTGGTGGGGTTCGGGGGTAGCGACCTTCCCGAGGTGTCGATGCCGAATCCCGGCCAGAGCCAGAGCCTGGCATCCTCAGAAGGCTGTAAGGACTGCCATCAGCTAAGTGGACTGCATGGAGGGGAGGCTGGGAAGAGGCACAGTCACCCCCCATCCCAGGAGCTGCAGCCACGCGGGGGGTGAGGGGACTGCCAGGCTCGCTCTCCAGATAGATGCGGAAGCCATGGGTGTTCTGGGCATGCTGGAGCAGGAACCAGGCACTGGTGAAGGGCTGCTTGCAGGTGGTGCAGGTGTAACTGCTGGGTTCATCTTTATCTGACAAAAAAAACACACAGGGAGAAAGAAAATTAATTAGTCAATTAAAATAATATAAGACATATCAAGTTTCAAAATTAAATTAATTGCCTTATTTTTTGCCATAATCACTGTGATTTCATAAAAGCTTTCAAATAAATATAAATATCACAGCAAAATGGTTAAAAACAACTGAGTAATAAATCTCTCTTTTTACTTCTGAGATTAATCACAACTGAGACACATTGTGCAATACATTTTTTAAATTATTTAAAAAATCTGAGAGCCTGAACTAGAGCAAATGTGAAAGATTAAATATGCATTTTATAATTTTATCAAAGTACTCGCTTCTAGCGGCTGTGCGCTTAACAAAAGAATAAATAAAACAATATCGAGAAATATCTCAGGCAGCAAATACACAATTTACACAGTTGAGAAGGCATAGGAATATTTGAAACAATAATTGACTTTCAATAGCACTTGCACAGTGACCTGAGATTTGCCTGACAATGCACGCCTAATCTCGTTAAACACACTCATCTCTCCTCCAATGTCTTGTTTACAGAATTAGCAAGGCTAAAGTGGGACATGTATCTGATGCTGCATATTAACGCTGAATACAAATAAGAGGTCACATGTTAATAAATTGTACCAGCGTTTATCACAAAAAAACACACATTCACAGCCAAAAGAAGCAAAGGGGAAAATTGTGTATGTGTGTTTGTGTGTGGGTGGGGAGGCTCCTATGAAAATGCATTTCATGCATTACTTTTCTATTTCTGATATTTCATGCTTTATGGATTTATTTAAATCCTCTCAGGTGAATAGAAAAGGAGAAGAAGGGGAAAGCAGAAGTGAGAGATATGCAAAATAAGAAGCATCCGCCACTTGCAAATGTGCACCCTCTTTCATCTTTTGCCTTTCTTATCCTTTCTTCTCTTTTTTTCTTTTTTCACTGGAGGGCATTTTTCTGAAGTCATTTGCAGACACTGGACCCAAAACCATGCCCATACTGTGCTGGAGAGAGAGAACAAGGGAGAGAAGAACATAGTCCGAGTGTGTATGATTGCAACTACACGCGATTCCTAAGATGGTGGATGGACAGTCTTGCATGTTTTAAGCCTGCTATGGTTGAGAGACAAAGGGGTGAAGAGGGGGCAGAAAGAGAAGACGGCAGCTGAGAGACATGAGGGATGTTGTGGATGAGCAATACAGTGAACAGATTGGTGTTTTGTGGTTCTTTCTGTCTCATGTGTCCACGGCCACTGCGGCCCCCTCTGAACAATCTCACTTAAAGACCAGAACGCAGCATAAAATGTGCACCCAATCAAACCTCCACGCAAACCTTTTTCTCTTGACTGAAAAGACTTGAAGGGGGGGTATACTGGTAAATTATGGATCATTACAATCTGCAAAAATTACAGTTAATTGCTGCCACCTGCAAGGGGCTTTGACCCACTATGGAATTTTTCCATCATAAAAAAGCCATTTGCCCATACAAGTTTTTGCTCCCTCTCTCATAAGCACAAATAAAATGTGCCCATTACATTGGCTCTGGCTCTATGTATGTTTCCTGATTATGTGTGTTTTTATTGCTTTAAAGAGAAAACCTTATATCACTCATAAAACGGCTGTAATAACCTACCCTATCCTGTTCGCCTTGCTTTGATTTGATGCCTGTACACATTTCCTCAACCTTCTCCAAATGTGTGAGCTATATGTGAGTGTGTATGCATGAGGAGGAAAACAAATGATTTTTTTTTTGTTGTGAAGGACAAGAGAGGGAGATGGGAGGTGGGCTCGAATGTCGTCTGCTCCTCTGAGATGCAGCCATTTCCGTCAGAGGAAAGAAAAACCCCCATGAGGGATCGCGGGAGTGAAGTAAGGAGGCAGGGAAAAAGGAAAGTAGCGAAGGAGTGAAAGAAGTGTGGCGTGAAGGGGACATTCTTAATGACAGCTCACCGCATTTCTGAAGGACACAAGAACCACAACACCACACTTCAAAGGCAGTAGTCAATTCATTTTCTTAGGTATCAAAAGCAGCATGTCTTGTACTATGCAATCACAAGCCCATCTATAGGCATTGGACAAAATGTGCTCATGCCAAAAGCAGCAATGATAATTGTTATTCTCATCCAGGCAGTGGACACATTGATGGGCATCAACAAGCCAGACCAATGCATGCCCACATACACAACAATAGCAAAAGGATATCTAAATAAGCCCACTATTGTCCTTAATAGCTGTCCTCAAAGGGATGGAAGGACAGTTATTCAGAAAAAGAAAAGACATTCTGACAAGCCGTTTGATGGCCTTCAAGGGTTTCTTTCTAGTATAGAGCAGCAGAGGACTGTGCAAGGGAGGAAGGATGATCTTATAAACGAGTCTGTCCTCTAATGGAATAAAGGAGAGCTCCCTCTCACTCTTTCTGTCTGTTTCTCCCCTTCCACTAACTCTAAGTCTGTGGTGAGTTAGGGCTGGAGAGCAGGAGAGCTGGGGCTAATGCTGGATCTCCAGGTCCCTTTGAAATAGGATCAGCAGAGAAGAGAAACCACACTGACAATTCCTTAGCTGCCATTTCATGGAAGGAGCTGAAAGAAGGGAAGATAGAAAGCATATAGGAGTAGAGAGAGGGGACGGGGAAACAGGAGTAGAAAATTAGGAGGCTGATAATCAGAAAAAAAATGGAATACATACTACAGAGGCGGAGCACAGATGAGAGATGTAGTCAAAGGAAGAGAAAAGAGGAGTTAAAACTCCCTCAAAGCCGTTTCAGGACATTGCAACACAAAGCAGACGGTAGCTATTATGGTGTCTAACAGACATAGTGCACCGCTATCAAGCACAGAACATGATCCAGGGCTCATGCAAAAAGAACAAGGCCAACTGACGCAAGGGCAGAAGGAAAATTATGGCGCCTTAAAGAGTAGATATGATGGTGGGTAGCTGCTGACACCATATTCACACCAGCGTCCCAGACAACAGTCTTCTCAGACAAAGCAATGTACACACAGTCTAGGAGTCTGGGGCATCATGTACACTTAGTCCATGCAGATTGCTCTATTGTTAGTGACCCAACCCCCAAACCCAGTCCTACACAAACTCAGTGTCTCTCAATCACTACACACATGTACACAGACCAAATATACCACCCCCTTGTCCCTTTCTCCTATCAGCCCAAACACAAACAAACAAAACAAAAGATGCCAAGACAACCATGACCAAGATCCAGTGTTTTGGTAGGTTAATGATGCATTAAGGGAAAAAAAACAGTCTCTTTCTCCCTTCATCGCTGAATCTCATCACCCATCTGCATGCTTACTCCAACTTTCTAGACGTATTTCCAAAAGTTAGCAGTCGGCTTGACTTCCATTTTTTTTGTATTGTCCTTGACCAACCCTGGTGGTGGACTCAGGCCATCCTGGTGTGACCACGCAGCTCTCATTGATATTGGTCATTTAGATAATGGAGAAACGAGCTAACAGGATTAGCTCACAGGCCTTCGAAGAGGAGGAGGAACAGGAAGGCTCAGAGACAGGAGACACGGAGGGACACAGCATGTCACCGCAATTTCTCAAAGTTATCAGTCGCCTGGGCTCGGGAGCACTCACACTCACACCTGAAAAGTGATTATGCTAATATCAGGTCTTTGCCAATATTCATAAGTGTTTATAGGTGTTGGAGTGAGTGCCTTGGGAAGACAGAGGGTTGTCAATACAGTGCCTCTTAAGAGTGCCTCAGCCGTAACTGGCGTTAATGTGATTACTACTCTGTTTATGTCATTAGGGTATTCACAGTCAGGGATTGGACAGGGGTGAAGGGTGAGGCAGTAGAGGAGAGGGTGAGAAAGAAGATGGCGAAGTAGTGTATGTTCCCACTAGAGCTCTTCCTCAGTCTCTTGCTTTTCTAAATTTACTCTCTTGTCTTGACTTTCAGCTGACTTAGCAGTAGCATGGTGGAGAAAACAGTGTTGACAAATGAACTGTAATTATTCATATTTGTAATGTATTATTGGCTTTAGGGAGTAAAAACAGACCCTTTTATGTTTTGGTGTTGTGTCAGAGATGCTTTATGTGTTTCGGCATCCATCTGTATTTATGAAAATACCTGATAGAGCAGCTAGTTGGACTTGACCTTCCTCCTTCCTTCACCATTGCTTTCTTTTTTTCTGTGTTTCTCTGCCACAGACACACACACCCGAGCTCATACACTCACTTCTTTGTCCTGGGCCAGACTTGTTGTGCTATGCTGAGCCACTGGCCACAGACAAAAGGCTTGTTTGACCAACACTTGTTCCTGAGACAAAGCCGGATGCAGGAAATACGGTTTACTAAACAGAAAGCCAGCCAGGGAATAGAGCAGGCCTAAATCCCAGTCTTTTTACAAGTCTGATGTGAACCAGGGTCTGCAACGCTGGCTGGTGTTGGAGTCACACATTACACAGTTGGGAAAAGCTGACCACTAAACATCACACATGGGGAGAATGAAAAAAAACAGGAGACACAGAAAGAGGCAGGGAGAAAAAGAGAGATGGAGAGTTAGGAGAGCAAAGATGGGGAAAGAGAGAGTACTGGGAGAAGAAAAGCTCAGCTGGCATGGACAAGCAAGGGAGGGGGGGGGCAACAGATCTCCAGATAAAGATGCATGGTGGTCTTTGAGGGCCTGTGCCCAGTATAAAGTAATCTGCTGGCTGTGGCTTTGTCTCCAATCAGACTTTTACACTTCTTACCTTTCCTTTCCCCTTCTCCTTCTCCTGAAAGTTGATAAGAGCAACTGTGGAACTGAGGCGTCTCTCTGAGCCACTAAGAAGCCATTACGGACAGATGGCACCCACACAGGGGCCAATGAATGCGTGCACCATATACAATAGACAAATGTGTGTGTGCTTGCTGGGGTAGTCAGCTTTTTTTTTCCATATGCTTTTACATGAGTGTGAGTCTTTAATGGTCATCCATGCTGATTGTTAGCAAGGTAGACCACATGACTGTGTCCATATATGCTTGCATTCTTATGTGTGTGTGTGTGTGTGTGCCTGTGCGTGTGTAGACATTTATATGTAATACACTTGCCACAATCATTTTAAAATTAACATCGCTCTACACTGCACATTTCTCTGTGTAACCTTACTTCCTTTGATGTTTTCTCGGTTGAACTGTGTTTGAACTGACCATCCACCCACCCATCCGTCCGTCCATCTCTCTATCCCTCCATCTATCCATTCATTCATCCACTCCGACTAAGCCCAGCTGGACAGCTTCGTGCTTGGGTGCAGCTTGGTCCGGCAGACCTTATAATGCAGATCATTATTTGCTCTCTGCTTACCAGTGACAGTGGGAGGCCGCACACTAAGGCTAATGGTACAGTGAAAAGACCTCAAGGCTTCTAAGCTTAAACAGTCTAATTAAATGGACCATTGCTTACGTAAGCATATGCAGAGATTATTTATTGAGTTGGGATCCGCTTCACAGGATCAAACCGCTGTCAACAAAAGCCAACACTCAGTGGAGAAGCTATTAAATAAAGAAGTGGAATCAAAGAAACTGCAAACTGCCAAGTGTCAGTTTAAGCACACATATCCAGGTACATAAGAAGACTTAATCAAGCAGGAGTATTTTTGGACTCGGGCAATATCCCAGATGGGCAGGAGTCTCTGAGCACTTCAGAGGGGAAAAGTGAAAAGTGTTCTGTCAAAGAAAAGATATGTCTCAATAAACTGCAGCTTAGGGGGAGGAGAACAGAGTAAAATAGGCTAATGAAAAATATAACTGAATATAATAGAATACAACGAAATACAATAAAATAAAATAGAATGCATAGACGTGATGGCTGCAACATTCAAATGAGAGCATCCACTGTCTTTCCTTACAAGCATCATCCCTGTTTGAAGTGCACAGACAAGATAACCTCCGTAAGACATGAGGCCAGCAGCCTGAGCTTCACTATCTCTGCATAGCTCAGCTTATGACAGGCTGCCGTCCCCGCAGAAAGGATGGAGGGGGACCAGAGAGGTCGACTAGCTGCACATTTCTGCATAAATCTCCAGATAGATAGCATCAGGAGAAGAGAAACAGGGGAAGGAGGCAGGCAAGCAGAGGAGGATGATAAGGCCCCTGGGGCAGGGCATTCGACACTGTCAAAACTGTTTCGTCTCCGGCTATTGGACGAGTGGAGCGCATTATGAGCCTGCATACCATTTGCCAGGATGTGATTCGGCTTCACCGGAGCATACAAGGCCCTGTATCTGACCTCCTAGCTTTCCCCCTCTTCAGTCTTCACAGACATACACAGAGATGGACAGAGCAGCATAAACACCACATGGAAAAAGACTATGAAGATTTGAAATCAACACATTACAGTCGCATTGCACTACAGCTTAGAAAAAAAAAACCTGAATAGTTTTACTGGTGAATATTCAGAGCAACACAAGGCACCAACAGAAATCCTAAAAAGCCAACATGTCAGTGGTTTAAGCTGCTGTTGCTCTCTTTCATTTGGCAAGCTTATAAGAAATCTTAATATATGTCAAAGCAAAGTCCACCAACAAGGAACAAAAGTCACAAATTAAAGCTCACAAACATAGTGAAAAGCTGGCAAAATAAACACGATACTTGCTAAATACCACTGAATTACCACTGTTAGATATAAAAACAATTGTACTTTTACTTTAGTAAACAAAAACTGGATCCTGTCCGCTTTGCAATACCAAAATCATCTGGTTGCAAGCAACACACACACCTTAAGTGAAGAGCAAAAGCAATGTAGCCTATTGAACAATAGTCTTGTTTTAATCTTTCTCTATTGTTCCATCAATTTCTTCTTACAATGAATACACTACAGACTTTCAAAGAACAAGAATGGATTGTGTTCTATGTAGTTCATTTATTCCCCAAAGAAATACATTTATTTTTGCCCTCTGGCAGGCCCATAGCACCAGCAAGGTTGCAGCAAGTACAAATTAAACCTCTTGCTTACAAACACATATGCAGTATGATTTCCACATCATCTAATGTATAAACAACAAGAGGTTTGTCTCCTAGGAAATAGTCTCATTCAGACAGTTCATGTCATCACCTGCATAAAACACTCCCACAAAACGTGAAGATTCTCTGATAGCTAAGATGTCATTTGTGACTTTTAGCCAATATAGTTTTGTTGGTTCTATTATTCTGTCTATCTTGCATGTAGCATGTAGTCCCATATTAAAGACTACCGTAAGTTAACTGCTATTAGCTATTTATGCATGCAGATGGACATGTATTGTACACTGACATAAACAGACATAAATAATGCAATATACTGTATTTACATCAGCCATATATAAATAAAGAAGACACAAACAGAGGCCCTATTGAGCTCACTGTGTTGAGTGACTAGTACAGTGCCGAAAGATTAGAGGATGATGTGTGAGAGAGAGAGAGCAACGAAAATAGAGAAAGACAACAAGTGAGTGAAGAAAAGTTGAAGAGGAAGAGTAGGGCAGAGAGGGTTAGAGGCCTTCGCTGATCTACAGTCACAGACCTGCAGTCAGGGTGTCTCTGAGCTGATGGAAGTACAGATACATACACATACACACACACACACACACACACGTATGTTTTGTCTGTCTAGAGTAAGTAAACACTTCAGTGTCCGGAGGATAGAGTAATTCCCTCTCCCTCTTGCTCTCTGTCCCTCATGCAGCCTGCATGCTCCTTCGTTGCTCCTCCTGGCATCACACTTAACACGCTCTGATGACAGCACTGAGAGAGGTTAAAGTGGGTCTGTTTTTCGCAATCACATAGGCACACACACACACATGAATACAGTTTCTCCCTCACATTTTTTTCTTTTATCTCTGAAATACTCTATCCTTGGCCTGTAACAAACACAAATGCCATAACACAATTGCAAAATACTTTCTCTAAATCTTTCTTTTCTTAAGCTTAAAGAGACACCACCTTTGGCCATAAAACACCTGCGCTACAATACACCTCTCATCCTCTCCACCATTTCCACCCACTCATTTAATGCCAGGCAGATCGCAAAATCCAACCATCAGGCCACGCAGTACAGTGTGTATGTTTTTTTTTTCCTCCTACCTTCTGCCTGAGGTGCTCCTTCACTGTAAATAAAATTTCCCAAGAAAATGAGCCAGATTGAGCAGACAAAAGGAAAAAGGAAAGGAGGGAAATCAGGGAATGACCTTCGTCATTATTTATCATTGCTGTGGGACAAAACTAAAGGGTGGAGCAGTTTGCGGGTCTGTGCAACTTGGGGTTTCACTTGCACTTGGGTAAAATACTATGTTTTTGAAGTAGAAGTAGAAAAGTGTTAGGAAACACAAAGTCACCACAAATATTGACCTCAGTTGTTTGTTCCTGAACATGCTTGCAGAAGCCCCAGAAGGTCTCAAGCATGGGCCATCGTTTAGATACCAATGAACAAGGGCCGTTTTAAACATGCAGCTATTTTTCACCCTGTCCTACCACCTCAGGGTGAGAGGACCAGGGCATGTGAGCTTGGGCCAACCATAGCAGCTCGTTATGCAAACACGCCTCAAGGCATTGTGGAGGGACATGGCACTTTAAAACAAGAGGACCAGTGTGTTGGAGTGTCCCGTGGCCCGGAGCTGTGGAGGCTGAGGGTTTAACACGCGTCCCATCTGGTGTGTGTGACTCTGCACACGGTGGTCGAGTGGTTAAGGAGGCATCAATAGCTGGACTTTTTAGATCGAGGGGTATCTCAGGGTCAGACTGTAGTTAGGAAATCCATTTTTCTTAGAAATGGAGAAGCAGGAAGAAGAAAGAGTTCTGCTTGTACAAGAGGCAGGACTGAAGTCTGGACTTCAGTGTATTTTTTTTTAATGTCGACGTAATACATCCTCATTTTACCCTGTTGAATACACTGACATGAATATCTCTGATCCTGCAATAAGGACAAAGATACTAACAGTGAGATCTCAATCCTCCAACCCACCACTATCCATTCATCCATCCCTCTATTCCCTGTTCCATTATTAATTCATCAAGGAGAAAACAGTGCTGGGCCACTTCTCAACCCAGACGCTTTCCAAATCGTGATTAAAATTGCAAAATGGCCTCCTGTTCAGCCCTAATTCAGCCCCTTGAAGACATTCTGACATGGCAGCGTGAGGAAGTGGTCATATATAAAGTGACCTACAAATGTTTTCATCGCAGTTACTCTGCATGTTGTTAGATCTAATGACACTAATGTTAAGCTAGGAGCTTGATACCAACCAGGGTCACTCTTTTCTAATATCTTATTTTGGATGAAAGCCCCCTAACTAATGGTTACCAAATCAAATGTGTCAAGGTTGGATTTGTCATTACAGGGTAAAATATTCTTTCCCAGTGACACAAGACTGCACTGCACATGCCAGAGAAAAGACTGTAGATTTAGAATGGGCTAAAGGCTGCCTGTTAATACCTAGATGTAACATACACCATCAATAACCATGCATAAGATGGATGGACCATATGCTTAGCAATGGCAGGCCACACTCCACGTAATTCTTCATCGCAGAGGCTCGCCGTACCAGATTCCTGCCTACTAATTGAAGACATGTGGTCTGATCAGCGCCGATAGCAATGCAAGGGGTGGCTAAAATAGTGGACAATAGGACCTTGTGAAGCTCAGTGCCCTATTCATCTGTCTTCCAAAAGAAGGCATTTATATAAATGATCTGTTTAATGTGCCACTGTAATTCTTCTTTAAAAATTTTTTTAATTATGTTCAACACAGCTTCTTGTTTGTTTCCAATGTCAGCATCCTATGCACCTACATTATCACTTGCCTGTTAAAAATACAGAATGGGGACCCTTCCGCTTATTCTCCCTAGAGGTGTGTCAATAACACGCACATGTCGAAGCATTCGTGAGTGTGATATTAATTAAGGTAGTAGCCAACCAGTAGGTTCCTTTGTGCCCAGCTGTAGAGCATAAATCAAGCTTTTAACAAGGCTCAGGCCCTAAGATATGAAACGGTGCTGGAATTCTACCTGCACAGCCATGCCAAAAATCTGTCTGGGTCTAGGGCTCCCATAGATCACTATGCTCATAGGGAGGGCTATAGTGACCTATCCTGAGGAGCAAAGGAGGAACAGCGGAAGAGAGGAGCAGAAAGAAGGGTGGTTAAAAAGAAAGCAAAAACTACTTCTATTAGGTCATAAGGTTTAAGTAAACACATGTGTGTAAGTATGCAAGCATGCATATGTGCTAGACCACAACAAATTCTCCTGTTTTTATGAGGACTGTATATAAAAGCTAAGGTAAGCAATGAAAAATAATAAGATAGAGTTAAAAGAGTGAGATCAAGGCTTAACACAGAGAAAGAGAACTCCAGTAATAGGTAAACTTCTCCTGTGAATCAATTATCTTCAAGGAATAAGCAAAAAAGCAAAAACAAATTCCTCCCATGACCTCAACAAAAGGTTAATAAATGTCTTTTATTTAAAGAAAAACTCCCGAATGAGCTTTTAGAGCAAGATTTGATGAACAGTATATGTGAAGAAAGTCTGTGTGCCACTGGTGACAGAAGGATTTATTCACAGACAGCTGCAGGACAGGACACATGCATGTACAGACTGACTGGCTGGTTGAATGGCAGGCAGAGTCCACCTCCAAGCCATCGTTTCTGCACAGGAAGGGTCCAAGAACTTAGACATTCCACAACAGGCATTAGCAAGACATACTTAAACACACACACAACCAATACACACCCACGACGCAAATACACAAACATCTACACACACTAAAACAAATTATGTAGCACACAAAGGTGTGAGAGCTCTGCTAAAGCAATGTGCTAAACTGTACTGTCGTTTATTTTCATAAGTATTAAACGGTACAGCAGAACGTTCCAATGCAATACCTCCAAGTAAAGCTTAAGTAGGGTATGGTTGGTTAAACCATATATATAAATAAGTCAGTGTGGAAGTGCGAAAATTTGGATTAATGGCTGATCAGGGGATGAGTCGAGCTGGTTTCTCAGGCTGCACTCTGCAGCACCACCTGAGATTTATGGACCAGATGTTTGTGCCATTGCTTCTCTAACGGACTATAAAACTTCATTTACACAAGGCAACAGTGGAGTCTAATGTAAAGCACCGTCGACATGCTAGAATTTAGCTTTGCTGATGCAAATGTCAAGTCCAAATAATTACAAAATGTGATTAACAAAACGTTTCATTATTGGGAACATTTGTACACTGCAGTTTCTGACTCACCTTCTCTCTTTTTCTTTCATTCTCTTTTGAATCACTTGCCCTGCTAGGAATGTAAGCACACTCCCTGACAACATGAACTCAGGTTCTCAAGGTCCACCCTGTCATTTTGAGACACAGTGACAACCTTTGATGGATGCAGAGTTCGCAAAGGCTATGACCCTAATGAACTGTGGGTTTGCCCAAGGTCAAACTGTAAAGATCCTATATGCTCATTCCATATATGTCCAGTAGATATGGTGAGTGTCTACAAAAAATCTCAGGAGGGAAAAATGGCTCAGGATACTTGAGAAAATGTCTCATTTACCTTTGACATTGCTGTATAGATATATAAAGACATAAAAAGATATGTTTGCTCTTAAAACACATGGCCTTTATTGCTCTTGTCCAGTTTCATCACCTTGCAGTACACAGAGGGTAGCTGATGAAAAAAGGAATTCAGGCAGTGAAAGAAAAAGGATATTATCTGAAGAGGAAGGGGTGTAGTTGAAGGGTGTAAAAAGCCGTGTAGAGGAGAAGAAGGGAAAAACAAAAGAGTGGTGGACAGCTTTACACTGCGGCACCCCATTCTAGATTACATTAGTGGCAGCTGCTTCCTTTGTGCGGTTTTATGGCCAGGCCCCAAGAAAAAGCTGCTAAAATTTCATTTAATCTGCTGCAGAAACTCAAGTGTCTGTCAGCCACTCAAACAAGGGGGCCTAAAAGCACCATGCTCTCAGATAACTAAGGCAAAATAACGCTAATAATATCTCTCTCCGTGGCTGTACAGGCAGACATTTTGTGTAACCAAAGAGGGCTCACTTGTGCCGCTGGTGCATGGGAAACTGGCCCGCTCTCTCAGTCCAGGGGCAGGCCCTTAATGGCGGGTGAGGGAGCCAGACAACGTCCCCCTTCTTCCCTCCTATTCTGCCCCCTTTATCTCCACCTCCTGTTCATCCTTCCAAGTCATTAGTTTATGTTAATCACTAAAACTACTAAGAGTGACCCCCAATTTCATTTAGTATGCCACTACACTTAACAGCAGATGACGACGCAGCTGCTACAGCTGATTTATTAAGGGAAAATAATTGCACAACTCACCCTATATTTTATGTTAACTTCATCACATACAGTAAGACGCTCCATTCAATCATCATTCAATTTCTTTTCAAAATTTAATTCTGCACTCTTTCTCATTTGCTGCTTTTCCTGTTGATCAGCAATATCCTCAACCTGCGAACTCTGGATGAAGGCTTGCCAAATTAGTCAAAAACCAGGATCCAAACCAAAATCAAACAAGCTACAAACAAAATGAGCCAAAAAGTGGAAATGCCCACCATTATCCTTCTAAAAACAAGCGCTATATCTCAACTGCCTATTCAATATCCTGCTTCTAAAAACCCAGATACCCAAAAGTAAACACAAAAAGCCGCACAACATTGTGCCGGGCTGACACAGGGATGGAGCTTTGACAGCAGTGGTAACTGACAGAAAGCAGCAGTGCAGGCGGTTAGAGGCAGCTTCCTTCCTAGCTTTGGGTTCACTAAACGACATGTCCACACGCGTCCACATACATTTGGTTCAGATAAACTGAAAGGAAGAAGTAGGGGGTGGTTGAAATAGAAGGGGCTATTTTGAAGAGTAGAAGGAGGACATGAAACTGACCCCTTTCCTTCGACCTCTCAGATGATAAGATGGCATAAGTGAGGAAAACCAGGGGGGAATAGGGAACTGGAACAGGAAAAGGCCAAAGCACCAAGCAGACATAGAGAAGCAGGGAGCTATAACAAACCAGTTCTCCACTCTCTCCGTTTGAATGGAGCAGATCACAGATGACGAACATAAGCTTGTGGCTATATATCCCACAGGAGCAGGTCTCACTTGCACACCGCTCATCCTCTCAGCTTTGGCTTAGGCTTAAGAGACTGACACCACTGTGTGAGGAAAATGACAATGTATGAACGCCACACAAATGGAAAGAGTTGTGAACTTTTCTCCTAGTCTAGCAAGACAGACAGGTTTCGCACTTCACTGTCAAATTCACACAATTGTTATGATTGCTCTGATGTCTAATATGTTTCTGCTAGCCGTTTAATCGGTGGCATTAAATATGGTGAAGCATGCAAAGAAACTGAGTGATTTCAAACTTAAATTGTTCAGAAGAACAATTTGAAACCTCAGAGATCAATTTAATAAACATTTTGGCAGAAAAAATATGCTAATGGACATTCATCCCTTCCTTTTCCCTGTAAAACTGTGTCTAAAGAAAGAAAGAAAGAAAGAAAGAAAGAAAGAAA
>JAUBNQ010000001.1:19475338-19497928 GCA_032353495.1 Ctenopoma kingsleyae | reverse complement strand
AAAGAAAGAAAGAAAGAAAGAAAGAAAGAAAGAAAAGACAAAAGGAAAAGCAACACTGAAGCATAAATGAGTGCTAATGAAGACATAGCAAGCTGTAGAGGTGGAGGGGGGGAGAGATGGGCGAGGGCAAATTAACCTTTTTAATTGGAGAGTGGTAGCCCTCTTTGGACCCTGCAGTTGGATCCAGAGTGCTGACAGATGATGAGAGGGAAATGGCAGGCCTATTACAGGCAATCTGGCCTTGCAACTTGGCAGACCACAGCAGTACCAGAGCCTGGGGAGAACAGGGCATGTCCAGCATGGAAAGCACTCCCAGCCAGACCGCTCACTGGCAGAGAAGGGCTTGCCTCAATAAAGGTATAAATAGAGAATGGTTATCTTGACACTTTGAACTATGCAGTAAAGGGTTGTCATAAGGGAGTCTGGTTTCTTGTTTGATAACAAAATACTACCTGGTCAAGAAAAAGGAGAAGGGCTTTGCTTTAAGAAACGAAAGAGAGAGAACCAGTCTGGCAGGTATGAGAGAAGTGTGGTGTGGGGGTGAAGAAATGCACACTGAAAAATTCACACACAACTTGGGTTCATGACTTTGTGCTCATGCACACACACATTTTCAAACTCAATACATCTGCCTTGGTGTTCACCAAGAAGCCAGATGTAAGAGAAACACATCAGAGAGGATAACTTCCTGTCTGTCTGTGTCTGGATGCGAGAGCCATGTTTATGTCTGGGGATACAAGGAAAACAAACATCAAGGTCAGAGAAGCTGGAGTCTGTCCAACCAATAGATAACCGCTTCTTAACAGGGCTGCAGGCCTGTTTTAATATACAGCCCCAGGGGAAAACCAGGATTTAGACATAACCCTCAGGCAGGATTTCATATTGAATATTGGGACCCTTATATTCTTAGAGTTATTTTCCCCCATAACATCAGAAAGACACTTGTGAGTGAACAGCACGGATGACATCATAGTAAAATACAGTCCCCCAAAACTGATCTGGAATACAGCTTACATATTATTAAACAAAATTTCTCTACACTCAGCGACAATCATCTTATTCACTGTCCCACTGTCCAGCGGAGAGATGATGTAAACCTAATCCGCCTGACACCTGGTCTTTAGTACTGACCCCATTTGCCAGATGTCCATGGACAGCTACTACAGTAGGTCAACAGTGCTAAGACAACAAATTGCCCATCCATACCTCTGTTCCTCCCTCTTTTTTCTCAGTCCAAATCTCAATCCACACCATTCCTTTTTCTGTATGTCTCTCTTTCTTTCTCTGTCTTTCTTAGCTGAGAACAACATATTTAGAACAAGGCCCAGACAACATATGGGACCACACCAAGCTGCTTTTAATCACGTCATGCAAACTCATCAATTAGATGATACATACAAGTCCATAAAACCTCACACCTTTCACATATATTATAGGTCCATGTGCATGCCTACACACACACACACACACACACACACACACACACACACACACACACACACACACCACACTTTTTGCCCCCACCCCCACCCCCACCCCCCAGCATCCTCTGACTGGATCACATGCACACAAACTCTCGCCTGCAAATTCCTCTCTCACTCTCTCTATCTTTGTATCCGTCTCTGTCCATAGTCTCTCTCACACTCACACACACACACAAACACACACCAGACACATGGCCGAAGAGAGCAGACTACCATCTGGGAGTAGTGGCCGGCTTTGTCTGGGGGGTCGAAAGCGCCAACATGACCCCCCTTCAAGACACACACATAAACCATACACACAATTCTTGCAACAGCCCCCATCGCCCTCCCCATCCAACTGCTCTAAGTGTGAGTGCTGTTCTCATACAATCTGCACATATACATATGCAAATTTGCAGGGGTGCATTATAAAAACAGCCATCATCTCTCTCTCTCTCAATCACACACACACAGAAGCGAGATATTTAGTTGGCTTTGGCAGCAAAGTAGCCACGCAAGATTTTTGGAAAAGAAAACATGTTTCTCAGAAATAGAGCAAGAGCTGGAAGGCTGGAAGAAAAGGGGAAGATGAAAAGAAGAACCTTCTTTATAAATAACAAATTAAAAGTGAGCATGTGTGAAATACATGCAAATGGGATTGCATGCATTTACATAGAGACACACAAAAACGCATGCACACACAGATGCACAAACATACATTATCCACGTTTGCCCTGCAGCATGTGTGTGATGAATTTCTACATAAAAACTCACTCTGCCGATTGACACAAGAGGTAACACAACTGTCCATTGATTCAGCATCACGTCTGACAAAGCATTCAGTATCTGACACCTTTCTCGTTCCACGGTACAAATGAAAAGACACAGTTTCATTGCACATTAACATTTATAAACTTGTACCAAAGTTTTAAAAAATGTGTCTTAAGCAAAAAAACACAGAGGAGCAAGACATCCAGAAAGAGAGATGGACACCTGCAAGACCAAGCTAGAAAGACAACATCTAATCCACTCCTTTTCTTCCATAAACCTCGCCTTGGCCTCACACAGAATCTTTCACACAAGATTCACACTTTTCAACAAATCGGCTCAGCTATGCTTTATTCAGGGTCACACTCTTACCCTCAAATCTGTGATTTCTACCCAATATTGTGACCATGTGCATGTCCAAAACTGTAAACATTAATATTAGACACAGTAGAAATTTAACCAAGATGACAGACAAAGAAGAACTGTAGTCTAAAATAGGACTCAAATTAACAAATTCTACAGTCATACATGATAAACTCTCAGTTCCTTGAATTCCTTAGATGTTTCTAAGAGATGGCAGATCAGAGCTTTCTCATCTGCCATCTTGAAGCAGGGTTTCGGTGTGAGCTGAAAGCAAGGGACACATCTGAGTTGTAATTAGCAGAGGAGCTGTGTCGATATTTTAGTGTGTAAACCGACGCAAGAATACTCAAGAGATATGATTTCCATTACTGTCACATGTGCAGGAACAATATATGATATATGGATTCATGGAAATAATCATGAACGTAAACCTGACACTGATAGAAGGGTTCTCACCCACACAGCACAACAGTCCATTATGTACATCTTCCATATCAAATTCTCACTCCCAGTTTTCAGCGCTCTCATGTTTGCTGTAATGTTTTCAGCACACAATGGCAGCGGCAGTGTTAAGCTCATGTTGCCCCATCAAGAGGAGAGCACCAACAACAACCAAACACTTTTCCCTCCTCTTCCCTCCCTGTTTACAACTGGATCTATTCGTCTCTCACTTTGTTCCCACGCTCTCTCTCTCTTCTTAGTTTTTTTTTCTTCTCGGCATTGTCCTGTGCCCTCAGGTTAGAGGTTCTCTCTGTTTCCTCCTCTAAAGCCTACATAGAGAGGGGGAGTACGTGAGGAGGAGAGGTGGAGAGAGGAGGGCCGAGGCCTGTCCGTCGGCCTCCTTCGGCCAGGCTCGCTAACCGGCCTGAACCAGTTCTGTCATAGGTGAACCTGAAACGTGTCCTCTTTCGCCTCTGGACAAAAACGAACCATGGTGGCATTCCATCCACTGACAGCAGGTACCAGGGAAGTGCACATTCATGTGTGTGTGCAAATGTGTGTGTGTGTGTGTGTGTCTGCCTGTCTCCCAAGACCTTTGAGGCCTGGACCACTGCCAAGTTCATCTGTTAATGGACAGCTACTAGGAGAGTTGCCCCATCCCCCTCATTCCCTCCTCTCTCTCCAGCAGCCGTGCCTGCTCACGACCCCCCCCTTAACCTTCCCATACCCCCAGCCAGGCCTGCCCAGATACAGGCCCTCACTCTCCCTCTCCCTCTCCCTCTCCCTCCTCCTCCATTCCCTTTCTCTCCCTTCCCCTGAAAGCTATATCATTCCCTTTCTCCCTCTTCTCCTCCTCCTCACTGCCCCCCCAACACTCTGTGCTTCTCCTATTCAAGATAAACAGAGTGCTTCAAGTTCAGGGGACACCCTGGGACCCTTTAACAAAGCCATCTATCATGCTGTCTGCCCGAGACTCCTTTGGCCAGAGCGAGCTCCACTGCTGCTATGTCTCTCTCAATCTGTATGTGTGTGAGCGTGAACACACGCAGGCTGGACACAGACCAGCCAGTCAGCCTGCTAACTCCGACTAGCTACTTGCCCTAGCTGATCCTGAGCTGGACAATTTCCCCATTGTGATTGTGGCCCCTCCTGGCCTCTGCAAGACCAGAGCAAAGACAGCCCCTCTCCTTTTCTGCCAATGCACCCCGTCTCCTGTTAAAACGAGACAAATTCACAACACGAACACACACCACAGCGCAAAGAACGGCACGCACACATAGGCCACTTTCTCTCCACACCTCCGAGACGAACTCCGCTGACCCCTCTCAGATTCCCCTGAAGTCAAACTGTGGGACGATTAACCAAACTGTCAACAGCTTAATAGTCTGGGAATAAGAGACTGACAGTAGGCCTAAGAGCTGTGTGTAAACACTATGGAGATTATGAATGGTACACAAGACAGAGCGAGAAAGAGAACAGAAGGAGAGAAGCTCCATTCACGCAAAGATCGCAACGTTTATGGATTCAGTAATTGTCTGAGTAGCAGTTTTCAGCATTCAAACATTGCTCTGCTTTATGGAAATACTCTGGAAATGCTACATGCAAAAAGCCTTTTCCCACATTGTGGTGTGGTCGCAAGATTTTCAGCTTATTGTGGGTGCCAATAATGTTGAAATGGCAGGAGTAGGAAAATAAAAATACCACAGATGAAGGCCACACAGGCTAAATAAATGATTAATTTCAAAAACGTACAATAAGTTGAACCTAATTTAGAGAGCTTTTGATTCCACTTTATGGTCATTTTGGGTGCTGTGCTTTGTAGTGCTGTTGAATTGTAATGTGTTATCCTGAGAGCTGTTGTCTAATATTTAGTCAGGTCCATTAACATGAATGAGAGTGGACTAAATGTAGAGTGTATTTTGCAGTTAAGTGACTGTTTATCTCAGGGAATTTCAGGCACCACCATTGTTTGTGCAGCATGATCTTTAGCACAATGAATGGCATGTTGTAACTTTTGCCAATTTTTTCAACGTAATGCAACAAAATTGTACTTTTTGTTATTGCATTTGATTTTGTTAGGTGTACAGTAGTCTATATATGCTGGGAGAAAATCTAAACTTGTGCTAGAACCAGTTCAGGTAAACCCATAGGGTATCTTCCGTGAAATGCCTTAAGCTTGTGTTTCCAAGTAATGCTGACAAGGACTATTACAGAAATATTTACAAGTTAGGCTGCACGTAGTTTAAAAGCCAGAGAGAGAAGGTTTCACCACATAATCACTCCAGGTATGGGGGAAGGACTCAAATCAACAACATACAACCCACAACAACAACACAAACATACAGTATATTTTCCATATCTCTGCCTCCACCTCTTCCTCCTTTTTCTGTTTGTCCTCATGCCTCTCTCCAACAACTGCCACAGCAGCAGCCACAAAAGCCCAGCAGCTTCTGTCCTCTCCAGCCTGTTAGAGAGCAGGTCCGGCCTGATGATTTTAGAGCGCTAAATTATCCATTAGATGTTATCAAGTTGTAGCAGGGCGATGCCACTCTGCTAGGAGCAATCAATATTTCATAGGTCCAAGGCACAGTGTGCATTGGGATGCACTACTAAAACCTCCCCACCAATCCCAACTCACCAAACTGCACGCAAACTTAGACATGTACACACAGTCAGACCGACATCTACGCACAGTCAACAAATACAGGTTGGCATAAATGCAGCCAGTTACATATTCTTGCACTCAGCCTCTACAGAAACAATCTGGACAGAGCTTGTTAGGGGAACATCCACTTTTACATTTCTTGCCTTGTGTCTTTCGTCCCCACTTTCCTCTGCAAACAAAAGTAACATTTTGAGCCAAGTTTCAAAATTTACACTACCTAAACTGTGTTTCCGTGCCCTCGCACTGGCTTCCATTGCACGCTCTCCCTTTTTACTCTCCTCCTCATCTCTCTCTCCCCCTCCCTCTGCTTCTTGCTGTGGCCTGGCAGGCAGGCAGGGCAGACATGTTCAGAATGCGCTCCAGTAATGGGCTAATCAAAAATGCAAAACAATTGGCAATTACCGCGCCAGGCCCTAATGGTCATTAGAATTTACAACAAGGTAATGAACTGAGAGTCAGCTCAGTCCATGCATATTCATAAAGCAATCAGGCCTTTGAAGATTAAAGAAGCGCTTCAAATTTAAATGAGGGCGCCAGCATGTTATCAGTGAGATTCAGCCTGCAAAAGTAAAGGGTGCCTGGGACAGGAGTGTGCATTTATGAGAGTGTGTGCGTGTGTGTGTCTGTGTGTGATGAGGGCTGGGGGTCAGTTTTGTGTGGGGGATGGAGTGGAGGTGTAAGTATGCTTGTGTGTGTGTGTGTGTGTGTGTGTGTGCGCACCCATGCATAAGTGATGGCGGTGTGCGTCGGTCTCATTGGTGTGCCAACTCGTGCCTGCATGCTTTTGTGCAAAACAAACTACACTGCACCAATATCACCATATTTCCTAAAGTGAATCTAATAACCAAATTAACACTCTCTTAAAAATGAATGAAGCCCTGATCATCTGATCATCTTTTAAAAGATGTGGGATTTGAATCTAAGATCAAATGTACAGTTAACTTGAGCTATTAGGAGGCAATGAGCTTTTGAACACAACCCCCCCACCCCACCCCCCGTGGAATACAGCAACCTATTAGTATACATCTATGAAAAAGTGCTGTGGCAGGCATGGTTTGCATACACATGTACACGCTAAGCACTCTCATACGCACGCACTGTGAGGTTTCACAACGTCAGATACAGGGGCCCACTCTGTCCTGTATCTCTCTGGTTGAGATAAGGCTGGCGGGACACAGCTGTAGACGACCACCCACCCACACACAAAAGGGGCAAATAGACTTGCACACACCCACAGACACACACACTCTGTCAGGCCAAGCCCAGCACTGGGACCTGCAGTGGGGCAGATAGTGGTGGAAGAAACACCAGAAAGAAAGATAGTGACCAGGATCAGAGGGTTCAGACAAACATGATGCCCTCGTCACCGTGGCTCTCCCGTGGCCTCAGCATTATCTCCGTGGGTGTGAGAAAGACAAAGCAATAGTCCTGCAGCACCACAGCTTTAAACACCACAGTCACAACAGCAACACAAGAGGTTGAAGTGACATACTGAGCAGTGTGATACAGACTCTTAGACATAAAATAAACTACATCAGTTTCAATCAGTAACCTTGAAAAATGAAAACCTTGTCAAAATTTCATTCTCACCCCAAACTAACCTGCCATCCTAAAATAGCGCTTCTATCCTTTTTGCTCTCTTCCACCACTTCCTGAACTACAGCTGTTTCAGAGACACTTTTTCTTCTCTGTTTCTGTTCTGTCTAAAAATAAAGTCATTAACCTGCAGGTGGTGAAGCCATCGGCTGGCGTGACAGGCCCTGACGCTGTCAGATGACCCCTGACCCTGTGATGTGACTGCCTGCCACACTATTGACAGGACAGCAGCGGGACATGCTTATTTCTGAGGATACTTTTTTTATCTTGTGCAATGCGGCTGTAGACAAACAAGGTTGTTTCTGTCCTATAGCTTCATTTGACAGTAGGTAGAGTGGATTGAATGCGGTAGTATGTGTGTGTGTGAGTGCGTGTCTTCTGGCTTGCTCTGCAGCCAAATCTGCGAGAGTGAGAATTAGCTCTGGAGTGGATGTTGGAAGCCTTCAAGAGGTGCAGACACGATAATGTAGCCAAAACTATAAGTTTCCAGTCCCTCGAGACAAACTGCTGGAGCGATGCATGGAGAGAGAGCATGAGTGAGAGAGTGAGAGAAAGAGATTGAGGAAAGGGAAGGAGCAAGGGAAAGAACAAGAGGGAAAACTGGAGAAGAGGTGGCTGAAATAAGGATCATATGTTTCTGACAGATCTCATCTACTCACGACACATCAAGGGGCCTCTGCCACAACACATTTATTACAAACAAAACACAGGTTCACAGAGCAGGGTTTACACTGTATGTGTGTGTGTGTGTGTGTGTGGGAGGTCATTGTTGTGTACATAAAACAGGTGTGTGTCTGTGTACATTTATGTGTGGGTGCATGCATTTGTGTGAGCCTCTTTTTGCGTGTATGTGATTGTGTGTGTGTGTGTGTGCATACTTCAACTAGCCTCCACCTGAATGGCCTGAGGCTGTGGTACCAGAGCTGTTAGAAGACAAACAGACACAGGAAGCCCAAGCCAGGAGCCCTGAGGACAGCACACACACAAAACACACTCTACTGCACACCTACCTACACATACCCACTACTTCACTATAGGTTCTGCTTCCTAAACCCACAAAACATCACTTTAACACACAGATACACCTCCTCTACCTTCTTCTTACATGCACACACACACACACACACACATTTAGGCCCAGCCCATCCCTCCGGCCCAGTGCTCTGTGCCAAGTCTGGCCTGGCATGGTCCACAGAGGGGTGTCCTCAGGCAAGGCTTGCCAAGTCAAAGACCCTTTCATGTTCAGCCTGCACACCCAGGGTAGTAAAGCTTTAACAAACAGCCAACACACACACAGAAAGCTATAAACAGTTTGAGTGGTAAAATACCACACTCATATACACACATATGCACACGCATAAGTTTAACACTGCATCCACAGTGAAGATGTAAACATCCACTGGGCTTCAGCACATCCAACAACAAAGGCTGACAAATCTCCACCAACAACATTTTGTGGGAGTTTAGAGCTTGGCTTGAGAATACAAAAATGTCCTCTATGAAAAATTCATCCTAAAAACCATTCCTGTTCACCTTCATTAAAACTTAGTGGAACCCACAGTCAGAAATAGGACCGATTTTATCAGAGCCTGGAGCAACTGTGAGATCAAATTAGAGTCAGTTTTTACAGACAATGGAGCACTTATGCTGAAAATATTAGCTGGTGTCCAATAATTACAATAGAGTTCATCTGTGCCTTTTCACTATCAATTAAAGTGATCTCCAAAACAAAGGCATTCGCCACATGTGAATTTGGACAGAGACCTATGTGCATGCACATACACACTGGACACACAAAAAAGACATCACCCCTCACCCCCCCATCTCACACACTCCCCGTGCACTGCCCAGCCCCTCAGTTCTGCCTGACAGACATCCAGTGTGGGTATATGTCTGCTTATGGTGGGGAGAATGGGGTCTGGTGGTTTGGAAAAAGGTGGCACAGTGCCAGTACGTAGACTGCTAAATACCTTTGTCTTCACAACACACAGCGATGAACAGGACAGGCAAGTTGCAGCAGGAATACACAGTACATAGAGGTGTTATAAAAAATACCACTCAGTTGTTAGAATGTTTTCCTCCACACACAGAAAAAGGGGGAAAGGTGGCTGCTGTAATTAAATCAGTATTGATTCAGAGTCCAGGTTACAATAGAGGCAGTGCACTGGAAAGAGGCAGAAGTGTGTGATGGTGGTCGATTTGAGCGACTACAATGGCCTCATTAACACACATGGCTACACTGGTGAGACTGCAAGAGGTGCTAATGCTGGGATGAATAAATACTGGCCACAGTACTGTAGCAATAAGAGCACAAGAATGTGGTACCACACTCATAAAATGTAGTGAAGAGAAATGATTAGCAAAAATACTAATTATTGTATACAGGACAAGATGAAACCTATCTACAGTAATGCAGTTGTGCATCCTAAATCATAATAATGAAAAGCAGCTTGCTCCAATTACTCAGTGTCGGAAACCACACAATCACTTATCGCGCTGATAACAATCACAGTTAGTCCATGGAATAATTAATGTGACTGTAAATAAAAACTATGACACTACTTTTCTAATATGCCTTTTTAATAGTAATTATATCCTATGAAATAAATCCAGCGTTACACTTCACTGCAGCCACATAGTTTGTGTGAGAAACCATCATCTGCTCTTTTTCTGGGCCATCCATAATCTGGAGACAAGCTACGGTGTCCCTGTGCATATCTTAAATTGTTTATCATGCAAATGATGGCACGCAGGCTGCTCTGCCCTCTTCTAACGGCCCAGAGCTCCAGACTGCACACCCCAGCCCCAGCTGCAGTCATGAGACTCCCAGACGGCCTCAGCTGTCCCATAGACGAAGAGGCACAGCTTCATCTGCAGCTCTCAGTGTATTACAGAAAACTGCCCCCACCTTCAAGTTCCACCATCCTGGGTGTCAGCTCCCTTTAAGTCCTTTAACTTCTTTTCTACACCTAGCCTGTGCTGTGGCCTGCATTACCTGCCATTCATACAGAAATCCATCTGCATCAAATGACATTTCAGGAGGAAGGTGTGGAGTGGAGGGGTCACATTCATTTGAGCATATGCAGTGCAGCAGGATACAGTAAATCTTTAAGGGAGCAAGATATAATACACTCCCCTGGAATGAGCTGGACATGAAGCCAATACGGCAGAGACACCATGTGTAGGGACAGTACTGTATGTATTGAGATGCCTCAGCTCATTGTTAGCCTCTAACTGAGAAGGGTGAGAGAACATGGCAGCTAGCATATGGAGTGCGGGGTGGCGCGCTGGCACTGCCAGTCTGGATCCATCAATCTTGGACACAGAAAACAGAGGTGGGGGGAGGTTGGCTTTTAAGCATATGTGACTGATGTGGTCTGTCCAACACGGAGACTATCTCTTGTTTCACCCAAAATTTGTTGCTGCTTTGTCCTTTTCCTTATCTGCAATCTTGGCCTCACATTGTCACTTGATCAATGTCTTTTCTTTGTTCTACACATAAACAAGAGAAGTTACAGTAATATCCTGGGACATATGTCCTATAAATAAAACTGCCCACAATGCTGGCGACCTCATAATGATCTAAATGAGCAAAGAAAATCATGTTCGAACAGCAGACAAGGCTAAAAGGCATGTCAGATGTGTATATGTGTGAGGATGTGCGTGCACAGATGTTTTACAAAATGTGCACTAATAAGCAGTGGTCATTCTGTATGACTGAGGGATAACTAGCTAACAGCAGATAACAGTAGTCATTTTAAAGCTGCAGCACTGACTGATACAGTACAGTAGTGCACAGTACTCTCCGTGCAGTTAGCCTAAATTGGTTTCAAATTAAATCATAGCCATCCAGACAATCTGGCACATGATATCGGCTGTGTTTAAGGAAATGAATAAACGTTCAAATAGGCTGGTCAAAATCAAACCCCATTCTGTAAAACCGGTCATAAGAGACCCACGCTTGTTTGAACAGCAACTCATGTTTTCACTAGAGACTCATTTAGTCCCGGTGGACAACCAACAAACCAAGCAGCCACCTTACAAAGTCCTTAATTGCTCAAATCAAGAAAAACACTGACAATTAGTGGCTGTAAAGTTCCTCAAATAAGCACTTCTTCCTTGACAGTTCTGCATAATTACATTCTCTTCTATCTTTTTAATTTTAGCAACAGAGTGAGCCTTTGCAGGCACATATTTGCGGGAGTGAGAGAATTGGCAGTGTCATAAGCCAGGGAGGGATAGAGATACATCTCTCACCACCACATGAGAGAGACTGAGGAGGCCACAGGATCTGAGCACATCTGTGATGCAGCAACTAACCAAAAGAAATACATATTTTCTCTCTCTCTCTCTCTCTCCCTCTCTCTCTCTGTCTTTCATAACCTGGTTCTTTGTCTGTCTCTGTGTGTGTCTTTTTCACTGTCTGCAAATGTTTTCTTTTCTCACAATCATTTTCAGGATGGCTGGTCTTCATGCATGCTCGTGGCTCAGCTGAGAGAGATTCCTAAACACAGCGGCAGATATTCACAGCCTGGTTATGCAGATTAGATGCCTCCCTACTACCAAGAGCAAAACCAAGTAAATTTGAGAGAGGAGTCATCCTTATTTGTAATGGAGTTTCTCTGAATCTGAGCATGTGTGACCTGCTCCACACACTTTTACACCTGAAAGACTCCCTTGTCACATTTTTTCCTGCCCATTCGTTTATTCTTGTGCGGCAGCCATTTTAAACTCCAAATGTGTTTACCTGTGATATTCTCCTGCTTGGGGATTATTCCTTGCAAGGGTGCAGATAAACAATCCTCATCCTGCGGTGACACCTGAACAGCCACCTCTACAGGGTGACACACCCTCCGCGAGTGCTGATGGTGGGTCCGCGAGTGAGATGAGGATGTGGAGAGGGGTGAGGCAATGGGCGAGGATGGAGGCCTGTCCAAAGGTTTTTCCAAACAGAGGCTCCCGTGGCACTGCCTCCGTTTGTGTTCAATGAACAGTAGGATGTCAGCCAGGGGGAAGCGAGAGTGGCACTGGCCGCAGGTCAGCAGGTCCTGGTCCCCTTTTAGGGGCTCTCCCTGAGCCACTCCCAGCCTCGGGGAGTCCTCAGAGTCTTCTTCTGGTAAAACACCTGAGAGTGGCTCAGCTGCATGGGCAGACAAGAAAGATAAATGTGAGATATTGGACAGAGAAAGGTAGAGGTTCTGGAGTGCTTGTAAGCAAATGTGACAGATGAGGAAATGGAAAAGCACATTACTGAGCAGCACACTGCTATAGTACATGAGTCCATCTACAAGAATAAGGTCAGGTTGTAAAATGTGTATACAATATTTTTAGGAAAGAAAGAGCACACCAACTACTTTGATAAGGACTGACATGTTCAGCTTGCAGGCAGCAGCCAAACGATTAAGTTGCTTGACCCTCTTTATTGTGCTGCCAATCTCGCTTTTTTAATGAACCTAACACCTCTGAGAATCAAAAAATAGATTCTAATTTGAGTTCAAGATGATTGGACCCCATTTCGTTATAAGTGCTGGGATCTTGTGAACCAAGGTTAGACATTGAGGGGTTGGATGTGGAGTAGGTCCCTGAAGTACCGACAGCGAGATAGAGAAAGGGAGAGATAGATAGAGGGAAAAGAGACAGAGCATTTTTAAAGGAGTAATCTAGCCACATGGTAAACGACATCGGGCGCCCCGACTGGGATGCTGAGATAAGATGTGATGAATTCTTGCCGTCGGTTCAACCTTTAATTCCATGTCGGGTCAGATGAGAAGGTGGTGAGGGACTATGCAAGATAGGCCCTGTTACCTGTATGTTCGACTGCATTAAAGATGAAGGAATCTGCCCCTATTTTACTGGAGCTTATCTTAACCAGCTTATGCCATGAACATAGGCGGGATGTGTGAGGCTGGGTTAGGTGGAAAGATTTTCTTCACACCAAATAATCTCATTTTTATGCCAAGCAAGAGTGATGTGAATAACTTTGAAAACTAAAATATGATCCTTCTTTTTCAGACATCTGACTGCACCAGAATTTAGAGTAGTTTATGGCAGTGTTTCCCACTGGGATATGGGAGAAGGTCTGTTCCACTATCAGGAAAATCATTAGGCCTCTTCCTTTGCCATTTACACTATTATGACTCCCTGTAATAAGAGTGGATCGATAATGTCATCCAACTCACTCACTGAAAAATAGCTTTTTTTTTTAATAAAACAAATACATTTTTCATGACTTTCCTCTCTGCCTGTGTAACAATGTAATAAAGTGTCACTTTGCTACATGACAGCTCAGTGTTTGCCCTAAAACACAATCATCAACGGTGTTATGGGGTCTCAGGTATTTAGTTGTTCGGATTAATAATACAAATATATAAAAATATAATAATATAATATAATTATGTCAAACTAGATGTAAGCTCACTCACAGAAGCTGGATCAGTGCAAAAAATATATAAATAATTTAGGCAAAATAAAAGTGTAAAAAAGTGTAAGAACATGTGTACATCTTTTTAAACTGTTTGTCTTTAATCACTTTCTTTCAGAATACTCTTGAACATTTTACGCTCTTATTTCGGAAAGAAAATACATGAGCATTACTAAACACAAAATATACAACCACTAATTTCTACTAAAGCGGTCCTATGCATGCGCTTGGTCCAGCAGCACAGGGATACGGTGGATCAAGTTCAAGTTCATAAATGGCCTACGGGACTACAATCACGTTGCGCCCCCCACTGGCAAAGCTTTTGACAATTGCCATTCATACATGTTGCGGGAGGAAAATTGATTTCAGTCGAAACTGGAACCGAATGCAAACACACATTTATGACAAATATAATTAGGGACATAAGACACATCCTACATGATTTCTAATCTCCGCGTAAAACTTCAATTATAATCGTCTGCATGTTTGGAGACGTCTCCAAATTCACTGACGCGCGTAAGAGCCTATTGATGAAACAGTCCCTGTTGTCATCGGAGGAATGGTAAAAAAATATTTCTCCCGCAAACATAAATGTATCTCGACAGCTCAAACAAAAAGGTTATCAGAAGATCTCAATTAATTCCTCACACGCGCGTAAAACGAGTTTCCTGCTTCTCTCTCCCGTGATCGCAAAGCAGTGTCGCGCACGGAGATGCTTAAGGATTTATGAAATATATACCTGTACATGTCACTAGATGAAATACAACACGTTACATTCACAGAGTGTAAACAACAGAATCTGTGGCGGAAAATCAGTATTCCTACTGGGAGACGCACACGAGGTCTCTGCGTTGTGGACAAGTGGATATGTAAACACCACTTCCCTGTGTCAGAACCAGCGCAAACCTCTCTAAATGCATTCCTACAATACAAAAGATCATAGATTGTAGTACAGGTAGCACAGGCTTAACCAGTTACATCTGAAAAGTTCTCAGCGAATGGCAGCAGTAGAGCTCCGGCTGTCTTCATATAGGCAAAGGTCTGACCATAAAGCCCATGCATGCCCTTTAATGGCGAAAGAAACCTTGAAGGCTGCGCTGCACAACACGTTAAGTAACATAAGTTAAAGCGCTATGTCACACTGTTTCAAAACTTTCACCAGGTCACCCAGCAATCCTCTGAAATGAACATGTAGGCTTCGATATGTTTGCGTTTTGTAATTTCACTCTGGACAGCGGTGGGGCCGTACGTGGACGTATCCTACCTATTAAAATCTCCCAAGGAAGTTGCCCTGAACGACAAGAACAAGAGCTGCCTGTAGAGAAACAGCTAAATGCGATTTATATCCACTTACGCGAAAACTCCCTTTTGCTCAAGTGCTGGGGTTTGCCTTGCTTGCGCCGAGACATGTTGGTTCAGTGGCGGCTTTTCAGCTGAGTTCACATTAGGAAATCCGTTCCTACAAGGTAGACTCCAAATGAAATATCTTCATTGATGCGTCTGACATCCAAGTAGGAGAAAAACAACAAAAACGAACAGCGGATCATGCAGAGGATGCGGCGTTGCGCGCTACGGGCTGTGCGGAGCTCTTCATGACTTTTTCGCAAAGACAGAGTGATGGGGGTACAGTGAAGCCCCCTGAGCTGCAAGTTCAAGTGCGGACGTGACGTTCCAGCGAACTTGAACGTCAGGAGATGGACGGACTGAGACATACAAAACATGGGCAGGGCGAAGCCGGCCAGTGGGAGGGGGACAAACCATAATAAAAACCAATGGACACTCATTATGGACTACCTATGGAAGGGAAAAAAAACAGAGAGAGACCCTAAAGACACCAATGGACAGCGGAGATCAAGGGGGCTGGGCTAAGGGAAAGACGAGGAGGGGGGCTGAGTTATCGAAGAAGTAGAGGCGCTGCAGAAAGCGCATAGACCAACGTGAGCAACATCATCGTTTCATATTATCAGTTTATGTTCTTATTTGAATATGCAGTAGATGAACTGCGATTGGCTTTCGTGTTTTTTATTATTATTTTATTATGTATGTTCTTCTTATTACTTATTAATAAGTATTGTTCTGTTGTCATGATGACATGAGAAAAACAATCAAGTTTCAGTGTTTATTCTCTTATTTTGTTCAATTTCAGTTTCACGGTGACTTTAGATGTTTCTGAAAGGGACCAATCACAGTATTCTCAGTAGAAACCTATAAATCGGCTGAACTTACTGTAGTTAAGGTTAACCACGCTGCAAATGTCAAATAATGTGGCCTAAATGCAGGAAAGCATAATAAAGACATTTAGTCAATATCAATGTAATAAAATGCAAATTTTCCAGTGTGAGCACATCGGATTATGATAAATGTACATTTAATAAAACACTATGTTATAGTCTTAAATTTAGAAACAGATTCCCTTTGATTTAGATCTACATCGTTGTTATATTTTAATTAAGCAGCTTATTAAAGGCAATAAATAAATTACATCTGCGTCAACAAAGAACCGGATTTCTTTATAGTTTTTTTGTGAAACAGTCTCCTCATCTAATCATAATGTTCCCACCCGATATAAAGACTGTGTGACAGATAAAGCATAAATAAATTCTACAACAGGCAACAGTGTAAAATTCACACATCAGACGCACCAGAAAAAAGAGACTAGTAGAGAAATACTCTGCTGAAAATCCACTGTTTCTGTTACAGTTTTTACTAGATAGATAGATAGATAGATAGATAGATAGGTTTCTTGTCACCTTAACACATGTATTTTATTTTATTTTTAATGTGTCTGTGGTTTCGTATCATATTGAGTAAAGAAAACAGACTGATACAAGCCAATTAGGCACACTTACATGCTGATATTCTGAACATCAGAACTGCTATTTAAGTTAATCTGATTTAACTGAAAGTTATTGTAAAGTAATTGTGTTGTTGGGTGTCAGCGTGATCCAGCGTGAGCTCAGTAAGGTCTGTACTGTGTCTCCATCTAGTGTTGTAATTCAACATTGGAGTTAACAGCAAACCGTCATCCACACTGTGCAGGATGATTTAATGAAACCTTTGTCGTCATATTCATTTAGGGGGAAGTTTGATGTCATGTTTAAGTTTTTATCCAGTTAAAAGAAACGTGTCAGACTATTACTTATTATTCAAAGACTTAAAACATTGTTATATACAGTCAGTATAATAATAATAATAATAATAATAATAATAATAATAATAATAATAATAATAATAATATGTGTTATTTAAATGTATTGTGTCAGGACAACCCGCTTCTTTATTTTACTTAGTCATTTTCATAACTGGTCGTTTGCGGTCGCTACATTATTACATAACCTTATGTGTACCTACACTGAGCACATAGCGCCACCGTGAGGCCAAGACACAGTAATGCTGAAGGAGCTGGACTGGGCGGCGTGCTTACAGGAGCAGCAGGAGCAGCAGCGCTGTTCATAATCCTCTACATATCGGATGCTGATTGTCCGCAGAACACCTGGTGAGTGACATTTATGCTCGTGTGTTCATTTTTCTAGAAAGAAGCCCTCCTCTGCTGTCTTCTTCTGAGGAACGGAGGACGGTGAAACGAGCATCGCCGTGTTCGTGCACCAAACCTATATGTCGTCCATAACAGCAGAGACTTGGCAGCGCATCAGCAGACAGCCTCCATAACCTGATTTACAACAGCACGTGATTTGTGTTATTGTAGATGTGTCTAAATTAGCCCGCGTTAGGATAAAGAGTGTGTACGAAGTGGAGATGAATATCCTGAAGAATCATACGCTTCAGTTGACAAGTCGGTAATCAGCATCCACAGGGGATGCACTGTAGCTACAGCCTACATGTATTTATACAATGATGTGCGTGATTTTTTATTTATAGCAGTGGGTTATATTAAGTGAATGTTCCCCTGCACCGCCGTGTTATCATTAAAAGGCTCCATGATAAACGCAGGAACGAGACATGGCCTAACTGGGCTAATTATCATTGGCCGAATACTACCGCTTCAGCCGCTTGCAGGCACAATTGATGTGTTGTCATTTGCCGAGGAGGTTCATATCTCTGCGGAGGGAGCCGTGTGTGGCCAAGCGTCTAAAACGGAAATCTGGGCCACTAGAAGTCAGCCCACTGAAAGGGTTAACCACATCTATCCTATGGAGAAAAAAGCGATGCTGTTAAGTCCCATTGGGATTGAGCTGGTGCACAAACAGGAGGTCCAAATATGACAAACTGTGCGTAATTAAATCACCTATAGCTCCTTCAGAGCGTGAGTCAGCAAGGCCTGTGTGCTGATGATGCTCCGCGGCTGCGTGCCTCAGTGAAAAGAGCTGTTGTTCTGTTTCATGTGCGTCTTAATCTGACAGCTGCGAGGACATCATGCAGACATGTGAGAAGCAGAGATGTGGTTTTCCAAGGAAAATATTATTGCTCACATTGGTTTCTGTTTCTGTCTTCCTGTCTCTTCCTGGGCTGTGTGTGCTCAGTATGTGTGTGTTTGTGTCCATCTGTGTGGGTCTGTGTGGACTGTCTAACTTTCTGCACAGCACCAATTTAATTAGCCCTAATGCACGTGTATCATCATTTTGTCTTGCTTCCAGTCTATGTCCAATATCTAACTGCTCCTCTTCTTTTTTCAGTGACTTTGTGGATTTGGTGACCAGGCAACTGCTGACTGACTGAGTTTGGGAGTGTAGTAGTAGGATGTCTGGAATTCTGTAAGCTGTTTGTGGATTTTCACACTCATGTTGTTAGCAGCACTATAGGTAGATACTGTGAGCGTGTCAGGGTCCTCATGCAATCACTGTAACGTGCACATAACACACAGTACAGACAGAAATAGGTGGAGTGATGTGCTTAGTGAGATAGTCTCATTCATGCCTGTTAAGAAGGTATCTTTTTATTCATCAAAGTATGACTCATAAGAAAAAACTGCCAAATACACAGATATAACGGAAGATATAGAGCCTATGTGTGCTCTCTAACACTGTTTCTGGTTTCAGCAGGATCCATTAAGGGTGAAAGGTGAGCTCGTGAGGCAGAGATGAGTCTGACTTCCTGGTTCCTGGTGAGCGGCAGTGGGACGCGTCATCGTCTCCCCAGGGAGATGATTTTTGTCGGGAGGGACGACTGCGAGCTCATGCTACAGGTACAGTGCTGAGTAACTCCACCAGATACAGGTTCTGAGCTGGCACTATTCATTTGTCTGGATTATTATTTGAAGCACTGAGATTAACAGGAATTACAGTGATCAACTGGATTTTGTGTGATTTAGTCCCGCAGCGTAGACAAACAACATGCTGTCATCAACTACGAGCTGAACACAGATGAACATAAAGTTAAGGACCTGGGCAGCCTGAATGGGGTGAGTGTATATATTATTCAGTCACAAGGGGCATTCTAGCAGTTTTTTAATATTTTCTGTGTTTGAGGAGGGAGCTTTCTGAAGTTTGACAAAATAACCCTGATGATGTCATCAGAGTTTTCTCTAATTAAGCTCAAGATGCCAAATGTATAACTAAAAACTTGTGTTACAAACTCTTAGTGTGAAGTGTGATGGATTGTGGGCATTGTGAAATATATAGGGTATAGATGTTGCATTATGTGAAATGTAGGTGTTTTGCAAGTGTGGCTCATACTAGAGCCTAAAGCTGCATCTGTGGAGAGGGGCTGTGCCATGTTTAGAATGGTATGTGTGCAGACTCCAAGCTTATGCACCTCCTCCAAACTGTAACTACACATCAGCACTGCAGCGTTGACAGAGATAGCATGTGGGACAACGTATATAATCTCAGAGATTGCACTATTCAGTAACTAACTAACAGTTGTTGCCTAAACAGTGCTGGGATTTGAAACTCAAAATGAATTTCAAATAGTATGTAATCTCACTACTGAACAAAGTTCTTCATATGTTGTTCTTAATCCATATTCTACTTTTGTTTTCAGACCTTTGTTAACGATGTGAGAATACAGGAGCAAATATATGTCACGCTCAAAGTGGATGACAAATTGAGGTTTGGATACGATATCCTTTGAATATGGTCTTGTGTTATCTGTCAAATCCAATAGCACACAGCATGCAAGGTCAGTGAACATGGACATCAATGTAACTTTATCTGTTTTTGAAGACCTGTGAATGCTCATTGTACTCTACCTGCTGCATAATATATAAGGCTATCAGTGCATGTTTCTCATCCCTGCAAAGAACTCACCGTCTTTTACCTTAACCCGCCTCACATACCAACCTGTTCACTGTGGTCCGAGGAGAGCTGCATATTCCCGAGGAGGCTCTCAAGGTTAGATAGCATGTTGTGTGTATGGTGAGAAAAATAGTAGCTGGCAATAATTTGCTTTACTGTACTGAAAGCTCTTCTATTTTTTCGTCAGTTGGTAGAAATACTTTAGATGGGTGGTTTTTAGTCAAAAAGAGTGAAGAATTCAGCTGAACTGGGAATAAATTACTTTTTGTGATTGATGCTTTTTCATCACTGCAAGCATCAAAAAAATATCGTCTTTCATATTTGCATTTTATTGTTGGTTATTTGCAACTACTAAGATAAAAAAAGACATACATATTCTAGGGTATGCAGTATAAACATGAGGCATTAAAAATTAAACATATTCTTCTACCTATTCATTACTAAACTACTAAACTAGACTTCCTCTCCTGTTGTTGTCTCATCTATCAGCATGAGAAGTTCAGCAGTCAGCTTCAGCTGAACCAGAAGAGACCTCCTGAGGTAGAATCATCCAAATCAGAGGTGAAACCCTCTGACGCACCAGTGTGTGAGGGGGCTACTGCCAGACCCTCTGAGCCCAGCAGGCCGGAAGACAAGACAGGTGAGTATTTAAAGAAGCGGCATGCATATTACCACCACAATAACCCCCATCTGTTTCAAACCTTTTAGCTGTGATAAATGACATGGCATTCCAATGTAAGACTAACTGATGGGTTATTTTGCCAGGGGATGTAGCTGTCCTGCACAGAGGTACCCCCCTCTATGGTCAGCCTGCCTGGTGGGGAGATGGAGACGCTGATGACCAGCAACCAGGGAGGCCTGAGGAGAGGAGCTCAGATCGGAGGAGAGAAAAAACTGAATCAGGTATTATTAAGAAAGATACTAGTGTTGGAGATCTTTTGAGACAGTTAAGGCAGTGATTAGTATGGCCTCAGGTTTTATTAATACAATTTACAATTTTCCTTTATGGTGCTAAATCCACATCTTTGTATTAATTATGACAGACACAAAGAAAAGTGCAGAGATCCCGAAGCCAACTCTGCAAACAACCTCCAATCAAGAGCCTAGCTACTTCGAGATCCCAACCAAGGATACCTACTCTGCAGGTAAAGTGACAGGTGAGGCCCCCTCACGAGAACAAGAATCTGGAGCTTCTGCCGCTGCCGAGCCCATTCATGGTCATGCCTCCTTCACTATTGAGTTTGACCCTGGCACGTCAAGTAAAGTGACTGTCAAAGAGCGGGTGGCGAAGGCAGGACCAGAGACCAGGCCACGTCCTAAGCGACCTGTTGGGGAGGAGTTAAGTCCACTTCAGACAGCAATGGTTGCAGCAGAGGTCAAAGTGGCTGACTGGCTGGCTCAGAATGAGCTGCCGTTAGCTCTCAAAGAGACAGTTGCAGAGGATGATGGAGAAAGTGTGAAGAGTGATGTGCCTGTACAACTGAGGAGCCTTAAAGGTATGTGTATATGTTGCATGTCATTATATAGTATAATTTATATCTACTTGCCTGTTTGGTTTATTTTTCTTTCTCTATGCCACTCTCATTCCAGGCAGTAAACATGAAGATGGCACTCAGAGTGATTCAGAAAATGTACTAGGAGAGCAGCGCAGGGCTTCAGCACTGGAGGACCGTCCGTGGGGGCTTTGGGGCAGTGCAGGGATGAAAATCAGGGAGGGTCGTGCGAATGTACCAGAGGGGCTCTTCGCTGAGGAGGACAGTCCTGCACGTCGTCGCAAGTCTTCAACGTCCAAAGTGGGAAGTGGATTCGTAGAGAGGCGGCGAGGCTCTGCACCACATCAGCAGAGTGGCCGTGATGAGTGTTATCATCATGGAGACGACTATAGCGACAGAGGCACTTACACCATTGAGGTGGAGAATGGAGATCATGAAGAGGAAGAAGCTAGAAAAATGATTGACAAGGTGGGGAATAACAAATATACCACCTTCCTGTATTTAGTCAGCTTCTGTTTAGAAAGAATCTCAAAACGATTATTCTCATGTATGTTTATGCTGGTGCATTTGTGCCTGTGTATGTTCCAGGTGTTTGGTGTGGATGAGCCGACGGCTGTCTGTGTGTCTAGGTTGGGGGGTGGTGATCAAAGAGAGAGGTTCAACTCCCAGAGGTCTGGTACCGGAGACAGAGGAAAGGCTGGTTGCATGGAGACAGAGGTGGAAAACTGAAAACTTCTCTTTTTAAACTCAAGTCAAAAAGTCGTCGTTTAAAATAACAACATAAATAAGTCCAAAATTACATTTATAATTAGCAACCAGCTACTGCTACTGTGTCTTAATGCTGTAATTGTCTTTCTTGAATCTGTCATTTTGCTTTTGTCCAGGTGCTGTCAGAGGATCTGGTGGTGGGTGGTCCTCGCTGGGTGTCACAGTGGGCTACTCTTGCTGCCAGTCACATTAGAACAGACCCTGAGGGATCGGGAGGAGAAAGTCATATTATGGTTACAGAGGACAGAGGTACTTAAAGTTGTTGTCATTTGAGTTACTCAGAGTTGGTTTCTTTAACTTCAACAGATCATTCTTTATATGAATGTCTTTTTGTTTGTATAACGTCTGCAATTACTTAAGAGGTTTGTTCACTGAAGTGAAACCTGGGTATATTCCTTTTGTTAAATAAACGGTACAA